>CM067173.1:70802987-70847082 GCA_034093135.1 Erigeron breviscapus
TTATATGTAAATTATAAGTTTCCATGGCTTTGAAATTTAAGAGATCCCTCTTCCAACTCTAAGCTTTCTTTGATCCTTTTAAAGCTTCTGGATTGTATGGAATCCTTGTATTGAGTTAATCACATGAACCATAGAACCAGAATCACTCACACATGTATTAATAAGAACATTAGACGTAAAAGAATCAAATATTACATAAAGTAAGTTACCTTTCTTAGCTAGCCACTCCTTGAATTTAGGGCAATCTGGGCACAATCAGAATTTGCAGTTAGGATTGCTCCTCAAGGATTTAAAGCTAGAGGCAGCAGCACCATGATTAGCCTTTTGAACTTTACTTGCAGTCTTATTACTGTTATTATCCTTCCTCTTAATGGAATTAGCAGTGGCAGTAAGGTGAACAGCTTCAGTTTGGCCCAACTTAAGACGACCATTTTCTTGCACACACATTGCGGTTAGTTCACTCATCGACCATTTATCCTTCATAGCGCTAAAGTTAATTTTGAAGGTGTCGAAATGAGCAAGCAATGAGATCATTATAAAATGCACAAGAAAATTGTCAAAGACTTCCATTTTAGGACTCTTAAACTTATGAGTCATGTCAGTCATCTTCATTATGTGTTCACATCTACTGCTATTTCCTTTGTATTTAAGCTACTTGCATACGCCTTATACATTCCCTCGGATACTATGATTGATGAAGTTCCTGACCATCATTAGTGACGAGTGATTCGCCCTATCCCACTTTCTTAAAATTCGCTTTTTGAGCTGCAGAAGAGTTAGCAGTAATAGCAGTAGGTTCATTATGGCGAATTACATAATCAAGGTCTAGCATCTCCAAAGTTAGAGGTAAATTAATCTATTCATGAAGCAAAGTTTGCATCAGTAAGTGGCTCAATGCCTAAGTTAGGTACTATAGTGGAAATAAGGAGGATATTAATTTATGATACAAGCAATAGAAGATTATTATAGTAATGCCTAAAATAAGTAGGCTCAATAGTAATGAAGTTACAGTGACATGATTAACTATCTAAGGTAAACTAGGTAATGTCCTTTAATAGTAATGGAACTAGAGTAATGCCTAAAATAAGTAGGCCTAATAATAATGTTCCTCATAATGACATAATTAGATAACTAAGCCAGACTAAGTAATGTCTCTTAAAGTAATGGAACTAAAGTAATGCCTAAAATACGTAAGGGCTAATAATAATGTTCCTAAAAGTAATGAGACTAAGACCATTATTATAGTAATGAAGCTAGTGATAGGTAAGCCTATTGTAAACACCAAAACAATAAGCTAAAATAAGGCTCTACTTAGAATTTACATCACCTTTGGGCAGAAATAACTAATATCTAAGTACACATGAGCATTAGGGTCATGCAACACAATGCTTATCTTTTGACCTTTGGGCACAAAATTAAGAATCGTGTATATTATGCATGAAAATGTTCCTTTTAGCACACAAAGTATATTAAATCACCTTTGGGCAGAATCAATACACTAAGTGTTCGTTATGCAAAGGAAAAGAACGCAACATGAGAATCACATTTGACCTTTGGGCACAAATGATAAAACCATGTACATTAGTGCGAAGCCCCCACACATTACGGGGGTCCGGGGGCAGCGCCCCTGGAAGCGGGGTCCAAGGGGCAGAGCCCCTGGCTGGGATCGAGTGCCAGGTACCAAAAATTTTTACCCTTAAAGTGCTATGGTAAAAATGTCTTAGAAAAAATTATTTTTGAAAAATAAGAGACAAATTTAGCCACAAAATTATAAGGTAAAATAGTAAGCACGAACACATTCATCAGCTAAGATCATCTTCAGTATAACACGAACTTAAGTAATAAATCGTGAGTCAGTAAGCACGAAAATAACAGTAAGTCGTGATAACATAAGCACGAAGGTATCATAAACTCGTGATGACGTAAGCACGATTCGTATACGTAAGCAGAATTCGTGATGACGTAAGCACGAATTCGTGATGACGTAAGCACGAATTCGTGATGACGTAAGCGCGAATTCGTGATGACGTAAGCGCGAAACTGGGCAGAGATCGTGATGACGTCAGCGCGAGGTTGACTTGAGTCCGTGATGACGTCATCACGAGTTCTTATTCTGCAGTTTTTTAATTTCGCGAAAAAACCCTCGAAATCGAACCAAAAAACATGATAGTTCGTTCGTAACGTGTCTCTGATACCACATGTTGGAATAAACATGGTTTGATTCAAGGGAAAATACTCACCAGATGATCATGTGGAACCTGTAAGAGCATTAAACATAATTGCCATTGATTTCGGGTTCCCAAAACAAGGTGATTGATTAATGATGAGATGAGTAATTCGGCTGGAGGCTTATGCACGAATTGAGAGAGGAGAGGCACACGAATTTAGTGAGGGAATTAGTGAAGTGATTAACCTAAACTTAGGGTTAATGACTCTCTATTTATAAGGAGAGTATTTACACATTCAGCCCCTTTTGGTGTTTAATGTGTGCACCATTAGTCCTCTTAGTTATAATCACCTAATGGGAAACCCTATACTACGTCTTTAAGAGTAAATACGCCCATCATATATTTACTTAGACATAGGGATTTCAGTTATCGTCAATTATCATATTAGGAATGATAGATGATCAGTGACAGTCACACTAACGTGGTTCCAACAAAACATACAAGAAACCATGTTAAGAATTTTAGTACAATAGCTAAAAGTTAAAATAGAAGTAAACAAGTGTAGATAAATTTATCTATTTCTCCATTCATCGAACATATTGGTTGACAAATTATTTCTAAATTCTGACCACTCATCACTTGGATTAATGTTGGTAACGTATTCCATATCCTCACTTTCGTCCTCCGTTTCTGATTCTTCTTCTTCCCCTTCCTCCTCATCTTCTTGAGGATCATGGCTCATATATTTACGGATCAAATTGTGTAACAAACAACATGCCATGATAATTCGAACTTGAGTTTGGATTGAGAAAAAGGAAGGGGATGCAAGGATCTTCCATCTTCCTTTTAACAATCCAAAACATCTCCCAATCACATTTCTTGCTTTGGAGTGTTTCATGTTGAAATATTCTTAAGGAGTCTCTGGTTGATGACCATCAAACTCCTTAAGGTGATATCGTTGTCCTCGATATGGAGCAAGAAATCCATTTGCATTGCAATAACCAGAATCAACTAAATAATAACAACCGAGAGGGACTCGTAGACCTTGATTCCTTGAGATTGCATCTCGAAGCACACGACCATCATGTGCTGAACCTTCCCAACCAGGCAATACATATATGAATTGCATATTTGGACAGCAAACACCTATAACATTAGTTGAGATGCAACCCTTTCTTGTGCGGTATCGAGACTTCCCATCACTAGGAGGTGTAACTTTTATTAAAGTTCCATCCAAAGCTCCTAAACAACCCTACAAGTTAAAACAAAATGTAAAGATTATTTATTATCTTATGCTTAGATCGACCCTTGTATTAACTTAGTAAATGAGCTACTGAATTATTATACCTGAAAACATTTCCATTTTCCATCTTGACAATCTTGGGTAATAGGGGCGTGTTTCTTTAGTAATATATGATGTAATCTCAAAATGGATAAAAGAACTTGATGGAATTGCCGACTCACCGTCTCCCTACTGCGTAGAAAAAGATATCCAATCGACCTACTCTTTTTGTGGTGAGCCAAAGTATACAAGAACATTGCTACTACCTCATCTATGGTTGTGTTTCTACTAGGCTTCAAACCACCGATGTCTCTTACCATATCACATAGCACTCTAAAAGTAGCTCTATCCATACGAAGCTCACTAATGCACACACGGTCACTTTCTTGAGTCAAGCTTAACATCAAATTCATCCGCTCTATCCTTTTTTCTTCCTTTGTCTTAATACCACAAGTTTTAGCTTGAAAGAATGACGAAATAACAAAATAGTAGAAAGAAAATATTAACACCATCACAGTAGACGCTATTTGATGAATCAACAAAAGTTTCCTTAATTTGCGTTGTTTTTTGTTAATAGGACGACGAGGCATTTTGCTCTACAAAAATATAGTTAAACTGCCATCATCATATGTTAGGTAAAAATACATATTTAACAGAATGCAAAAAGCAAAGCAAGAGTATTTTACATTGCAAACACTAGAATCAATGAAAATAAAACCTTCTTAAATTTATAAAGCAACAGATCGATCAACAATTAACTATATCACATGTAATAGTGAAATCAAAACTACAAGTACATGATGGTGGGTTTTGTTTAGTGTTTAAATTTATAAAAATGTTGTACAAGTAATTATCTCAAAACTGTAACACCCGTCGTTTAAAAATATGGATTTCCAAAAAATTTCGTCTAACGGCGTCAAAGAAAGCGGAAGTAAACTTTAAAAGACCAAACCAACAAAACCTGTTTGGTTCATTTATCAACTGGTGTTACTAGCTATATCATCAAAACAAGTTCAAACGGAAACCCATCGGTTGCCCAACATTAAACAACCGACAACATAGGAAACGCAAATCATAAATGTCTAATCATAAAGCGAGCATCCACTATGGGTAACTATATCCATCCTCATTGCAATCTACCCATGCCTCGCACTTCTCACATCTACCTGCTCTCTAATGTTGGACCTGAGGGCACAACACGTTTAAAAAGAACAAGTGTTAGCTAACGAATTAGCTAAGTAAGATAACACATCATTAATAAAACATTTTCCATTTAAACATTATGGAAAAAGTCATTTGAATCGTTAAGGCACAAATCACATCATACATTACATCTCACATAACAAATCATCACATCAAACATCTTCATATAGGATGGGTCATCCTAAATGTGCCTAGTCATCTTTTGCATCTTCACATATAACATCTAACATCTTTGTATTTGTGACATAAGTCACGCATCTCATATAACATATACATCTTTGTAAGGGTGACATAAGTCACACCCGACTAGATGGACAAACCTTACGGCTGTACATCAATGTCGTTAAGGAATGGCAAGCCAATCCCGGAGTAATCCGTATGTTCAAGACAAATGGGGCGGGTCAGACCTCCCGTATTACTCTTCACATCTTTGACCATGTTGCAAGGAGCCACCCAAGCAACCACATCTACGCACCCGCCGGGCAAGGGCAAGTACGGGTTAAGCTTAACACTTTCATCTAAATTACGAGCTCGATTTCACATCTCATATAGTTTAGGTGTTCATATTACCTAAACATTATCACATATACATCTTAACGTTTGGGCCCTTAAACGTGCACGTGTCATGGCAACTTAATCAGTCTAGTGAGCTAGATGAACAAGCCATACATTCATGCACATTTCACATATCATCAACATATAATCACATTTCATTTCATCTCAAGACATTACATAGCATTTCATAGCATATCGTTACGTCTCATATCATTGCATAACATTTCATAGCATATCATTACATTTCATATCATAGGGACTGCATTTCAGGCCTCAATAGTCATTTACATAGCCCATATCACCTCCCATGTAACCCCGAATACCCATAAGCAATCAAGATATCAATTGGGAAGTTATTATATGAAAACCATGTTTTTGTTGAACCCTCAGCGTGTCAAAGTAGTGTATCTTACCTCGTAGAAGTGTACAACAAATGATAACGTAAGTTACCAAGCTTTGCAAGTATTCCCGACTACCTATAAGCATTGAACGACCATAATGAGCTAAACAAGTACCTACTTACTTATATTCATGAATCAAGCCTAAATATCTATAAACATGACCCATGACAAGGCTTGATGCATCGGACATTCGATTAATACTTTAGAGCTTACATAACTCGACGGAACTCGGCATTCACTCACTAAATTAACCTTTCTGAAAACTTGACATCATAATCATCTTTTAAAAGCATTACCATTAGAAAGTAGACTCTCTCACGATTCCGTGGATAGCTTATTTGTCAAAAACGGAGTTACGGTTCAAAAGTTATGGCCTTTTGAAAATTTTGTCGCTATTGCGTCGCAATGGGATAATTGCGTCGCAACTTAAGTCACTGCATTTTTGTTGCGCCTCAACTAAGGAGTTGCGCCGCAACTAGCCCCGATTCTGCACAAACCTCATTGTTTAACCTCCAAAACTTAACCAAACACACCCCAAACGACCCCAAACCTTATGAACGACTTTTGTACCTCAAAATTCATCATTTTAAGACCATAATGATGCAATGAAATCATTGATTAACCCCTACTTGATTTGCATCACAATAACAAACGTTTTAGGTTACCGAATCGATTAAAACTCACGATTTTGACATCAATTGATCCTCTAAAGATCTAGATCAGTTATGGAACGAATTATATGATTGAAAAGACATAAAATCAATGTTATTATACCTTTAACACCTGGAGATTACAATAAGGATGCAAAAGGCTTGATCAATGACACCCGAATCAACACGTTTGAAGAAGGTTTGCAATGGAAATCGAATGGAGAAGGAGGGGACGGTTTTGGGGAGGCACAAGAAGGTTTAGGATCTGATTAATGTCAATTAGGTTAGCCTAATTGACCCCTAAAACCTGGATACATCTTTCAAAGGTTCACAATTAAGTCCCTCCACTTCACATCTTTACATCTAAGGCTTAAACAACCTAACGGGAATACTTCTCGACATATTAAACACATTTAATCATCTTTGACATCTTAAACACATTAACATATACATCATTAAGGCATTGAAGCCTCACACATATAGCACATTAACCACATATAAGCATTAAATCTCCTAGAGACTTAACGGACACAAGGTGTTGACTTAACGACACAAGTCAACCGTTAATTAAAAGTTCGGGATGTTACAAAAACACACACACCTTAACGGACAGGGGACCCGATCAGATGTAGTATAGTTAAGTGATAACTACAGGATTGTTCGCAGGGACGCGTTGCTTTACCTAATCTAGTAATACGTGTAATTCTAGCGGTTGTGGGGTTGTCACGATTTTCTATTAAACTAATTAAAATACTGAAAAGTAAATAGAAGCCGCAACCGCTTATTCAACGAGAGGCTTAGTCTGAAAATAAGTTTGAAAAAGCAAATAACAGTAATTAAATTAAAATACTTGTTTGGCATCTCAGATCTCATGACACGACCGGATATTACTCTACCTACTTGCTAGACTGTTGGAAACTTAATCACGGCTCAGATTCTCGTTAGATTCACTTTGCCTAATTAACTAGTGCTGTCCCTAGACTCACACTACTTCTTTAAACAAATTCTCGTTAGATTCATTGTTTAAGCATTAATGACCTAAAGTTTGTGTTACTAATTCATCTTTAAGTTACCTGGCTCTTAAGCCATGACCAGATAATAATTCCCTCCGGTGACCACAGTGCACGTTTCCATGTCACTGGATCGCGTCTGACATTGTTAAGCATCATGTTCTATTCATCACAATTACTATGGTTCTGGATCCGTCAGTTATAAGTGAATCACCTTTTACATCTAGTTATAAACCGACTAGTGTTTTCCATCCTAGCATATTAGTCCTAGTGTATGATCATAGACAACCATCAGAATTAAACTAATATATTCAGATATAGAACCGATAATAATATGAAGAACTAGTAAAACATGGATCTACGATAAACAGTAAAACACACTCCAACAGATCTAACAAATAAAGTAAAATAAATAAACGTCTACATGATCACATCGATCCAAACAAGTATTCAGCCTACTAGCCTACCATTATCAAAGGAATAACAAAGTCTGAAAAGATGAAAGACATTGTTTACCAACTGAAAGTAAAGTAAAAGAGTAGATCTAGGTAGAGGATGAAGATCGGAAGGTGTTAGAAGCTCCAAAACCTCCTTGGAATCTGCAAAATCGGCCTAGGGTTTGATGTGGGCGGCTAGGGCTGCTGAATCGGCTCTCTCTTAGGGTTTTGAGGGCTGCTTCGGCTTAAATAGTGTTTTAAGTCGGTTTGCTGAACTGGGCCGCCCAGCGGCGCTGGATGGGCTCCAGCGGCGCTGGGCATGGGCCAGCGGCGCTGGCAGCTCCTGCTGCTTCTTGTTTCGCTTCGTTCGGCTCCCGAATCACCTCCTTGTGTCTTGTAACTTCATAGGCCTTCATCTTGAGTCACTTGATGCCATTTACCCTCACTCGCATCTTCCGTGAACCTGCGTAAACATAGAATCCATTAAGTACCGATAGTTCTGGAATATTAAGTCATTTAAGACATTGAAATGAGGCCTTTCGATAGGGGTTTTTATCACAAAATGAACGCTCATCATATACCCCCACACTTAAGTCTTTGCTTGTCCTCAAGCAAATGGTCCAAGAAAATAAATCAATGATGAGCGGACAACTTAAGTGTTTAAGTTATTCTACTTTATTAAACATTTGAAAGATTAGTCATGCAAAATGATTTGAGAAAGCTTTAGACAAAATCAGTAAGCTATAGCTAGAGGTAAAGATAATCAGTCAATCAAAACTAAAAGTTAACCTTATATTCGTGTTAATACCTCTAAAACCGTTCTATAATTCCACATGTCCTACAACTCAATCTTACTTCCTTCTGCTGACTAGTTAAGCACTTAATTAAAGTTTATATAGCAATCAGATCTACTAGCTACTAGCAAGGCATTTATATTTCATCGTTTGTGTACTTGTGAGTCACTACTTAGACATACTCTTACACTATAGTCATGCTCACTAGGTAAATAATAAAGCAGTTATACGATATTATCATCTTTAATAGTTGAGACAACGGTGACAGGTCGGTGGTTCCCCACGCGCAGAGCGACATAACTCAACTAATGGTTAGAGTTTATACCTTACATCAAGACAGCGGTGACAGGTCGGTGGTTTCCCACGCGCAGAGCGACATAACTCAACTAATGGTTAGTGTCTATACCTTACATCAAGACAGCGGTGACAGGTCGGTGGTTCCCCACTCGCAGAGCGACATAACTCAACTAATGGTTAGAGTTTGTACCTTACATCAAGACAGCGGTGACAGGTCGGTGGTTCCCCACGCGCAGAGCGACATAACTCAACTAATGGTTAGAGTTTGTACCTTACATCAAGACAGCGGTGACAGGTCGGTGGTTCCCCACGCGCAGAGCGACATAACTCAACTAATGGTTAGTATACCTTACATCAAGAC
Source organism: Erigeron breviscapus (assembly GCA_034093135.1). NCBI lineage: Eukaryota > Viridiplantae > Streptophyta > Magnoliopsida > Asterales > Asteraceae > Erigeron > Erigeron breviscapus. The sequence continues at coordinate 70,812,146 of CM067173.1, forward strand.
AGCGGTGACAGGTCGGTGGTTCCCCACGCGCAGAGCGACATAACTCAACTAATGGTTAGAGTTTACCTTACATCAAGACAGCGGTGACAGGTCGGTGGTTCCCCACGCGCAGAGCGACATAACTCAACTAATGGTTAGTTTACCTTACATCAAGACAGCGGTGACAGGTCGGTGGTTCCCCACGCGCAGAGCGACATAACTCAACTAATGGTTAGTTTACCTTACATCAAGACAGCGGTGACAGGTCGGTGGTTCCCCACGCGCAGAGCGACATAACTCAACTAATGGTTAGTTACCTTACATCAAGACAGCGGTGACAGGTCGGTGGTTCCCCACGCGCAGAGCGACATAACTCAACTAATGGTTAGTTTACCTTACATCAAGACAGCGGTGACAGGTCGGTGGTTCCCCACGCGCAGAGCGACATAACTCAACTAATGGTTATATACCTTACATCAAGACAGCGGTGACAGGTCGGTGGTTCCCCACGCGCAGAGCGACATAACTCAACTAATGGTTAGTATACCTTACATCAAGACAGCGGTGACAGGTCGGTGGTTCCCCACGCGCAGAGCGACATAACTCAACTAATGGTTAGTATACCTTACATCAAGACAGCGGTGACAGGTCGGTGGTTCCCCACGCGCAGAGCGACATAACTCAACTAATGGTTATTGTACCTTACATCAAGACAGCGGTGACAGGTCGGTGGTTCCCCACGCGCAAAGCGACATAACTTAACTAATGGTTAGAGTTTATACCTTACATCAAGACAGCGGTGACAGGTCGGTGGTTCCCCACTCGCAGAGCGACATAACTCAACTAATGGTTAGAGTTTGTACCTTACATCAAGACAGCGGTGACAGGTCGGTGGTTCCCCACGCGCAGAGCGACATAACTCAACTAATGGTTAGAGTTTGTACCTTACATCAAGACAGCGGTGACAGGTCGGTGGTTCCCCACGCGCAGAGCGACATAACTCAACTAATGGTTAGAGTTTGTACCTTACATCAAGACAGCGGTGACAGGTCGGTGGTTACAAATCTATAGTTAAACTAACAGTTCTAACTAACCGTTCATCTATCAAAGCTAATGTTGCTTAGTTATCGTCATCTTTTGTATACTTGCAAAGCTTATATCTCAAAATGTTTTTCAGAAACAAGAAAAATTTTAATTTTGCATGAATTAAGTAGTAGAAAACTTATGATTTATCAAGCAATTAAACCACGGGTTTTTCCTATTCCATCCCCCCACACTTAAATTGTACAACGTCCTCGTTGTACTAAACATGACATAACAGAAAGCTTAACATTAAATAGTGTTTTAAGTCGGTTTGCTGAACTGGGCCGCCCAGCGGCGCTGGATGGGCTCCAGCGGCGCTGGGCATGGGCCAGCGGCGCTGGCAGCTCCTGCTGCTTCTCGTTTCGCTTCGTTCAGCTCCCGAATCACCTCCTTGTGTCTTGTAACTTCATAGGCCTTCATCTTGAGTCACTTGATGCCATTTACCCTCACTCGCATCTTCCGTGAACCTGCGTAAACATAGAATCCATTAAGTACCGATAGTTCCGGAATATTAACTCATTTAAGACATTGAAATGAGGCCTTTCGATAGGGGTTTTTATCACAAAATGAACGCTCATCATATACCCCCACACTTAAGTCTTTGCTTGTCCTCAAGCAAATGGTCCAAGAAAATTAATCAATGATGAGCGGACAACTTAATTGTTTAAGTTATTCTACTTTATTAAACATTTGAAAGATTAGTCATGCAAATGATTTGAGAAAGCTTTAGACAAAATCAGTAAGCTATAGCTAGAGGTAAAGATAATCAGTCAATCAAAACTAAAAGTTAACCTTATATTCGTGTTAATACCTCTAAAACCGTTCTATAATTCCACATGTCCTACAACTCAATCTTACTTCCTTCTGCTGACTAGTTAAGCACTTAATTAAAGTTTGTATAGCAATCAGATCTACTAGCTACTAGCAAGGCATTTATATTTCATCGTTTGTGTACTTGTGAGTCACTACTTAGACATACTCTTACACTATAGTCATGCTCACTAGGTAAATAATAAAGCAGTTATACGATATTATCATCTTTAATAGTTGAGACAACGGTGACAGGTCGGTGGTTCCCCACGCGCAGAGCGACATAACTCAACTAATGGTTAGAGTTTATACCTTACATCAAGACAGCGGTGACAGGTCGGTGGTTTCCACGCGCAAAGCGATATAACTTGATGCGTATAGATTTTACTCGTTATTAGTTCTTTGAACTCTTTTTATTAATCTACTGATTGCCTTTCTTAAGATTGCTACATTATTCATGCAATTGACATTATCAGAGACCCCAGATGACTCATACACTTACTCAGTATGCAACTAGTTCACAATTAATAGTGTAAGAACTAAGGCGAACCATACGTCTAAACTAGTTCCTACACAAGCACTTATATCATTTAAGTCCAATTAATACACCTATACTAATAACTAGATAGCTCTAATTGCTAGGCATATTAAAGTCTGGTTAAATGTGCTATGGCAAACATAATCGCATACAGTTTCAGTCTAAGCTCTAATCCATTTGGAAAAATGAGCAGCCACAAATCTATAGTTAAATTAACAGTTCTAACTAACCGTTCATCTATCAAAGCTAATGTTGCTTAGTTATCGTCATCTTTTGTATACTTGCAAAGCTTATATCTCAAAATGTTTTTCAGAAACAAGAAAAATTTTAATTTTGCATGAATTAAGTAGTAGAAAACTTATGATTTATCAAGCAATTAAACCACGGGTTTTTCCTATTCCTCCCCCCACACTTAAATTGTACAACGTCCTCGTTGTACTAAACATGACATAACAGAAAGCTTAACATTAAATAGTGTTTTAAGTCGGTTTGCTGAACTGGGCCGCCCAGCGGCGCTGGATGGGCTCCAGCGGCGCTGGGCATGGGCCAGCGGCGCTGGCAGCTCCTGCTGCTTCTCGTTTCGCTTCGTTGGCTCCCGAATCACCTCCTTGTGTCTTGTAACTTCATAGGCCTTCATCTTGAGTCACTTGATGTCATTTACCCTCACTCGCATCTTCCGTGAACCTGCGTAAACATAGAATCCATTAAGTACCGATAGTTCCGGAATATTAACTCATTTAAGACATTGAAATGAGGCCTTTCGATAGGGGTTTTTATCACAAAATGAACGCTCATCAGTACATTGAATGATGTAGCCTTTAATTGCAATATCCATTTATATTCATATATATGTATATGTATATATCAAGAAGAAAAAAAGAAATAATTCTAATCATGAAACCACAAAAACTACATATCAATAGTTTGTTGTATACTATGTATTTCAGAAACTATTATTTCTAGAATAATACTGATGAGCGTCCATTTTGTGATAAAAACCCCTATCATTAGGCCGCATTTTAATGTCTAATTTGGTTTATATATATGAACTTATGGTACTTAATTAGATCTTGATATTAATATAGGTTCACATAAGATGTCGTACTTTGGACTCGACTAGATGGTGCACGTAACATGCGGTCAAGAAAGTCAAAGAACGATTCTAGAATTGGAAATGCAAAAGTAGTGGTGGTGCTCGTGTCCTGTCCAGCCGAAGGAAAGAAAGAACAAGAATCAAGTGGGCCTAGCCCACTGTTCGTAGCCCAACAGAAAAGGAACAAAAGAAGCAGCCCAGTTGGGCCTGTTGGTTCGTGAGCCCAGCCAAAGAAGGAAAAGCAGAATGGGCTTCGGCCCATGAACTTGTGGAGAAGCAGCAGCCCAAATATGGGCCTGGCCCTTGTCGTGTGAGCTCAGCCCAGAAGAAGAAAAATAGGGCGGCGCCCCCTTTGTTTTGTTTCGTACGCAGCAATCAACAACAACTATATATATACATTATATTATATAGTTTATGCAGCCGTGTGTGTGCTGCCACAATTCGAACGCAACCACCAATTAATATTCGACAGAAGCAGCTGGTATTATTATTCGAAGAAGCAGGCGCAACAACAACAATTATTATTCGAAGCAACTTGGTCAAATTAATTAAGGGTTCGTGGTGTTGATTCCGAGGAGCAGCCAAGAACGATACGGACTGCGTGACTTCGGTATCCTTATTATTAGTTTGATCTCTCTTTTACTTTTATTATTGTTAGCATACTTATTTACAAGACATATTTTATTTGACAATTGTTATGATGGATTTATTTATTTTAATAATTGTTAGGTTTAATTATCTTGTCATGAGTAGCTAAGTAGTTTTGCATCTATTTGGATAATGTGATCATGCCGTGATAGTTTTCTATATTAGATTGTTGAACCGTTTCTATGCTTGTCGCAGATCCATGTTTATTGAGTCAGGCAAATGTTATTAATTTTCATATACAAACTTATTTTACTGATTTGTTTGGGTCGAGTTTGCGCTAAGGCCTTAGAGTCATTTAATTCGTTTTGTGAAACATTAATCGGTCTATAATTAATGTGGTCTCTTGACTTATAACTGAGCGGGGGATGGTTAATTAATAATTTGACTCAACTGAACATGTGTTTCATTAAATTGTTTTAGTTGATCTGGCGAACGGAAACCGGATCCGGGTGACTAGAGTAATTAGTGTCAAGTGACTTTTAGAACCCTAGAAGAATCTTGACTTACATAAAAGATAAAGTCATAGTTACAAAACTCAGGTCTTAATGCATGGCAGTGAATCTAACGAGAATCTGTTTATAGGGTAGTGTGAGTCTAACGACAGCACTACTAAATAGTTTGGTGAATCTAACGAGAATCCGAACGTGAGAAGAGTTGTTCAACATATCTAAACTGCTTTCTAAATGATCATGGCATGTGAACTGTTCCAAGTAGATGCAATGTTTTAATTATTATTGTTTTGCTAGATTAATTAATTAATGTTTTTATTATTATTAGTTTAAATCGTGACAACCCCCAAATCCTAGAATTACACCTAGCTACTTTCTTAGACATAGTCCATGCGAACGATCCTGGTCTTACCTATTTACTATACTATGAACGAACGGGTCCACTGCCCGTGAGTGAGTGTAGTAGAGAAGTTAACCTTGTACTTTATAAATTTAAAACTTGTTAGGAATTTAAGTTAAACTTCCCGCTCATCAAATACTCATAAACAAGCCATTCTTAAAAACGATCCAAACTGCAACAGAACTAATTGCAAGATATAGTATTTTGATCAAACTCATAAACAATAAAGAAAAATAAGTGATAGAGATCAGTTATAAATAAAATAATAAGACATACCTGTAAGGATTTGTATTAATAATCCATAGGATTTTATTATCAAACCCATTACCCACCCCTAAATACATCCAACCAAGCATGCCCTAAAATACTCTCATGTGTAATGCACATGAGGTTTTAACAGAGATTGACTAACAATCGTTAGTCAAAAGGGTGAATGACATAATTAACATCAACCATAGGGGCACCTGACAATTAAAAGAAAGCACAAGATGGTAACCAAATAATATCGATAACTATAGGGGCACCTAATGAAATTAACTCATAAAAATATATTCCATCCATCCCATTTTAATTGTCCAAATTTGACTGTTAAGTCTTTTGCCTTCAACTTTTACCGTAAATAATTTTGTTTATATTTATAACATTTGCTATAAAATATATGTATATGAATGAATTGAGTTTTAAGTTTACTATTCATTGATATAATTTCATCAACTAATATATAACACAAACAAAGATATTTACAATGAAAATTTAAATAAAAAAACTTAAAAAGTTAAAATAGGATATTTAAAATGGGATGGAGAAAATATAAAATTCGATACATTATTTGAAATAACAAATTTGCCCATGTGAGAACATTTAGCGGCTCCATTAAAGGTTCGTTAAAATATAGAAACCATCTGCAGTACTTATCTTCATATAAAAGACTGGGTGAGGATTCCCTTAAGTTTCTAACTTGACTACTCAAGTTGGGAAAATCCTAATTCTTAAAAGATTAACTTTTAATCTTGACCTTTGATTTTTAACCAAGGGTTGAAATCCTTTTAAACCCCACAAGTTAATTTCAACTTGAGGGGATCTCCACGAGTGATATTTCAAAAGTAATAGGATGAAACAAGTATATTTGATAAAATTACAAGGACCGTCCGTACAATTAACTCTTTTCTCTACGTAACATGTGATCATTACGTCTCTCTCACACACAAATACACACATTATTTGGGTGGTGAAACAGTGTCCCTTTCCTTCCATTTTCCGATCAACCACCTTTCCCACCACCACTACCACCGCCGTAATTCTCTCTCTCTCTCTACCTCTTCATTTTCCGGCGACTTTTTTATTCTTCACATTTTTCATTTTTTTTAATTGTTCCTGCAACATTCCGTACTATTAGTATGTTTATTTGAATTTTAACGCATTTATTAACAAAATTATTAACAAAATTTTCGTTTCCCCTTTGTTCTCTCTCTCTTACACACACACATATATATATATATACATACACTTATTTACCTGTTGTATACTTTTATATAGACATACACACATTATATATACACACTTATTTACCTGCTGTATATACACACTTATTTACATGCTGTATATAGATAATACATACATACATATACATACATATATATACACATACGGAGTAACCGGTAGCTTTTTTTGTTTAGTATTGAGTATGCTGTTTGAACATATGTGTGTGTGTTTTCTCTTGATTGAGCATTATTGAGCTATTATTGGTGTAAGTATGGATTTGTGGGGTCATTATATATATTAAATATGTTGAAAAGTTGAAAAGAAGAAGAAAAGATAAGGAACAAAAAGTAGATTAGGCATCAATTTGTTAATTAATTTGTTTAATAAAACTTAGATTCTTATTGAATTGAAAATGTGTGTGTGTGTGTGTTTTTTTTTTTTTAAATGGCAAATCTACCCTACTTTTAAACTACCTGAATAATCCCAAATTAACCATGTCATGATAGAACCCTGGACTTCGCCCCAAGATGTAAGAGTCTCTACAAAGTAGGCTAACCCCGAATTGGCATTTAAAAAGTGTGTTTATGACCTCAACTGGTTTAGAGATGAGTGTATTTGGAAAGTATCTGGGTTCGATTACCATCGAACCCAAGGAGATTTATTAGAAAATTTTTCGGTGAAGTGGACCAGTTGGTTGGGACCACCGTTTGAGTTGGCCGTTAGGTGAGTTTGATTTACCTCTCGCACGATGGACCTAGGGTGGTCTAGCGTGATGCAGTTAGGTTTGCCGGAAAATCAAACTTTTGGATAAGGGGTTTCTAGATCTAAAAGTGGTTTAGTGGTGTCATTAGGGTCAGTCTTTGATTCTTAACGATATAATAATATTTCTCGGGCCAAGAAGTGCCAATTTTAGTTAAAATAATGCTTTACTGATCATGAAGTTAGGGCACACTTTGATTATTAATGGAAATCTTTATTATAATAATATCTTTCTTTGCAGATGTTAAGTCTAACTATTTTTATATTAATCATCTTAGCACATGTAAAGTCTAATGTTCCTGCACTTTTTCTTAATCCCATGTTAAGTCTGACTGTTATATTCTATAATAATTGTCTTCTTGTAAGTTTTGATGAATATGAAAGGATCTCTGTTCTGTATGTATTTTTTGGTACCACTTGATTTTGGGACCCACTTTCATTTTCTTGCAATAAAATGAGTGTTTTATTACCAACTTTATAGTCATATTCAGTTCAATTGCTATCTTCTTTTTTCTTTTCACCAACCATACTAAATGCACTTTCACAAAAAAAGTTTAGCAGACATATATATGTATTATATGATTTTAGTTACAAGCATTACTTTAAATCTGTTATATTGTTTTGTGTTCTAAAACCTTTAAAATATATTAGTGAAAGTTGGCCCTCGTTATTTCTGTTTATCTATTATCCTTTTCTGGCTATTAGATTATGATTGGTTATATTTTGTTCCTAACATGTTTCCGGTACTTTGCAACACACCTTAGAACTACTAGTATCTGCTGGGCTGAAATTGTTCTTGTTAGTCTGTCGTATATTATTTATAATATCATGCAACTCAAGCAAAAACATGAAATCCTTTCATATTTATTATAATAATAATATCCTCGACTATAGAGAATGTTATATGCAATGTCAGGTCACATGCTATTATAATAATTTGCGAACACTCTAAATGTGAGGATCTCATATTTTTGCTTGAGCTACATGAGATTCTCACAATATGAGCAGTGTGAGTGATTCATTATTAATGCAATCTGAAGATTTTCCATAGAACAGCTGTAATGAGAATAACTGTTTTACAGGCACTTTATGGTAATTAGTAAAGTAACCAAGTTTAGTATTTTCAGAATCGATAGTGGTAGCAACATTATACTTGTGCTGGTAAACAGATATCTCTATGAATAAGTATTTTGATATATTGCTTACTATGTTTGATTTGTTTCATCAGGGTCAAGTTGAGCATTATTGCAGAGAACCTGCATCTCAAAAGTAAGTCATTTTTGGAGAACTGGTTACATTTTGAAAGCATGTTTGATTGTGTATTTCGTTTGCATTCTTATATATATAATAATGAAATGTCTTTCAAGTTCTATCATATCATTGTGACTTAAATTCAGTTTATTCTTCGCTTTTGGTGTGTATTGGATGCTAGAGGTGTCTACAACAGGTTGTTTATGATAGATTGGTTACTTATATGACTGTGTCCTAATTTGGAATCAGAAATACTTGAAGTTGGTAGCATTTAGGCTGTTGGAATTTATTTATTCTGGTGGAACTTGGAAGTGAATGCTGAACCCCAATAATAAAGGCAATAAGTAATGCATTTGTTTGATAGCAGATTGATTTGAAACTCAAGTGTAGGTGTATGAGTGCGTCTAGGTTTATCATTTCATTCATTTGTCCAACTAATCAATGCTTATTCACCAAATCTCCAGATGATCTCTTTTATATCTAGGAATTATCTTTGATCAAAGCGTGCTAGAGAGTCATAGCATAGAATAATGAGGAGTCGAGGACATTGTTGTTGATACAGACCCAGTTGGGTCATTGGGCCCAGCTGTTGGCTGGTCCGATCCAGCTACTACTGGACTATCCATTTTAGGCAACAAAAAGAAAGTGGGAAAAAGGGAAAGGTGCAGTTTACAGCCCATTCAATCAGGAGCAAAAATTAAGGGGCTGAAATGAAGGGATTAAATTTAGGAATAGTAATAACTGCTCTATCTTTTAGGATTTGTAACTGCTCTCTATTATATTTAAATATCTCATCTCCTGTTCTAGTTTTCTAAGTCTGGTTTTATCTTTGATAATCATCAGTTCTCCATTTCATTTATCAGGTCAATGCTCTTTGTTCTTTAAGCCTAGTATTTTGCATCTTGTTTGTAGAGAAACATCAAGAGAACTATTTAGTTTTACCTTTATTTCTTTGGTGCACTATAGATGATTATCAACTTTGTGGACTCATAGACTCACAATTTAAAGTTCATCAGTTTACATGGTATTTTTATGATTTTCCATATTTTGTAAGATATATACAAGACACATATATCTGTGGCATTACCACATTACCATATTAATTGCGTTGTATTCTTATCAGAATAGTAACAAATATATCTGTAACATGGCTAGTTGCCTTTACATATATGAGATTGGTAGAGAATAGAAAGTATGCTTGATTTGGGTTTAGTAAAGTATCATTTGAGATAACCTACCTCTTGAAAGTAGTTCATTATGTAGGTATAGTTGCTCTCTATTGCAGACTGATTTTGAGTTTTGCTCTTATTGCTCCATTTTTCACATCCGTTATCAGTTCTTCTGCCGTACCACCTTTTATTAGGGTCTTATATATGATGCCATCTTTTACAGATAAGATGCTAATACGGTTCTGAATACTTTGAATTTTCAGAAAAACCTGGTTATGTCTGAAGTAGGCTGGGATTATGGTCCTGGAGAAGTGGATACGGGATTGGTTAAGTTGGAACCAAATTCAGTTCGGATAGCACGTGAGCAAAATGAGTGCCTTGCAGATGCATCCCTGCACAATCAGTTCAATGTTGTGGGACGAACACAAGACCCTGAACCGAATAAGAGCCCCAATGGGTCAAGTACTGGCCAAAGTGGCACTTGTATCGTGGATCAGGAGAAATCACCAGTTGATGATTCAACCCCTTGTTTCACATCACCAATATCTTCAATGCCAATTTGTCGCCAATTTTGGAAAGCTGGAGCCTATAGTGAGGAAGCGGTTTCTGCGAACACTCATGCTAGCTTACTAACAAGTGGTGCGTCTCTTAGTATATGAAAATCTCATTCTCATGTCCGTAATCATGTTCGCTTTTGGAATAGATTATCCGATTGTTGTGGGTGAAGTCACAATTATCAGTTTTATTATAAGGGTTATTCTGCTTCTAATTATCTTTTTTTAAATCAGTTTTGGCTCATCGGTTTAATTGGAGCTGCTTCTGAAGTTATTATCCAAACTAATTTACACTCTCCTTTTTAATTTAATAGACCTTTACTCCCATTTTACATGTCCTATTTTGTTATTTGTTCTTCACAAAACGTCTTTTATTGTCATTTTATCTATTAAATCCATTAATTATCAGTATTTGTCATCTGACTGTGATTATCACAACTTCTGAAAAAGTATAAAACACATCCAAAATAGTATATCATATTCCTCTTTTAACTAAGATTGATTATATGACTAACCATTTAACAATTTTAAGTAAAGAACTGTTGGATACTTCAGAAAGCTTAAAGAGTCACCTAAGATCTTATTGGTACATCATATATGTAGGTTAAACCTGGTACTTAGCTTTTGTTGATAAGTATAACACAATCAATATACTGGAATTGTTTTTTCATGCATTTTGTATCAAATATTAATAGTTTATTATGTAATCAACAGCTGGTTCAAGAATTAATATACACCCAAAGTTCCTTCATTCAAATGCTACTTCACACAAATGGTCATTTGGTGGTATGATGAGCTTCACCCTGTTTTTTTGCTCTATACACTGTGTGCTGTATAATGAATAATGAAGTTGTTATTTACTCATTCCTAACTTGTGGTCTATTTGATTTGTATTTGTAGCCATTGCAGAGCTTCTTGATAATGCTGTGGATGAGGTGGTCATGTTGAAATTGCTAGTTGAACCTTTTTTTTAAAGATATTTCTTTTAAATTATTTTTCGCAATCAACGTTCTCATTGTTACTTGTTTGTTAATTGCTATGTTTCTGAGTACATTCATTATTCATAATTTTCACATAAAGTCTTCCTTTGCTCGATCAATTAGTTTTTTCTTGATTACGTGAAATCGAAAAGCACACGTACATGATATTTCCTTCGCGAATATTATATTGGTTACTTGATACTCTTCCATGCTTCACCTATTGTGTAGATACAAAATGGAGCCACCTATGTATACATAGACAAGACCATAAACCCAAGAAACGGAAGTCCAGCATTGTTATTTCAGGGTAATGTACGATGTATACCAAAAAAATGTCCATTGTGTTTTAGCCTTTTAAGATTCCCATCTTTGTCATATTCCATCTTTTTAATTTATGTATGCATGATCTTCTTGATGATTAAACTAGATGATGGGGCTGGGATGGATCCAGAAGGAATGCGCCAATGCCTGAGTTTTGGGTTTTCAGATAAAAAGTCGATATCTGCAATTGGAAAGTGTATGAACTTGACCTTATTCATTGTGGAAGTTGTTTCTATTTTCTTTTTTGTCATTGGAATTAGTTATTTAGTTGTCTTCTTGACATTTAGATGGAAACGGCTTTAAAACCAGTACTATGCGGCTTGGAGCAGACGTCATAGTCTTCAGCCGCTATTTTGTCGAGAGGTATGCTTCTAAAAATTTCTGTTGTCAACATTATTGGATCTCTTATTATTTTTCTAATATGTGACTAGTGTCAAGGTTTGATGGTTTGAAATATGTATTTTCTTGTTACATATAAAGAATACAAGAGAAAGTCAGAAATCTGACTTTCTGAAATGGGATCCAATTTTTGTTTTTTTAATCTTTCATTCTAAGCTTGATCCGTTCTTTGTTTTCTGATTATATTCTACGTTTGATCCGTTTGTTTTGTTTTCTGCTCTACCTCTTCATTTTGTCTTTCTTGTTGACAGTACCTGGACTTATACTCAAAGCATTGGCCTTTTATCATATACATTTTTAACTCAATCAGGATATGACAGGATCGTTGTTCCAATGGTGAGAATTAAAATTTCTTCTCGTTATCTATGCAGGATTTATCTGCACACATTTAAGCATTGAATTTATAAACTGCAGGTGCACTATAAATTCAATTTTACGAAGGGTTGCTTTGAGTCACTACAACCAAAAAGTGATGAACAGTCAAATTCCAACTTATTAGTGCTGTTGCAGTGGTCTCCGTATTCAACAGAGGAAGAGCTGCTAAAGCAGGTAAGCACTAACTTTTCTGTATGGGTCAAAGCTGGAAAGCTTTGGCATTTACAGTTTGTTTTATGACAACATGGGTTTTACCAGTTTAAGATGAGAGAAATATCTTACGATCTCATTATTGTTGCATTTTATCAAAATATCATAATTCACAAAATGATCCATGTGCTTGATGGGCTATTACTTTTGTAGAATGTAACAAGCATTTATGAACTGTGTAGTTAGAACCCGTTGGTTCTCATGGGACAAAAGTCATTATCTACAACTTGTGGCTGGATGATGAGGGTAAAATGGAGCTTGATTTTGATTCGGATCCTGAGGTTTCAACTTCTTACTTTTTCATATCTTCAGAGCTACATCTTTAAAGGTTATTCTAGTTATATGTTATTTCCATGAGTGATGAGTCATAACACAATCTGCCACAGGATATTCGTATTGGCTGGGATGGAAGCAGTAAAGCGAAAGATAATTGTCGGAAGGCGATAAATGAAGATCACTTAGCCAATCGGCTACAGTATTCTCTTCGTGTAAATTTTGCTTTACAACTCTGCATGTAATCAAAGGCTACAAAATACGAGAGTGGCAAAATGGGTTGGTGGGTAAATGGTCACAATGGGCTCGGGTTAATAAGGTCGGTTGAGGTGACCCCGAAGGACTATTTTATTTATTTTAAATAAAGCCACTTGCGAAGTTTTAACGTTTATTCAAGAAAGTAGAATCTGGGCATAATTCAACTTGTTCTTTAGACATAAAACTGAATCTACGCATTAGTAAATAAATGGTCCAACTTGTCACCTCTATGATGTATGATTGATGAAGAATTTCCTTAAATTTCTACATCTTCTCCTGTGTTAGGCATACTTATCTATCTTGTACCTGAAACTGCCCGACACATTCTGCATTATCTTGCGTGAAAAAGTGGTTCTCTATCATAATATTGCAACAGAGTTAAAGCATCCAGAGTTTATCATATATAGAGCCCGTAGTGATGGACGCCTTGAGGTTAATACATGTTCTTATTTATATTACTACTTACTATTAACCAGTACAATGACTAAACGTGTTGATCAATTTCAGGGTGAAGTGGTTACCACTATTGGGTTCCTTAAAGAAGCCCCAGTTGTGAATATCCATGGTTTTAATATCTACCACAAGCGTCGCCTGATTTTGGTGATCTCCAATTTTACAAATTTTTTCCTTTCATTACAGGATAATCTAAGTGTTGTGTATGTGACATTATTTTGTTATCTATTTTCAGCCATTTCTACAAGTTGCTCCTTATAAGCACAACAGAGGCCGAGGTGTTGTTGGTAAGTTTGGAGTTCTTGTCCTCGTTTAGAGATGGCAAAATGGGCTGGTAGGTAACAGATCAAAGGGGGTGCTTTTGTTACGGGTCAAAGTGAGTTGCGTTTGGTTGATCCGAAACACTTTTTTTGAAAAAGCTCAAACTTTTAATAAATAGTTTGTGCCTTAAACCTGTTTGCTAAAAGTATATTATCTCAATAACTATTCAATTTCTTAAATATAATAATGTTGGAAGTTGTGTCATTAAATAAATATAATTTAGGAGATTTCCATCCTGTGTCCATTAGCCAATGTTTTCTTAAGTACCTGTTTGGCCCATAGGAGATAGATTTAACCTGAATTAGGTCATTCATACATAAATGGAGCATAAATTCCACCTGTAGCATGGTTAACATGTTTCAGTTTTACCAAGTGACAGGTTTACTTAAGTTTCTCATGGCTTTCTATAGGTGTTCTTGAAGCAAACTTCATTGAGCCTACTCATAATAAACAAGATTTCGAAAAAACTAATGTTTTTCAAAAGCTTGTAACCAGATTAAAGGATATGACATACGAGTACTGGTGAGCAACTTATTTCATGTCAGTTATAACATAATTCCGAATAAGAAGCCACTTTTTAATATTATATCTATGAATGTTGGCAGGGATCATCATTGTGGACTGATAGGTTATCAGTCCCCCAAAAAAGCTCGATCTGTATCTGCTTCTCCTGGTTTAGCAAGTCCTGCACCTCCACCTCCACCCTCGAGAAAAACTGATGTTGGTGGTGGTTCTAAGAGTTTACCAACTGTTACTCAAACTAACAAGAGAGCTGTTTTAAATGCTAGTTCAACCATCTATGAGCCTGTAGAATTAGTACCGTGTTCGACAAAAGGCTCCAGTGAAGGTAAGAAGTTGATAGAAATCATTACTAAATTATAATAGGGTAAATTGCTTAAGAAAGGTTAATCGGTGATTTTTCAACCGAAAGAACCATGTAAGCTCTAATTTATTAACTGGATGTAATCTGATCTGTTTACCTGTAAAATTTATGGCCTGCGATTTTGAGCATGTTGACTTTTTCCTCATATCGTGTCTAAACATTTGCTATGTTAAGTTACCTAACAACAAAAATATTTGAAACGTTGTGGCTTTTACTGGTGTAAAAGAATTTTCGTAGCGTAATATAGACCAAAGTTGATCTACCTTTTTTTGCAATTAGCCTTATTTTTTATAATGTTACGTATCCATCTATCACATGCTTACCGAAGTTAATGCTGGATGTTTTGTAAAATCAGGGTCAGCTTTGAAGAGCAAAATACCTGATCAACCCGAGGATTCTCCATCGAACATCCCGAAGACAGCTAGGAGTGCAGGGAATACAGGGTCATCTATGGTAATAGTTTTTAAATATAGAAAATTGATACATCTACATGATATTTGTGTATTGAAAATGGAAGGTATTATTTGTTGGGTGTTCCGATCTTTATTTCGTTTGTAACATATTGCTCATTGCTTGTAGCATGATAATGCACACAATCAAATGCGGACAAATGTGATGCAAGAAAACAAGCGCAAAATGCAGTGAGTATTGTTTATACATTGCATGCATTTGCGAGTTGCTCTAGTGAATTAGATTTTACTGTGTGGTTTTGTAATCTGAGGCTGTTGATGAACGTGTTTTTCATTAAAAGGAAGTGTGACCCTGGTGTATCTGGTTAATGGTATCTTTAATTTTTCTTTCAGGTGCTTGGCATTCGAGAAGGCTGAGGAAGAACTCAATATCAAGGTATTCCCAAGTCTTTAACAATCCAAAGTTGAATTTTATAACCATCAACCACTGTCAGTGTGCAGTATGGGCTGGGTAATTGAGCAGGGCGGTTGGGTATTCTCTCTAGTATGGGTCAAGATGGATCGACTCGGGTCGAGCCTGGCTGGGACTGTTATTTTCTTATAAGAGATCTAAAGTTATTGGGTTCAATATGATTAAGGAAGCTATATTGTCACAGATGTAACCCTTCTTAAAAATACGAGTTAGTGGTTTTTTGCAATTAAAATAAATTTTGGATTATTTTTTAAGTTTGGTGGTTCGACCCATTGACATGCATTTTATGTTAAAGTTTTTAGCTGAACTCATTTGATTTGTTCGAGAGAAAACATAATCCAAAATGACTCGCTTGTATTCAAGGTTGTGATTTTCCCTTTCCTTAGGTGAAGTGTTGGTTTGATGTATATCACTTTAGTCTGTTCATACTTTTATGCCTGGGCTCCTTCACTTAATAAAGTTCATTTACCCATATCAAAACAAATAAAGGGTTGAAATGATCACGTTGGGGGTATTAGAGTAACCCAGCACTCTTAACACAACTACATGAGTATCATTGGTCATGTGCAAAACATGGCCAAAAGTGTCTATAAAATCATATAATTGGCAACATTACTTTTGCAATTTTCTTGATGTAGGGTTGCATGATTTGATGATGTATGTGTATTCCTTTGTTGATTCATATTAATGGCAGGTGATGCTACTTAAAATTGAGTTACGAGAGGCTCAAAGAGAATATGCTGATTTGTTGTCTAAAATCGAGTGTTTGGAGCAAGTCAAGGGGAAAAACTAAGGTGACATTTATATATGTAGATGACTCCACAAGTGGAGTTTTTTGGTCTTATATGTAGGGATAGGAAAGTTGTAAATGCCAAAATATAGGGGGTGCAAACTACGGGAGTCGAACTTTTGACCAGCAAGATGGGAGGTACATACTACTACTAGAAGTCAGAGTAAGAACATGATGTAGGTGCAATTGTCGCATATGGATACGGTTTATTTGATCCAAGGGTGAATGATGCTCATGTAATTAAGTTCCACTTGAACCAGTTAAGCGAACATTCTGCAATGACTTAAGTACCTATTTCGCATTCTTTATTGCCAATCTTAGTTAATTACACAGTGATTCACAGGCTCGTTTGAAGTAGACGGGTACTAAACAACTTAATTCATAGGGTAGCAGCCTGCTGTTTGCAGCATCTTTTATCCAGTTGGTTTTGATGTTTCATGTTGTCATAACAAGGGTCTATTCATTATCTCAGAACACATCTAAGGCTCTTTATAATTGAAAACATAATGTTTGTGCATTCATGATTACTGCATAAAATTAGCAGAAAGAAAAGATATCAAAACTTTACTTAAAAAACGAAAATAAAGAATAGCTATCAATACCCTTATTTACCCTTCTTAATTATACGTCAATTTACAATCTTTATGGCAAAAGGTTAATATTTCACAGATACTAATCCATGCATATCGAAAATATATAGAAATTTAAACTCACCGTTGAAAGCGGGAAATCACTATCATGTAATAGTGTGATCGTGTAACAAATGTATTTTTATGTTATAATGCTTTGCTTTGTGACAATACACTTTCCTTAGCAACATAGAGGATGAAAGGTGTAGGACTAAAACTTTGACAAGCATAGAGGATTCGAATAAATGGGAACATCAATCTTAAATGAGGTTAATGTCTAGGACTTGTCTCTAAAAACTTTTGTACAATACTATGTTGAGTGAAGGCGGCATAACTCAGTCTGAACTAGTAGGTAAAAGTATGAAGCAAAAGGAAGAAGCAATTGAAACTCAAAGGAGCGACGTCCGTACAAATGCAAAGATTAGTCTTAATCTAATTGTTTCAACTAAAACATTTGATAAACAAATATGTTAGAAGTCTTCATTGCTTATTGAGTTCTTGTGCGAGAGTCTGATCTTTAACAAAATATAATTTAGTGATTTCACGGTCTCGCCTTCAACTTATATAGTTTTTGTGAAATTATAAGTATTAAATTTGGACAACAGTTTGACACAATATTGCCTTTGTATACACTTATTTATGTAATCATGTCATTCTAAAGGTACTTTTATATATCTTATAAGATTTCATTCATGCAACGTTTGCCTGTTACAAGATCTCATCAAACTATTGCCTATATGACTGCATCAAAATGAAAAACTAAAATTCACTATAATAAACCAGTACTTTGAAACCTCGTTGATTCAAATATTGCAGTTTATAAAAATTTGGTGATGTTAATGTTCTTTGACATGAGAAACCACTATAAATAAAAGGTCAAGAATCATTGTTTGATTATGCTAGCAGATGGTAGAAAACCGCATAAGGAAACTTGAGAGACACCAAATACAAATAACTTCGAGACATTGAAGAACATTCAAAAGTGTACCCAATGAACTATTTATAGCCAAGTGCTGTCACAAGTTGTGCTGCTCGATTCTGTTGGTGCAATCTATATACCTGCAAAATATGCAAATCGGTTTGGTTGTCAAGTATTAGAGGTGGCTTTTTGTTTATTCTAGTGGCTGGGACGATAGGATTTCGTTTTAGTTTAATGTATCAAATGTGTAAAACAAAGAAGGAAAACTCTCACATAAAAAGATGGGTTAAATGGGTGTAACAGGTTGAATGTTGCCGGTAATGAACTAATTATTTAATGCATAACACAATCCCAAATCATATTTTGTCCTGGGTTAATAGCCTAATGGCAAAGATAAATCATTCCAATAAAGACTTAGATTTAAGGAGACTTGAGTTCGAGTCTTAAGGGGCAAAGTTTACCTCTATTAAATGTCGTGCATTCTGACGAATCCACAGGGGATTTTCCTCCTACTAGGTATTGGGTGAGGGTGCTCTCTAGCGTGGACCTAATTAAGACAACATAGTTTAGATCATCCGTTGTGATTTTCGATCCACACCTATAAAAAATAAAATGAAATTTTTGTAATCATATTTGACACTAAATATTCATAAGAAAAAATAACTTTTTTGAAATATTTGGTTATTTTAAAAAGAAAATGTGTTATTTAGCCTTACACTACTATTAATATCACGCGCGTTGCTACGGGGTTTAAGTAACATATTCATAGTGAAAAGTTATTTTGAGAACCCTTTATTTAGCAAGAACCTTTAAGAACCTTTTAAACTCAATCTTAACCTTTCAATTTTTAAATCAATGGCTAATATTAATAATGGTGATTTGGTAATTAAATGGAAAGTAATTTAATATTTAATTAAATTCAAAAGGTCAATTTAGTCAAATTGGTAATTAACTACTTTCGTAATTGTAATATATCATTTACGTAGTCTTATATATCTCAGTCTAATATCACGCACAGGAGGTTTTCATTTGTGATTTGGTGTGTTTGGCTTTTTCTCATTCACTATTATGATTTCAGCCACTTACCTCCCTTTAAATTTCTAAACCACAACAATTAGGTTTAAAAAAAATAACTCCCAAATTGCATCTTGTTCCCATTAGATTGCGTAAGTATTTCTTCAATTCCTATCTTTATTTATTAAATTAAATTCTTTATTGTTTTATAATTAATCAAATGTTTTATTTATAGGATGATGGTGATGGAATCATTAATTCATGTGGTGGTATAAATTATATCCATGATAAAAAAAATTATTTATCAAAACTGTATTTAGATCGACAAGATGGAATTGACGAGGAGTAACATGCGGTTGTTGGATTTGCTTGCTCAACATAGGTAAATGTTATAGTGTAGTTATTATTATTAGGTTAAATTGTTTTTTCTTCTAATATGATTATCATATGTAAAATATTTTTTATTGTGTGATTGTGTAGTTTTTGCATGAAGAATGATAAGTAATTGGATTGGTATTTGTCATCACCCAGCAAGTTTATGATGAATGAAGTAACCTGACTAAGGATACGCGGATATGTACATCAACAAGCATATGAGCATGTCTATCTTTTCGTCACATGTATGCAAATATGAGCATATGTTTATAAAAACGTACATGTATGCTAATATTTTGTAAAAAAATGTTTCATAAAATTAGTTGGTGATCACATGTGCATGCACACTTATATTGGTGATCACATGTGCAATTATGATCATATGCGAATGTAAATAAATTGTTGAACATATGTATGCAAGTTTTTTTAAGATATCGTGTTTGAGCATATGTGCACACATGCTTATGATCATATGTGAATGAAAATAACTTTGGTGATCACAATTATGACCATATGTGAATGAATTTAAATTAGTTGGTGATCACATGTGCATGAACAACATAATGGTGATCACATGTGCATCCATATTGTTTTATTTACTATTAATTTAATTAATGTTGATATAAAAATACAATATTGCCCTTGTAATTATTGATGGAAAAAAGTTCCTAAAGGTTCCTGCTTTTTTAAGGGTTCCTAGAATAACTTTTCCCTATATTATTTTATATCCTTTGTATACGCGCGATAAGATGTACAAAAATCTATATAGACCAAGTTTAACATATTTCTATAAGTAATAATAAAATTATAAGACTATAATAGTATTAATGAAACATGATCATAGATTTGCAGTAAATGATAATTTTACAAGACTCCGGATATAACTAAAGTTTAAAAGCTAGTTTTATAAAAATTGTATGAAATAGAACACAAAATTATCACCACTCAATTGTATATTTTTGATGTGTCTCATTTTATACCTTTTTCCCCATGGATTATTAGTTGATTTAAGTGCTTTTCGAGTCGTTTATGTATACATTTGGTGCGTTTATGGTATTTGTTAGTGTTTCAGGCATTAGACAGGTATTTGAGCGTTATTTATGTAGAAAACGACATTTTGAAGTGAAACAAGCGCTTACGGAGATTTGCAAGGCACGGAACTGAAAAAGGAAGCTGTTCAGTTAGCCACTGCGCCGCATCACACATGATGCGCCGCAGTCCACTGTTCGAGATTTAGGATGCGCCGCATTGCTTTATACTGCGTCGCAGTCCTTCGTGGTCAACCAGTTCCAGTTCAGTCAACGATGCCACTGCGTCGCAGTAGGAGACTGCGCCGCAGTCGTTTGTGCGAAAATTACACTGCGCCGCAGTGTATCAAACTGCGCCGCAGTGCCTCCAGGTTCCAGCAATCTTCGAGTCAACGAAAGTCAACAAGTCAACGAGTCAATGTACACACTGCGCCGCAGTGTACCTACTGCGACGCAGTTGGCGCCGAATTATGCAGATTTTGGAGATTAGTATAAATAGCTTGCAAAACACTTCATTAACCTAACTTTTTAATACCAGCCGATTTTAGCACTTCCAAGGAGGGTTTTTTATCAGTTCAATCATCTTTGAAGGCTTCAATCACGATTGGATCATTTACGTTTATTGCATTCAATTCCATTGTATTCGGTAACAATGAATTCTTCTATTATGATTTGTTCTTTCTTATTTAATATGAGTGGCTAAATTCTTTGACACCCGCTTGGGTAGTGAGCATGTCATAGGGTCGAATCAATGTTACTTGCAATTGTTGAATAAGATTTTTATGTTTAATCGAAGATCCGCATTTATTTGAGTTTAAATATTGTTTTTCTCTTTTATATTGATTGATTGATTATTGTAATTAGAAGTTCGGAAGAAATCTATGTCATTGTCAATTGATTTATAAAATGGTTAATCGGTCTTTAATTAACCTAAATTCGTTGGAGTTCGGAAGAAACTAGCGATAAAGATTTTAAACAATTAAATTCATTTTGAGTGTGTAAACACTTATGATAGAGGAATCTGATTAGGTGAATAAGCAGTTCGGAAGAAAGCTTTTAAAGGTTAAATCATAAAAATCAACTTAGGTTCTTAATGCTTAATTGTTTTTAGTAGAAATTAAACGCGGAAGCGATAACTATATTTCGAGCAATTAAAGTGTCAAATATAACGGAAGTTCGTCTTGTCTATCTTTTAAGTCGATCAATAAATGCAAGTAATGTTTAGACCCGATGATTGGCATGTGAGCTGATCCAAGTAGGTGTTCCCTTTAAAGTATTGTTTCAAATTTACAATTAAAACTCTTTTCAATTTAATCCTTCGGGATTACTAATTTCTCTTACTAATTGCAAAAGTGACAATTCGGTCACTAAACCCCCTTTTTATTGAACTATTTTATGTAATCAATTACTACTTGAGTCCTTGTGTTCGACCTGGTCTTACCTTATTTCTATACTATATACGGATGGGTACACTGCCCATAAGTGTGTAATAGTCGTTAATTTGGTATTTCTTGTTTATAAATTTTATAACTCGATTTTACACATCAAGTTTTTGGCGCCACTGCCGGGGATTTAAGTTTTAGTAATTGTTTAGTTTAGTAGTTCAACCTTTTCTCACATTCATTTGTGAGAAAGTTAATTTCTTTATTTAGTAGATTTTTATCTCATTTTTATTTTATTTCTATCAGTTGCGGTTGACGGTTTGTCTAGTGGTGTATGTGCAGGTTTGCTAGTTGATGAACACGAGAACTTCTGGAAAGCCCTTGCGTAGTCCTCTATCTAACCCAGAGAAGATTAGACGTTGTTTGTTGCCTAGAACGAGTCATCTTTCTACATCAGAAAAGATAGATCCAGAAACCGAATTTGAGTCTCCAGTGGGCCAAACTTCAGATACTTCATTAATTACTAGGTTGGAGCAAGCAAGTGATTTCTTTAGATCAGGTGATAATTCAGAGGAGGTAGAAGAAGAAAAACTCCAAACACCTGAAAATAAGAAAACTGCTACCCCTGAACCTAGAGTAGTTAGGATGGGTGAAGAACAACCACGAGACCCGAATAACCTCCCTTACGGGCAAAGACCTAGAGTATTTCCTGCTAATAGGGGAACACCTATCCGCCCTCCTACAATCTCGCCGGAATTTTCTTTAAAAGGTAATCATCTTAAGAGTGTGGAAGAAGATAAGTTTGACGGGATTATAAGACATGATCCTTATGCCCATCTTGAGAGATTTGAGAAGATTTGTAGGTTATATCAGTATGGGCAGGGGCAAGCTGAAGTTGTTAAGCTAGAGCTCTTTCCAATGACTCTTGTTTGAGAGGCTGCTGCATGGTTTAAGGAGTTACCGGATAATTCCTTCACTACTTAGGCTCAACTTCGAGAAGGATTCATTGACGAGTTCTATTCTGTTAGGACTCAAAGACAGTTGGAAAACCAAATCAGAGCCTTTTGTCAGGAAAGTGGTGAGGATGTGGTAGATGCTTGGAAAAGGCTTAAGGAGATGCTTAGGAATTGCCCCGGACATAGTATGGGTATTGATGTTGTTTTTGAGATATTCTATGATGGATTGGATAAGAGGGCGAAGAGAGAGCTGAGTTATGCATTCGGGGGTAGCTTAAACAATATCTCCCCGAATGAAGGTTATAAGATTTTGGAGGATATGGCCAAGGAAAGCTCTACAAGGGATGAGGAACGAACTAAGAGGTCTAGTAAGAACACTGTTGCTCAAGTTGAGAGTAGTGAAGACTCTAAGTTAGTTTCTGAAGTTAAAGCCCTCTCGAAGCAGATGAATAAGAGGTTTGATAGTCAAGATAGCAGATTCAGCATCCTTGAGAGAGATGTGAAGGTTATGGCTGACGGTTGTGATCACTGTGGGGACTTGCATTACACCGAGGATTGTCCCCAAAAACCAACTAAGGATGTTAGCTACATTCAGAACCAACAGCAGGGGAACTTCAACCAAAACACCGGTTATCAAAACCGGCAGTCAGGTACTTCTTACCCCTCTTCTAATTTTAATGCTAATAATTCTGGATTTGGTGGCAACAGGTATAGCAGGTTCAACAGTCAGCAAAGCTCAAATTCAGAATTGAGAGAGATTATGAAGGAGTTCATTAGCTCCCAGAAAACAACAAATGACCAGGTAGCAGAAGACTCGAAGAAGATTCATTCCACTTTGGATGCATTGGCTACTCGTTTGGATGGACTTGGTCACAAGCTAGACCAAAATGCAAAGAATCAGCAAGCCACAGTGAAGGACTTGTAAGGGAGGCTTGAAAGGCTTGGAAATTCAAATAGACAACCCGGTACCTTACCGAGTAATACACAAGCAAATCCAAGGCCTACAGTAGGAAGTAGTCAAGGACCAACATACAAGCCACCGAATGCTAGGAATGAGCATGTAAATGCCATTACCACTCGGTCAGGTAAGATAGTTGACTTATATCCTTTCATTTCTAGTGCTACTGATGGTTCTGTGCAGGATTGTGATGATGAAGTTGATGATACTTTGGATGATGAGAGTGAGATGGAGCCGAATCCAGCCGTGAAGACACCGGCCGTTCCATCCAAGCCCGTTGAGAAACCGGTGGTGAAGCCGTACCAACCGAAAATCCCATTTCCTCAACGGTTGAAGAAGGAGAAGATTAAGGAACATTTCAAGAAATTTGTTGATCTTATTCAATCTGTTAATATAAATGTTCCTTTAGTTGATTTGATTGCAGGTATGCCTAATTACGCAAAGTTCCTCAAGGAACTTGTTACTGATAAGAAGAAATTGGAAGAGGCAAAGACTGCAGTGATGAGCGCCGAATGTTCTACTATTATCAGGAATCAGATTCCTCCCAAGTTGGAAGATCCAGGGAGTTTTCTAATTGCTTGTTCTTTTGGTGCTTACTTGTGTGAGGCATTGGCCGATCTTGGGGCCAGTATTATTTTAATGCCTTATTCTGTTTATAGGAAGTTGTCTTTAGGTGAGTTGACACCCACCCGCATGAGCATTAGGCTCGCGGATCGTTCTTTCCAATATCCCATGGGGATAGCGGAAAATTTGCAAATTAAAGTGGGTCATATTATATTCCCGGTTGATTTTGTGATTCTTGAG
Organism: Erigeron breviscapus; assembly: GCA_034093135.1. Taxonomy (NCBI): domain Eukaryota; kingdom Viridiplantae; phylum Streptophyta; class Magnoliopsida; order Asterales; family Asteraceae; genus Erigeron; species Erigeron breviscapus. Next base: position 70,836,571 of record CM067173.1, read on the forward strand.
ATGGAGGCGGACGCTAAAGTCCCTCTCATTCTTGGCCGCCCATTCCTTAACACCGCGGATGCCATCATCTGGGTTAAGGCTAAGGAGATTTCCTTAGGGGTCAGTGATGACCGGATTATATTTAATGTTGACAGAGCTCTTAAGCATCCTTACTCTTCTGATGATACTTGTTTCATGATAGATGTGAAGAAGAAGATGTTTTGGAGAAGGAGCTCATGGACTTCTTGGACATGGAAGAAGAAGAAGCAATGCTTGCTTGCAGTGAAGAGGAGCAAGAGATGGTTGGAGAGATGATGCATGAGATCATGGCATTTAGTGTTGATGAAACTCCACCGGAAGATGAGACATTTGAAGAGATAACGGCTAGTGAAAGCACAAAGATTCTAACATCGGTTGAGAATCCTCCTACCGACTTGGAGCTTAAGCCGCTTCCGGACCATCTTGAGTATGCTTATTTGGAAGGTACATCTCTTTTACCCGTTGTCATCTTGTCCTCATTGTTGGAGGATGAGAAATCTAGACTTATGACCGTCCTCAAGGCTCATAAAAAGGCCTTTGCTTGGAAAATTTCCGATATCCCGGGTATAAGTCTAGAATTTTGTAAGCACACCATAAACTTTATTGATAATGCTAAACCGGTTGTGCAAAGACAACGTAGATTGAACCCCAATATGAAAGATGTTTTTAAAAAGGAGATAATTAAGTTGCTTGATGCGGGAATCATATTCCCCATTTCGGATAGTTCTTGGGTAAGTCCGGTACATTGTGTACCGAAAAAGGGTGGGATGACCGTAGTCTTAAATGATAAAAATGAATTGGTTCCCACAAGGACTGTCACGGGGTGGAGGGTATGTATTGATTATCGGAGATTGAATGATGCTACCCGCAAAGATCATTTTCCCTTGCCCTTTATTGATCAAATGCTCGAACGGCTCGCCGGTAACGAGTATTTCTGCTTTTTGGATGGGTTCTCCGGGTACTTCCAAATACCCATTGACCCTAAGGACCAAGAGAAGACCACCTTTACTTGTCCTTTTGGCACTTATGCCTATAGAAGGATGCCATTTGGTCTTTGCAATGCCCCTGGAACTTTCCAAAGGTGCATGATTGCCATATTTCAGGACATGATTGAAACTTCCATGGAAGTTTTCATGAATGACTTTTCAGTTTTTGGAAGTACTTTTGAAAGTTGTCTTGATAGTTTGGATAAGATGCTTGATAGGTGTGAAAGGGCACACTCGGTTCTTAATTGGGAAAAGTGTCATTTTATGGTAAAGGAAGGAATAGTTTTGGGACATAAAGTTTCTAAGGCAGGATTAGAGGTAGACAAAGCAAAAATCGATGTTATAGCCAAATTACCTCCTCCTACTAATGTCAAGTCAATTAGAAGCTTTTTGGGTCATGCCGGATTTTACCGTCGGTTTATAAAGGATTTTTCCAAAATCACCGGCCAATGACCAAGTTGTTAGAAAAAGATGTCCCGTTTGTTTTTGATAAAGAGTGTCTTAATGCATTTAACATTCTTAAGGAAAAATTGACCAATGCACCCATTATGTCTCCACCCGATTGGTCATTACCATTTGAGTTAATGTGTGACGCTAACGATTTTGCCTTAGGGGCCGTTTTAGGCCAAAGGGAGGATAGCCAATCCCGCCCTATTTCCTATGCTAGCAAGACCCTCAACCCGGCTCAACAAAACTATACAGTGACCGAGAAAGAGTTGTTGGCCGTGGTTTATGCTTTTGACAAATTTCGTCCCTACTTAGTGCTTAATAAGACTATTGTTTACACGGACCATTCTGCCTTAAGGTACTTGTTCTCGAAACAAGATGCCAAGCCTCGTCTTATTCGTTGGGTCTTGCTTTTGCAAGAATTCGACATTGAAATCAAAGACAAGAAAAGGGCTGAGAATGTGGCAGCTGACCACCTAAGTAGGCTCGAAAACCCTCACCTTGAGGAGTTACAAGAGCATGAAATCAATGATTCTTTCCTTGATGAGTTTTTGATGCAGATGGAAGCTGAGGAGGAACCGTGGTATGCAGACATTGCTAATTTTCTTGGCGCTAATGTTCTTCCCAAGGATATGACATCTCAACAAAAGAAGAAATTCTTTTCTGATATTAAGCATTATTTTTGGGAAGATCCTTATTTGTTTAGAATGTGTGCAGATGTAATGATAAGGAGATGTGTTTCCGGTGCTGAAACCCGGAAGATTTTGGATGCTTGCCACTTTGGACCTACCGGTGGTCATTATGGACCGTCTGTAACCGGTAAAAAGGTATTTGATGCAGGATTTTATTGGCCTACCATTTTCAAGGAAGCCAAGACTTTGGTGGAGGTATGCGATGCTTGTCAATGTCAAGGTAATATTACCAAAAGAGACGAAATGCCTCAACAAATGATTCAGGTATGCGAGGTTTTTGATGTTTGGGGAATTGATTTTATGGGACCTTTTCCTCCCTCAAACAAGTTTCTTTATATTTTGGTAGCCGTTGATTATGTGTCCAAGGGGCCGAGGCTAAAGCCCTTCCGACTAATGATGCTAAAGTTGTTATTGAATTTTTGAAAAAGTTGTTTAGTCGATTTGGTGTACCAAAGGCCTTAATAAGTGATCGCGGGACACATTTCGCGAATCACCAGCTTGCTAAGGTGCTAAAGAAGAATGGGGTGACCCATCGGTTCTCCACTTCTTATCACCCGCAAACAAGCGGCCAAGTGGAAAACACTAATAGGGCCTTAAAGCGAATTCTTGAAAAGACCGTGCATGATAACCCCAAGATTTGGGCCAAGAGGCTTGATGATGCCTTGTGGGCGTTTGGAACCGCCTACAAGACTCCAATTGGTACTACCCCTTATAAGCTTCTCTATGGCAAAACTTGTCATCTCCCGGTTGAGATTGAGCACAAAGCCTATTGGGCTTTGCAAAATTGCAATATGGATTAGATTTTGGCAGGTGAGAAAAGATTTTTGTAGTTGCACGAGTTAGATGAGATGAGATTGCAAGCTTATGACAATTCCATACTGTACAAGGAAAGGACAAAAGCTTGGCATGATAGCAAGATCAGAAGAAAGGAGTTCAAGGCCGGAGATAAGGTGCTCTTGTTTCAGTCAAAGTACAAGCTCAAGGCACCAAAGCTCAAATCGAAATGGACAGGGCCTTATGCGGTTAAGAAGAGTTATTCGTCTGGCTATGTGGAGTTGATTGGCCCGAATAATTGTTTTATTGTGAATGGACACCGTTTGAAGCATTATCATGAAGAAGATGAAGAGAATGCGGAGGTGTTCGAGATTGGCTTTTATGCCATCAGAAGCTGACCTTAAAGGACTTGGAGTCTAGCTAAGGACTCGTAAATAAACTAAGCGCTACGCGGGAGGCAACCCGTGCTTTTTGTTACTTGGTACTTGTATTCATTTTTCAGTTTTAATGTGTTATTTTGAGATTTACAGGTCTGGAGGCTAACCCACGCGTTACGGTAAGTTGTTTCTCAAAACTACAAAAAGGTAAGTGTGGGGGGCGGGGGGGGGAGTTTGCATTGCGACGCAGTCTTACACACTGCGACACAGTGTAAATCTCGCTTAATTGACTGCGCCGCAGTGTTAGCACTGCGCCGCAATGGGCTTCTTGTATTGCGCAGCAGCTTATGAAGATGAGCCGCAGTCTAAATCTCGACTAAATAAGTGCGTCGCAGTTGGTTAATGCAACGCAGTGTCTTTTGAATGTTTCAGAAAAATCGAAAATCCAAAAAAAAAATATCAAAATTAAATTGTTTTCATACCTCACTGCGCCGCAGTATAACTCAGTGCGCCGCAGTAAAATTCTCGACCAATTTACTGCGCCGCAGTGTGAGCACTGCGCCGCAGTGAAGTCCAGATCGGGTAAAAAGGGTTTGGGGGCTAGGGTTAAAGTCACTTTTACTTTAACACCTCCAAATACTTTTCTCTCTACCACTTCCGATCCAAACACTCTTTTTCTCCCTATTTTCTCAAATTAATCTCTACTTCTTCCTAATTTAATACTATGGGCAAAGCCAAGGTAAATCCTCTCTTACATCTTCATTGGTTCCTCTTTGTTTTATTTAAGCATGTTTATTCTTCTTAAATTCAGATTTTAAATTGGATATTGCTTAAATTGAATATTGTTTATGTTAAAATCATGAGGATTGATAGATGTTTTATTAGATTGGTGATTTAATTACATATTATCAAACTAGTTAGGGTTAATTACAACTTTGTTTGATTAATTGGAAGGCCCTTAGTTTGTTATATTATGAATTGGAAGATAAAATTGGTTTTCATTGTTGATTAAGCCCTAATTTGCTTGCTGCGTTCTGGTCTTTCTCGACCCCTGCCCAGAAAAATTATGACTGCGCCGCAGTCAATAAGATACGACGCAGTGAGCAGGACGAAATTTTCACTGCGACGCAGTAAGGGTGACTGCGCCGCAGTCCACCCAAATTCTGGCCTGTGCAGTTTCGTGTTATATGTGACTATATTCGATACGGGTTTGATGTTTTCTTTGCTTTTGTGTTGTTTGTGCAGAAATCAACTGCTTCAAACCGTGCTTCAACTTCGGAGCCAAATGTTGGACCCTCCAACCCTCCCGTTCCTACCGAGGAATCAATGTTGCTACGGACCGATTCTCTTCACGCTTGGCTTAAATGGCCAAGAGCTACTCCCGAAGAGAAGATCATGTACAATAATAGGTTGTCCAAGATAATTCACAAAAATGTCCTCCAACCGAAGTTTATGGAACAAGTGATGCTCAATCACTTGTCCATCCGCCAGGATATTGCCAACTTGCTGCGTCTTAAGGTAAAGAGTAGTGGTGCATTTGGAAACCCTTGTGATGAAGATTGTAGTATTTGGTTTGATGTCTTAGGGAATCGGGAGTACATTTGTAGGGAGTGGTGTTTGGAGTTTTACTCCACTGTTTCGGTGAAGGGGATTGATGAGGCTAGGAGTGTTTTTGATGATAAGGTGATATTTTTCCGTTGTGGTGGTAGGGATAGGTCGATGTCCATTGGAGAGTTTGGGGTTTGCACTGGGATGTATTCCCAGGATACTTATGAGAATGACCCTACCTTTAGGCGTATGTTGCATTTGGCCATTAGGGATAGTATGGGTTTTACTGATGATGAGGGTAATCAGAGAGATTACTATCGCCGGATTTTGGGGGGGCAAACTTGGTCGTCGGCTAGTGGGGCCAATACTATTCAGACCCCCATTTTGAGACTATTCCTTAAGATGCTTGTTCACTTTTTTGTCCACCGGTCTAATCATCATGACAAAATTTATCTTGAGGACCTTTGGTTGCTTCGTTTCTTTGACGAGGGTGACCCTTACAGGACAGCTTGTGCACCATATGTGTTGGCTAAACATATGGGTACCCGGGGCATGAGGGATAAGAATCTAGTTTGTGGCCATTTTATGACTAAAATGGTCCAATATTTTGGATGTGCGGATGATCGGGCCAACACCCACTTGACTTGGTATAGTATGAAGGAGTTTACCTATACTGACTTGCACCGATATGGTTTGTTAGCCCCTAGTAAGCATAAGGATCTCCATGTTTTCATTTCTGGCCCTAATGATCAGGGTGATGATGAGGCTGATGAGGATGAGGAGATGGGTGAGGCACCCGAGGATCCAGCACCCGAGGACCCAGCACCACGAGAACGACGCACTAAGCGTTGTGCCATTTCTACTGCGGGTGCATCTTCCTCCACCACTCCTCCCGGTTCTTTTGATTTTGCGTCACTTCAGGCTACAGTGACCAATATCTGGACGACACAGCAGCAGATGCAGAGGGAGCAGCAGCAGTTCCAGGCACAGGCAGAGCGGGACTTTAGGTGGTTGGGATCTGGAGTTAGTCGGGTCATGTTTGACCAACATCGTTATCAGCCGATGTAGGAGGCCCAGTACCAGGGTCGCCCGTTCACTCCTACTGAGCCTTTCGTGGATTACCGTCCTCCGAGCATATTCATTCCAGAGCACAGGTCTTGTGGTGGTTTCTACTATCCACCACAGCATTAGTTCGAGCAGCCTCCTTCCCACGATCTCGGGGGAAGAGGTCCAGATCACCCCGTTGCTTTTGGTTCATTTGCAGGTACCCAGGGTGGAGATGCAGGAGCATCAGGTCCAGGTTCAGCAGATCCTGATTTTGCTCAGCGACTTATGACGGATTTCTTTAGTCCACCAGGAGGACCTATGCCACTACAGTGATTTGCTGGGAGATTTTTGATGGCAGCTGTCTATGCAGTACTTTGATAGCTTGTATTATTTGTTCAAACATTTCTTATTCTGTACTTTCCTTTATTTCTATTTGTTTGGTTTGTATCCACCCTACGGGGTGATGAGACTACCTATTTTCATTTCTATTTTGAATATTTGGTTATGATTTCGCATGCTATTATTATATCCTGTTGGCTTTTAATTGTGTGTTCATGTTGATAGCAAGTTTGATTGTCATGTGCATATGCTGGTAGTAAGTTCAGCGACATATTTTCTTGGCATCATTTTCAAGCATGGAACACCAAACCCGACAAGTTTTTCTTGTTCTTATTTTGTTTTTGTTTACTTTCCCCTATTTCCCATAGTTTTGACTTAGTTCATTGGACATTGAGGGCATTGTCCAACTCAAGTGTGTGTGTGTGTGTGGGGGGGGTGGTAAATAGGAAAAAGTCGGGTATTTTAGAGAATTTTTGAACTTTTGCATGCTTGTCCTTGTAGTTAATTGCTTTTGTCACTTAATTATACATATTAATAAGCAATTTAACTACACCTTTGGTACAAAGTTTAATTTGTGGAATGTGTTTTGACTGATTAACTAGGCAATCCCTTCTGGATTAATAATATGACTAGCACGCTTATAGCACCCAAAACACCCAAATTGTGAGATTATTGATTCATTGCTAGTACTGATAGGTGTTACGGTTTTGGGATTATTAGCCTTGTAAATTTGTCCCTCTCGTAGGCTTTTGGATTTATCCAGGAGTAAGGGTTCTATTAGAGCTCTGTACTATGACGTGCAAGTTTGAGGTGAGTTTTTCCATCTCCGGATTATTTCATTTGCTATGAGTGTGCCGGTGATTGCGTTGATTCTAGAACTTGTCCTGGTTGATCGTTCCGTGTTATGTATCAGAAAGAGGCAAATTGAAAATAAAACCTTTGTTCTTTGTTCATTCACTCCTTGTTTCGTGAAAATCTGTTATGAGTTGTTCTTTGTTATTCAACCGACCTAAATATACACCTTTACCTAGCCTTACCGATAGTCGAAATCCTGGTGGGTCATTGGTTGCCTTTGCTAGTGGATGGTTTGGTTTATCTTACTGTGTCGGTTTGGGATATTCTCGGTTACTGAGAATAGATTGATTTCGTCATGATTTTTGGATTAAGTCTAGATTGTTCATGTTAGCATATTGATATATGATTTGTCTTTGTTTGTAATGTATTAGAGAATACCAGTTAGTCAGAGTAAAAGTAGCTCACAAAAATAAAGAATAAAAGAATTGAAAAACAGAAAAGAAAAAAAATAGAAAAAATAGAAAAAATGAAAAGAAAAAGTAGCTTGGGCTGTCAGTTGGTATTTCTCACTTTTGGTCAAATCATTTTGATGAGTTGGTTCGTTTATTTAACCAACAAAAGGATCTTGTAATGTTTATATTCTTTGTTGATCATATCTAGTTGGCACATTTGTTGAAGTCAACATTTGGTTAGTATTGGATGATGAGTTGTTGGATTGTCATACACCATAATGGTGTCGGTTTTTAATCGTTCTTTTGGGGGTATTGTCGGGAAAACATCTCGGGTTTTGGACCGTTGGAAACTAATGACATGGGTTGTGTTTGGATTAGACTATTATGTGAAAAATTTGTTAGATGTTGTGATATTTCCTTTTAACACCAATTTTCTATCCCAAATTACCATATCCCTTGAAATACCTTGTTTAGCCAAATGTTCATCAAACCCGTTTAAGTCCTCTTATGATAGACGTTGTGGTGTTTGCATCATGGCGGTGAAGGAACGATCCTAGTACAAGCCTATGGTTAAAAGATTATGCATCACGACTAGGCATTGAGTGATTATTCAAATATTCAACCCCAATAGTAAGTTAGTTGGAGTAGGATAGCGATATATCACTGATTCGATTCTTTTGTGCTTAGTCGTGTTATTAAGGCTTGTGTATCAGTCAAATATTGTCAAACATTCCGGTTTTCATTTAAGATTAAAACTGCCTAACCATTTCTTTTGTTTAAATTATGGTTGAGCTTCTTTTTGATAATTGAAATGTGGTTTCCACTAAGTACCAAGGTAATATTTGTTTTTCAGCTTAGAATTGCTTGAGGACAAGCAAAGCTTAAGTGTGGGGGGATTTGATGTGTCTCATTTTATACCTTTTTCCCCATGGATTATTAGTTGATTTAAGTGCTTTTCGAGTGGTTTATGTATACATTTGGTGCGTTTATGGTATTTGTTAGTGTTTCAGGCATTAGACAGGTATTTGAGCGTTATTTCTGTAGAAAACGACATTTTGAAGTGAAACAAGCGCTTACGGAGATTTGTAAGGCACGAAACTGAAAAAGGAAGCTGTTCAGTTAGCCACTGCGCCGCATCACACATGATGCGCCGCAGTCCACTGTTCGAGATTTAGGATGCGCCGCATTGCTTTATACTGCGTCGCAGTCCTTCGTGGTCAACCAGTTCCAGTTCAGTCAACGATGCCACTGCGTCGCAGTAGGAGACTGCGCCGCAGTCGTTTGTGCGAAAATTACACTGCGCCGCAGTGTATCAAACTGCGCCGCAGTGCCTCCAGGTTCCAGCAATCTTCGAGTCAACGAAAGTCAACAAGTCAACGAGTCAATGTACACACTGCACCGCAGTGTACCTACTGCGACGCAGTTGGCGCCGAATTATGCAGATTTTGGAGATTAGTATAAATAGCTTGCAAAACACTTCATTAACCTAACTTTTTAATACCAGCCGATTTTAGCACTTCCAAGGAGGGTTTTTCATCAGTTCAATCATCTTTGAAGGCTTCAATCACGATTGGATCATTTACGTTTATTGCTTTCAATTCCATTGTATTCGGTAACAATGAATTCTTCTATTATGATTTGTTCTTTCTTATTTAATATGAGTGGCTAAATTCTTTGACACCCGCTTGGGTAGTGAGCATGTCATAGGGTCGAATCAATGTTACTTGCAATTGTTGAATAAGATTTTTATGTTTAATCGAAGATCCGCATTTATTTGAGTTTAAATATTGTTTTTCTCTTTTATATTGATTGATTGATTATTGTAATTAGAAGTTCGGAAGAAATCTATGTCATTGTCAATTGATTTATGAAACGGTTAATCGGTCTTTAATTAACCTAAAGTCGTTGGAGTTCGAGAGAAACTAGCGATAAAGATTTTAACAATTAAATTCATTTTGAGTGTGTAAACACTTATGATAGAGGAATCTGATTAGGTGAATAAGCAGTTCGGAAGAAAGCTTTTAAAGGTTAAATCATAAAAATCAACTCAGGTTCTTAAAGCTTAATTGTTTTGGAAAGAAATTAAACGCGGAAGCGATAACTAATTTTGGAGCAATTAAAGTGTCAAGTATAACGGAAGTTCGTCTTGTCTATCTTTTAAGTCGTTCAATAAATGCAAGTAATGTTTAGACCCGATGATTGGCATGTGAGCTGATCCAAGTAGGTGTTCCCTTTAAAGTATTGTTTCAAATTTACAATTAAAACTCTTTTCAATTTAATCCTTCGGGATTACTAATTTCTCTTACTAATTGCAAAAGTGACAATTCGGTCACTAAACCCCCTTTTTATTGAACTATTTTATGTAATCAATTACTACTTGAGTCCTTGTGTTCGACCTGGTCTTACCTTATTTCTATACTATATACGGATGGGTACACTGCCCATAAGTGTGTAGTAGTCGTTAATTTGGTATTTCTTGTTTATAAATTTTATAACTCGATTTTACACATCAATTTTTTTACAGGTGTGGATCGAATATCACAACGGGGGGTTAGACTATATTGTCTTAATCGAGTCTACGCTAGATACTCTTCTCACCCGATAACTAATGCATATAAAACATAAAACATGTATGAAACAAATATAAAAATAAAATGAGTATGTGGCAAAGGTTGATTGGTTTGTCCAATTTGCCAATTAGTATCTAAGGTAATTAGTAGAAGTAAACAGCCAAGTTAGCCTAGTGTACCCTAAGGGGGTGTTTGGTTCACTAGAATCCTTTGTAATTTGTAGGAATTGGAATCTACATTCCATTCTTCACCTTGTTTGGCTGGAAAAAATGATTGAATTGGAATTCGAAACTTTCCTTCAAATTCCTTTAAACAAAGAATTTACAATTCCTTCATTAAACCAATGGAAAGTTTCTAATTCCATTGGAATTGAACAATTTTACAAAAAAGCCCACAAATTGAATAAATACAAACCTATTTCCTGAGCTTTGTATCCCTCAAATCATCCACTGTTGTGCCGCCATCAC
>CM067173.1:70848082-70898082 GCA_034093135.1 Erigeron breviscapus
ACATTAGTACATTTGCCTTAGTATTATGATATGAATAACGTATTGAGAACTTGAACCTTGAATGATATGTTATGAACTTAAAATTTACAAGGTTGAGAACTCAAAGCTGACTGAATGCTTGGAAAAGATCCAAAAGGATCAAGTATTGACGGATAAGAAGGTGGACAAAATGTATAAGGAACAGACTGCACTTAAAGAGTGTGTTGTGAAAGCAGTTGACCTTATGCAAAAGAACCAAGAGAAGCTGACAGAGTCCCTCGAAAGTTTAACTAAGAAAATCAATGAAGAAATGGAAAAGAACAAAGGGACTCTGGGTCAGATCGAAAATGCTGCAACCAGATTTACAAGAAAAGTAACTGTTGAGCTTCAAGCTGCTAATAAGTCACAAGCAGATTTCAAGAAGGATTTGATTGAAGCCTCAACCAGTTTCAAGAACAAGGTTGCACTCCTCCATGAGGATTTTGCTGAATTGAGAAGAGCTTGTTGTCTTACAAATGTAAAGATAGATGTCCTTAACAATCGAATTCCAGTCTTTGCCACTCCTATGAGTTCTTTTCCTGGTGATGATGACAAAAAGGGGGAGAAGGATCATACCAAGGGGGAGAAGGGCTCCACTTCTAAGAAAAAGAGAAGTGAAATGAGTGAAGAAGAGATTCAAAGGCAAAAAGCTGAGGTAGATAGGGACATTGAAGCTTATTTTGAAAAGGTGAGACAAAGAAACAACCAGGCTGATAGGAGGATGATTGTTTATGGTTCTAATGTGGGTGATAAGGAAGAGGAGACAAAAAGACCAGAATCTGAGTCTGGTGGTGAAAAGAATGTGAATGAAGGAGTTGAAAAGGAGAGTGATAAAGTTGAGGGGGAGACCATTGTTGGTGTTGAAAAATTTGGAGGAATAAGGAAGGAAGTTGTGGTTGAAAAAGATATAAGGAAGGAAGGTGGAGTTGAAAAATTAAAAAGAAAGATGAAGTCTGTCCAAGCTGACCCTGTGCAAGCTGTGCAAACTGACACAGCTCCCAAAGAAGTAAACTTAGAATCTTCTTCAAGTGATGACACTGTCACTTTGTCTCAGTTTCAATTGAAGAAAAGGAAAACTGAAGCTGGGTCAAGTGGTTTGAAAGTCTTGACCCAAGAAGAAAAAGATTGGGAGCTGGCTGCTCAAAATGCACCTGGACTAAAAATGTCACTCAAACAGGCTTATAAGTTGGTAGTGGAAGACAGACTGGAAAGAGAAAGAGTTGCTGCAACTAAGTCTGATTCTGAAATTGCCAAGGCTGTGCAAGAACAATTGAATAAAGAAGATGAAGAAGATCTTGCAGCCATTGGTACTAAAAGGAAAGTTGTGAGCAAAGAAAAGAGAAAGATGGTGGTTCACTCAAAACCATCACACAAAGTTAGAGATGTGGGGCAGAGTGTGAAAGCCCATAGCTGGTTTGATGCCTTGGAGAAAAGACAAGTGACTGAAAATGTCCAGTATAGAAGGCATCCAGAACCAATCCATCAGGTTATCTTGAAAAGGCGTAGAGGAAAAAGCATTCCAAGCATAAGGCTTACCAGGAAAGGTTTTGAAGCAAACTGGGAAACCTATGATCTTGACAAGTTGCTTGATCTAGGTTATACTGAATGGGTCGAATTGCATGATCACATTACTGGTATGCCTGGAATCCACAAAGAGGTTGTCTTGGAAGCCATTGAAAAGAAGTTGGCTGCAATTGTGAAGTATAAGATTGACATCACTGGCCTTCCAAGACCAAGAGCATATGATTTAGATGATGAAGATGAGTCAGAAGAGCCACTCAAGAAGAAGAGAAAAAGAAATGTTAATCTTCAAGGAACTGAAGGTGATCACACAGACTTCCTTAGAAATTTGAACCCTTCAGAGTTTCTTGGGTTATTATCAACTGAAGCTATTGACAAACTTCTAAGTCATCTCAATCTGACTCTACCTGCTGGTGTGGAAAATGCAAGAAGTGGATTGCATATTACAGAGCCTGAACATGGAATGTATTTTGTGGATACAAAAGGGAAACTTGTATTCCAAAGGACTGCTGAGCTAAATGAGGTACCAACTTTGCACCTTTTTACCTTGTACAGATTTTGTGTTGCTTTCAGTGAACAAGGTAATGGGTATGAGCAGTTCCTAATTGATGAAGGTCTAGATAGAAAGATAGATGTGACAATTGCTCCATCTTTTGAGGTTAAACAAGAAACTGTAGAATTAATTGGGGAATAGAGTCTTATTGTAACACTTTGTATTTCTCTAATAAACAAGTAGTTGTACAAATTCAGTTATCTTGTATCAGATTGAAAAGAACCCAAAAGATTCAAAGGGTCACAAACTGTTAGTTATATTTTTCTTTGATTCTTTGTAAGCTGTATGTTAAAAGTGTAGTTAGGTTTTGTCATCATCAAATAGGGGGAGATTGTTGAGTCCCAATGTTTGTTGTAAATTTAATGATGACAAATCTGACCTATAAACACTTGTAATCTTTTGGTTCTTGTATTCGGATCTGGGTCAGACTAAGCTGACACAGCTTGCGATCTGTAACTGACCCAGATCACGCTTCATGTTCATAATTGTAATACTATATGGAAGCAAGTGTTATTCAAGCTGCATCAACAACGTTAAAGCATTCAATCCAAGTCGAAGAGGAGGATTGAAGATAGAGGACCAAACTGTTAGTGGAAGACAGATTGGTACTAGCAGTCAGCTTGGAACACTTAGGCAGATTGGTGCCGTGACAAACCGCCCAATCTGTGTCAACAATCAAAGTGAAGATAACAACCTGGATTGAAGATAAGGACTATGACGTGACTAGGAATATTCCTAGTATCCAGGTTGGTGGTTGTTACATATGCGTGTCCATACTCTTATTGGACGATGAAGAATGTGCTGCAGTACGTGGGGGACCACAAGTACGATGTAGGCACGATCGATTATTCTTTTGATCGTCCAATACAAGAAGACTACGTGGTTAATTTGGACACCAAGTGACGAGGAGCTTTCGCCTATAAAAGCAACACTCCTTGTATGCATATGTGTGACATTCCTGAGAATCATTCTTCACACAAAGTTTCTCTGCTCTTACACACAGCTTAGTCTGTACGAAATTAGCTTGGGCTAATTCTCTTGAGCTGAAACTTATTGATTGTAGTTTGTCATTTCATAGGGTTGTTTAGATATCTGTAGGCTATCTTTATTCCGCAACAACCCTGTAATTCTTTGTATAGATTATTTCTTAATAAAGAGTTACATTTGAAAAACTGCAATCTGTGTTCAAGAATGCTCTGCTTTACTGTTTTAATGATTCTTGTTCTTTACATGCATTAAGTATTTTTGAGTCTTAAAACGTTGCCTAAAAGTTTGTAAAGTTCGAGAAAAGTTGTATTCACCCCCCTCTACAACTATCCTGTGTACAATATACTTTGGTATATTGATACACCGTGGGACCTAACAGAAAAACACAAGTTTTGATTTGTCTAAAAAAATCTAAGTTACTGGAAAACACTTTATAGATCATGAGTGTTTTCAGTTTCATCTTTTAAGTTCTAACTTAGACTAAATCTGATCATTTTACTTTTATGAATTAAAAATTGCAACTAATATTACATACATCAACTGATAAATAGTTACAATTTTTTTTAAACAATAAATTACTATAAGTAAATGATACAAGAGTCAGGCCCTTCTTTTCGATGTCTGTCCTGGAGCATCTTCAGAAGCCTTTCTCTTTGGTGATGGAGAAGATGGCACTGATATTGGCGATTTCATGCCCATTGCAACTTCCATCTGTTGCTTTCTTCTCCATACCTTCTCTATCCTCTTCAGAAATGCTTTAACATCAGTCGACACATTTGTCTTCCCCCTAAACGTTAAAGCAATCTCTTTCAGTTCACTCCATCCAAATGCCTGGACTGAAGTACTTTTTCTTTCATCAGTAAAGTTACCCTCCCTGGTCAACTTTACTTCAAACCTGGACATGCCTTCATGATTTTCAGCTAATTTGATCTCAGCACCAGTGATCCTTCTAGCATCAGCCCTGAAATTCATCATTTCATTATACTTGTCTTTTAATTTGGCTGTCTGGATCAATGCTTCAGTTTCCTTTGACACTCTCTTTTGTTCTACAGCAGACTGGAGTTGTTGACGATTGATTTTTCGAGAAGTGTCTAGGGGAATGAATGTGCTTACATCAGTGCCAAATGCTCTTTGTGTCAAATGCTTCAGTGTCACTTGTTTTTGGTCACCAGACGACTTTTCCCCCTTGGAATGATCACCAGTTCTGGACTTGAGATCATTCCATAATTGTTCTAGCATATGTCTGTCCAGTGCACCAAAAGTTCTTCCTGCCACTGGAGTTGTATCAGTCACAACTTTCTTAAGTGCCTGCACTTCCTTTTTAACAGTTTCAACTTCTTTAGGCAAGTGCTTTGGCAATTTTTCTTCCATCAACCTCTCCACTTGGGGTAACAGCCCATCTTGAAGAGTTCGAAGAACAGTCTCAGAAATTTCTTCAGATAATTCTTTCAGCATACTGATTCTGAACTTCTTTGTGCATTCATCACTAATCGTGCTAACAACAACATCCTGATCAAGTGTGGACCTACTCTCCAGAGAACTTATCCTGGTAACCAACTTCTGAACCTCTTCTTTCAGACCTACCAGTGGTTGAACAAGTTCACCTTGCACTGCAGTCTGAACAGAGGTCACCAGCCTTATCTCCAATCCCTGGACTGCCACTTTGAAATTTTCAGTATTGTTGTTTGTGGCCAGTACCAGTTCATCAAGCTTCTCAAAAACAAGCTTCTCATTCCCACTAAATAGATTCATCTCAGATGCAAGGTTATTTGATAATAAAGATTTAAAGTCTGAAATAACCTGCGATGAAGTCTGGAGTGATCTCTCCAGGTCCGCCACCTTACTTAAAAGGCCTTGGACCTCGGTAGAAGATGAAGTGGAGAGACCACTTGGAGGTTCAAGATTGGAAGGCAATCTGGTCATAAGAGGTACTTGTGCCCAGTCCTCTTCAGTTGCAGCTACAGATGTTACAACTGTTGAGTCTAGCGCACGAGGTTCAGATATGTTGACTGGAGTTTGAAGTGGTGGAGGTTGAGATTGTGAAGTTTGAGTGGTTGCAGGAGTGAAGTATTGAGTATTTCTTGGAATTGAAGGTGGTGGTGGTGGTGGCATGTTTGATTCTGGTGGAGGTTCATTTAATTCTGGTGGTAGTGGTGGCATTTCAGCAGATATAATTGGTTGGGTGACTGAAGCAATAACAGATGTGTCAATATTTTCTTCTTCATCACCCAAGAAATTCATGTTTACATCAAAACCTTCAGACATTGGGGAATCTACATCATCCCAATTTGGAGTCATCCCAACTGTCTGTTCACCAGCCTGTTCACTTACTTGTTCACCAGCCTCTACATTCAAGTCGATTTGAGCCTCTTGCTCACCAGATACATGTTCATCAGTCTGAACATCTTGTTCGACTTGCTCAACAACCTGCTCAATAATCTGGGAGACATTTTCTTGCTCAACATTCTCTTCAGGTTCAAAAATCAGAGACCCATCCAGATTCATTACATCACCAGGATGTCTTTCAGGATTCATCTGAAGTCCATCTCTCATCAGACGCCTGTTAGTTCTAGGTCGTCTGGAAGGTTCAACATTTTCTGGTCCTTGACCTTCAGGAGCCACTTGTCTAATAGGTTGTACAGCTTCTATGATCTGTACATCTTGGTCACTAGAGGGTCCTTCAACAGCTTGACCTCTACCTGGAGCCATTTCAACTTCTTCTCTTTGAAAGGAGAGCATGGACTGAGGAATATCTACCTCATTCAGGGGAGATCTGAGGTTGGTCAGATCCCTCATATACTCACTCACAGAAAAGTGAGTAGTTTCATAATCATACTGGTCTCCAAGAGCTCTTTTAAACATCAGTGAAAGAAAACGGATATAAGGAACAAAAGCTTTTCTTCCTTTCACTCTAAGACGCTCTACCAGATCATCAAAAAGGATCTGAGCGAAATCCACTCTTAGTCCAAACCAGACGCAGTAGGCAATCTGGAGATGAGTTTGATTTATCTGGTCTAACCCTCCAGAACTGCCTCCCAGACATTCAACAATGTGCGTGAAGAAAAATCTCCATGAGTCTGTCAGTTTGCTCATGTAGATTGTTCCCTTCCTGGATAGCTGGCCATGCTCATCCATAATATCTGTGTGCCCCATCAGTCTGCACACTTCCCTTGTATTGATACCAGAGGGAAGTTCAATGGGCAACTCATTCTGTTCAAAATAATTCAACTGTAGAACAGACCTGAGTAGACTAGCAGTGAAACCCAAGGATCTGGTACCTCCCTTGAGAGTATAAGTGATTGATGAAGTTGTATCATCATATTGGGCAGTGTACCAGAATTCACAAAGGTAATCATGGTACATCCTTCCTGGATTTAATGTCAACGCACCATATAATGGACAAGAGAGAAAAAATGTGTTTAATCTCCAATAACAGATTGGGCATCATGAACACTGGAAAGTGAAAGTCTGGCCATCCAGTTATTCATGTTTATTCTTATTGTGTTTGCCTCTAATGTGATATGAGGTGCCCTGTCAACATTTTCAGAAGGAGCATATTCAGCGGCGAGTAGATTTTTAAGCGATTTGGATTGTCTAGGTGCCATTTTATGATGAATAGATGAAGATGAAATTGAATATATAGGGTTTTGATGAAGATTTGATGAAGAATTGAATGGAAATGGAGTAAATAAGAGAGATAAATATGATTGGAAATTGAATGAAGAAGTAAATGAAGGAATTTGAAAGATTTGGGAGTAAATATGTTCGAAGTAAATGCAAATGAAATTGAAAGTGGGTATTTATAGGAGAGAGAATGTGGAACTCAAACGGTTTAATTTGAAATTATCAAATAAAATTTTGATCGGGTTCTGAGATCCGCATTAATTACATCACATCACACATAAATGTGTGACGGTTTACAGCCCACAAACAGTATCAAGTTGCTCTTTTTGACTTCCCAAGGTAAAAATACCATCATTACGTTGAAAAATTTACATACCACGTAGGATTATAAGATAAATATCTTTAAAAAGTTTGCTTACGTGGCACGCACAATGACCAAGTATTTAAAAATATTATGACCCATTTCAGTGCATCTGGAGGTTGACTGGACACTCCAGTATCACTGGTGGATTAGTCTAGTGAAGCATGCACTGATGGTACACTGGAGGGACACTCCAGTAAAGTAACAGTGAAAACCATTTGAAAGAGACTTGTGACCTCAAATATGCACGTCAACTAATACAGACAAATGAGAGGGACATATTTACAAGGAGACAAAAGTCACCTCAAACACGCACTTCAACCTGTCCAATTACCAGTGAGAGGGACACATTTACAAAGTACCTGTAATATTTTCTGTCAAGATGGTTAACTTAGAAAGTGTAAATACAACAAGTCTAATAATCACTAGAAATGGACTAGTATTACTTGTAAATAAATATGCAAGATATATAAACAAAGTAATACAAGACTTAAAGCAATAAACAATTAAAGTGGACCATTATGTAGTTTTCTGGGTATTTCATTTATTGATGTTTAAACAAAATACAACAAGTCTAATAATCACTAGAAATGGACTAGTATTACTTGTAAATAAATATGCAAGATATATAAACAAAGTAATACAAGACTTAAAGCAATAAACAATTAAAGTGGACCATTATGTAGTTTTCTGGGTATTTCATTTATTGATGTTTAAACAAAATACAAGGTTGTTGCGGAATCAAGATAATACAATAAAGTATGTATCCTAACAACCTTTGAATTACAAATGATCTATATTTGTCAAATAGCTCTTCAGGATCGAGATACTTAAAGTTGTGAAGTATCCCTGTTTAAGATCGAGAGTATTTTAGACAAATTCACTTTCATGCAAAGTGTATGCTTAAAAAGTAATATTCTTAAGGAAATGACTTAGTATTTATAGGCAACAAAATTCACCAGTGAATTTTGTGCCGTACAAATATGGTTGCATACATTTAATGATCCGACAAGAACATTAAATGTATTAGATAAGAATAAGGATAAAGTCACATCAAGTGCAAGTGTATCCTTATATCCAACCACCTTAACACACGTATACTTTGTTAAAGAACAAGTGGATTGTTCTTTGGAAAGTGTGTTAGGCATAAGTCAAACCTCGATATCAGTGTTCAGACTTGTAGGATCTAGAACATTGATAATCCTCCAGTGAACAGATCTGGTAAGACTTTCCAGTGGACTCCGCCATTTGTAAAGTCTTCTTCCTTCAGACTTCAGTCTTTGACTTCAGTCAGAATGTCTTCAGTAGAGTAGATCTGGACTGGGGTGAAGTCTTCAGTGAGCTAATCTGGAGAATGCTCCAGATTACCTATACAAGTATTGCTCACTAGTCTTCAATTATTTCTGAGCAAATCTTCAGAGGGACTCCAGATTCCAAGTCTGGAGTAGGTCCAGTCGAACATGTTTTCTGGTCAAATCTTCAGTGAGGCTCCAGAAGTCGGGTCTGGAGCATGTCCAGCAAAACATGTTTTCTTGACTTATATTCGATAAGATTCCAGTAGTCCAGTCTGGACCAGTCCTTTAAATCTGGACTAATTCTGGACCTAACAAATTCCCCCTATTTGTTTAGAAATAATGCAAGTATTTTTCAGACTTATAGATATACAAATTTGTATGTCTGGAAAACACTTGTTCGATTTTAGTCTAAATAATCTAAGTTACTGGAAAACACTTTATAGATCATGAGTGTTTTCAGTTTCAACTTTTAAGTTCTAACTTAGACTAAATCTGGTCATTTACTTATAGAAAATAAAAAGATTGCAACTATTATTACTTTCACCAAAAAGGAAAATAATTACAACTTTATTGATTAAACAAAATACAAGGTTGTTGCGGAATCAAGATAATACAATAAAGTATGTATCCTAACAACCTTTGAATTACAAATGATCTATATTTGTCAAATAGCTCTTCAGGATCGAGATACTTAAAGTTGTGAAGTATCCCTGTTTAAGATCGAGAGTATTTTAGACAAATTCACTTTCATGCAAAGTGTATGCTTAAAAAGTAATATTCTTAAGGAAATGACTTAGTATTTATAGGCAACAAAATTCACCAGTGAATTTTGTGCCGTACAAATATGGTTGCATACATTTAATGATCCGACAAGAACATTAAATGTATTAGATAAGAATAAGGATAAAGTCACATCAAGTGCAAGTGTATCCTTATATCCAACCACCTTAACACACGTATACTTTGTTAAAGAACAAGTGGATTGTTCTTTGGAAAGTGTGTTAGGCATAAGTCAAACCTCGATATCAGTGTTCAGACTTGTAGGATCTAGAACATTGATAATCCTCCAGTGAACAGATCTGGTAAGACTTTCCAGTGGACTCCGCCATTTGTAAAGTCTTCTTCCTTCAGACTTCAGTCTTTGACTTCAGTCAGAATGTCTTCAGTAGAGTAGATCTGGACTGGGGTGAAGTCTTCAGTGAGCTTGGGTAGACCAGACATCCTCTTTCTATATTCCAGTTCCAGAGCACCAGCATTTCTTCGAATTTTCTTCTGGAGGCTTATCAGTTCCTCTCTTCTCTGCCTGATCAACTCTGGAATGGATACATTATATATCAAGGAATCATACACCTGCTCTTCCTCTGCATAGAATGAACGTAAGTGAACATCATTCAGTGTATCAATACATTGTTGAACTCTGGGATCCTCCTTCATCCTTTTGAACACTTCAATATTTATGCCCAGTCTTCCAGCATTGTAGGAATCCAGAGTACCCATTGTAGCCATATCCCTGTGATGGGCCAGCAGTTCATTTTTCTGTTTAGTCTTGAAAATCTCTATCATGATGCACTGTTGATTTAAATTCCTAGATGTTGCATTATCAACATCTACTATCTCTTCAGTCTGCTCCTCTTCACCAGTCACTACTTTCTTTTTCCCTTTAACAGATTTCAAAGTAGTAGTAATGTCTGGAAAGGACTCAAACTGGGGCTCGGCTTCAGTACCAGCAGCCACTTCTTCAGTAAGCCCGGCTTCAGTGCCATATGCTTGTTGTGTCATTTGCTTTAGAGTTAGGCCTCCAGATGATGGAACAGACGATTTTTCCCCCTTGGAATGATCTCCAGTCCTGGACTTTAGATCATTCCATAAATCTTCCATCATTTGCCTGTTAGTTACAGGATTAGCATCGTTCACACTCTTTTTGAGTTCCAGGACTTCCTTCTTTAAATTTGCAATTTCTCTAGGCAAGTCCTTAGGCAACTTCTCATCCAGTAAATTATCAATCTGTGGTAAAACCCCATCACGAATGTTACGAAGAACAGTTTCAGTGACTTCTTCACATAGTTCTTTAAGCATGTTGTTTCTGAACTCTTCACCAACTTCAGCAACCTGGGCAACATCTCCTTGTACAACAGCCTGGACTTCAGTGTCCACTCTCTGTTCAGATTGTACAAGAGATTCAGTATTCTCTTCTTCGAAAATGGGAGAATCAGCCTCATCCCAAAAAGTATCACCAACATTTGTACCAGTCTGTTCACCAGCCTGGACATTTAAGTCTATCTGAGCCTCTTGCTCTCCAGAAGCATGTTCTTCAGTTTGAACATCTTCACCAACTTCAGCAACCTGGGCAACATCTCCTTGTACAACAGCCTGGACTTCAGTGTCCACTCTCTGTTCAGATTGTACAAGAGATTCAGTATTCTCTTCTTCGAAAATGGGAGAATCAGCCTCATCCCAAAAAGTATCACCAACATTTGTACCAGTCTGTTCACCAGCCTGGACATTTAAGTCTATCTGAGCCTCTTGCTCTCCAGAAGCATGTTCTTCAGTTTGAACATCTTCACCAACTTCAGCAACCTGGGCAACATCTCCTTGTACAACAGCCTGGACTTCAGTGTCCACTCTCTGTTCAGATTGTACAAGAGATTCAGTATTCTCTTCTTCGAAAATGGGAGAATCAGCCTCATCCCAAAAAGTATCACCAACATTTGTACCAGTCTGTTCACCAGCCTGGACATTTAAGTCTATCTGAGCCTCTTGCTCTCCAGAAGCATGTTCTTCAGTTTGAACATCTTCACCAACTTCAGCAACCTGGGCAACATCTCCTTGTACAACAGCCTGGACTTCAGTGTCCACTCTCTGTTCAGATTGTACAAGAGATTCAGTATTCTCTTCTTCGAAAATGGGAGAATCAGCCTCATCCCAAAAAGTATCACCAACATTTGTACCAGTCTGTTCACCAGCCTGGACATTTAAGTCTATCTGAGCCTCTTGCTCTCCAGAAGCATGTTCTTCAGTTTGAACATCTTCACCAACTTCAGCAACCTGGGCAACATCTCCTTGTACAACAGCCTGGACTTCAGTGTCCACTCTCTGTTCAGATTGTACAAGAGATTCAGTATTCTCTTCTTCGAAAATGGGAGAACCATCAATATTAATAGTATCACCAGGATGAGTTGATGGGTTTACCTGAACTCCTCCCCTCATCAGACGCCTATGAGTTCTTGGTCGTCTGGAAAGCTCCACAGTTGCTTGACTGGAGCTTTCTGGAGCCACTTGCCTAATTGGTTGTATCATTTCTACAACCTGCACGTCATCACCAGATGGTTCTTCAACATCTTGAACATCATCTGGACCCCTTACAGCTGCTTCCCTCTGGAAGGTAAGCATGGACTGAGGAATATCCACCTCATCCACTCGAGACCTAAGATTAACAAGGTCCCTCATATACTCACTCATTGAGAAGTGAGTGGTTTCAAAATCATACTGGTTTCCTAATGTATTTTTGAACATTAGTGAAAGAAATCTAATGTAAGGAATGAAAGGCTTTCTTCCTTTCACCTTCAGGCGCTCAACCAGGTCGTCAAACAGTATCTGGGCAAAATCAACCCTTAGCCCAAACCAAAGACAATAAGCAATCTGGAGGTGTGTTTGATTGATCTGGTCCAAACCTCCAGAGCTTCCTCCTAAACACTCAACAATGTGTGTGAAAAAATATCTCCATGAGTCTGACAACCTGCTCATGTAGATGGTTCCTTTTCTGGATAGCTGCCCATGCTCATCCATAATATCCGTATGCCCCATCAATCTGCATACCTCTCTAAAATTTATACCAGTGGGGAGTTCAATCGGCAACTCATTCTGTTCATGATAATTTAATTGTAGAACAGACCCGAGAAGACTAACAGTGAAACCAAGGGTTCTGGTACCCCCCTTTAGAGTATACCTGATCGATGAAGTATCATCGTTGTATTGGGCTGTGTACCAGAACTCGCACAAGTACTCATGGTACATCCTACCAGGATTCAAAGACAATGCACCATACAATGGGCATGAAAGAAAGAAAGAATTTAATCTTCCTATGAGTGATTGAGCATCATGAACACTGGACAACGAAAGGCGTGCCATCCAATTGTTCATGTTTATTCTAATAGCACTTGCCTCAAGAGTAATGTGAAGTGCCCTATCGACATTATCAGAAGGAACGAATTCATTTGCTAGCAGATTTCTGGGAGTTCTTGACTGTCTAGGTGCCATTATGAGTATAGATGAAAATGAAATTGAATGAATATTTAAGGTTTATGAAGAATTTAATGAATGAAGTTAATATGAGAGTATATGATTGGAAAATGAAAGAAGAGATTTAATGAAGGAATTTGGGAGTAAATGTTCGAAGTAAATGTAAAGGTAAAGTGAAAGTGGGTATTATAGGGGAGATATTGTGGAACTCAAACAGATGAATTTGAAATTATCAAATGTAACTTTTGATCGGGTTTTGAGATCCGCATTAAATTATATCACATCACCCATAAATGGGTGATGGTTTACCGCCCACAAAAACTAATCAACTTGTACCTTTTTGTTTTCCCAAAGTAAAAAGACCATCATTGTTTTGAAAAATTTACATGCCACGTAGGATTCAAGATAAATATCTTCGAAAAAGTTTGCTTACGTGGCAATTACAAAGACCAAGTATTTGAAAATATCATGACAAATTTCAGTACATCTGGAGGTTGACTAGACGCTCCAGTATCACTGGTGGATTAGTCCAGTGAACATGTACTGATGGTACACTGGAGGGACACTCCAGTAAAGTACCAGTGAATACCATTTTTGAAAGACTGGATACCTCAAACGTGCACGTCAACTAATACAGACAAATGAGAGGGACACATTTACAAGAAGACAAAAGTCAACTCAAACACGCACTTCAACCTATCTAATTACCAGTGAGAGGGACATATTTACAAAGCACCAGTAATATTTTCTGAAGAATTTGTCCAGTGAGAAAATAAATTCCCCCTGAACTTAAAACAAGTTTAATTTAGAAAATATTTTTCAAGTCTTCCCTGGAATGTTCCTCCAGAAATCTAATAATTGTAAAGATAGTACACAATGGCGTTCAATATCTGAACAATCACCAGATCTAAGGATTTAACATTCCCAACTCACCAACAAGATATTCAAAAGTTTTAACATCCAGTGGTTTGGTAAAAATGTCAGCGAGTTGTTTGTCAGTGGGAATAAAATGGAGTTCAATATTATTTTTCATAATATGATCGCGAATGAAATGATACCTTAGGTCAATGTGCTTCGTTCTGGAGTGCATGACTGGATTGTTTGAGATAGCTATGGCACTGGTATTATCACAAAAGATGGGAGTCTTTGAATATTTAATACCATAATCAAGCAACTGGTTCTTCATCCAGAGTATCTGAGCACAACAACTGGCTGCAGACACGTATTCAGCTTCGGCAGTGGATAATGAAACTGAAGTTTGCTTCTTACTGGTCCAGCTGACCAGTTTGCCACCTAGGAAATGACATCCACCAGTTGTGGATTTCCTATCTATCTTACAACCTGCATGATCTGAATCTGAATAACCCATTAGATCAAGTCCAGAGCCTTTGGGGTACCAAAGACCTAGACTGGGGACACCTTTAAGGTACTTCAGTATGCGCTTTACAGCAAGCATATGAGATTCCTTTGGGTTAGACTGATATCTGGCACATAAACATGTTGAAAACATAATATCTGGTCTACTGGCAGTTAAATACATCAGTGAACCAACCATTCCTCTATATACAGTGGTGTTCACTGGTTTGCCATCTGGATCAGAGTCCAGTGTCAGTGGTGCAGAAATAGGAGTTGGTTTAGATGGTGAAGAATTCATATCGAATTTCTTTAAAAGATCTCTAACATATTTTTCCTGATTAATAAAAATGCCATCTTGATTTTGTTTAATCTGGAGTCCAAGAAAATATGTTAATTCACCCATCAAACTCATTTCGTATTCAGTGGACATGATTTTTGAAAATATCATGACAAATTTCAGTACATCTGGAGGTTGACTAGACGCTCCAGTATCACTGGTGGATTAGTCCAGTGAACATGTACTGATGGTACACTGGAGGGACACTCCAGTAAAGTACCAGTGAATACCATTTTTGAAAGACTGGATACCTCAAACGTGCACGTCAACTAATACAGACAAATGAGAGGGACACATTTACAAGAAGACAAAAGTCAACTCAAACACGCACTTCAACCTATCTAATTACCAGTGAGAGGGACATATTTACAAAGCACCAGTAATATTTTCTGAAGAATTTGTCCAGTGAGAAAATAAATTCCCCTTGAACTTAAAACAAGTTTAATTTAGAAAATATTTTTCAAGTCTTCCCTGGAATGTTCTCCAGAAATCTAATAATTGTAAAGATAGTACACAATGGCGTTCAATATCTGAACAATCACCAGATCTAAGGATTTAACATTCCCAACTCACCAACAAGATATTCAAAAGTTTTAACATCCAGTGGTTTGGTAAAAATGTCAGCGAGTTGTTTGTCAGTGGGAATAAAATGGAGTTCAATATTATTTTTCATAATATGATCGCGAATGAAATGATACCTTAGGTCAATGTGCTTCGTTCTGGAGTGCATGACTGGATTGTTTGAGATAGCTATGGCACTGGTATTATCACAAAAGATGGGAGTCTTTGAATATTTAATACCATAATCAAGCAACTGGTTCTTCATCCAGAGTATCTGAGCACAACAACTGGCTGCAGACACGTATTCAGCTTCGGCAGTGGATAATGAAACTGAAGTTTGCTTCTTACTGGTCCAGCTGACCAGTTTGCCACCTAGGAAATGACATCCACCAGTTGTGGATTTCCTATCTATCTTACAACCTGCATGATCTGAATCTGAATAACCCATTAGATCAAGTCCAGAGCCTTTGGGGTACCAAAGACCTAGACTGGGGACACCTTTAAGGTACTTCAGTATGCGCTTTACAGCAAGCATATGAGATTCCTTTGGGTTAGACTGATATCTGGCACATAAACATGTTGAAAACATAATATCTGGTCTACTGGCAGTTAAATACATCAGTGAACCAACCATTCCTCTATATACAGTGGTGTTCACTGGTTTGCCATCTGGATCAGAGTCCAGTGTCAGTGGTGCAGAAATAGGAGTTGGTTTAGATGGTGAAGAATTCATATCGAATTTCTTTAAAAGATCTCTAACATATTTTTCCTGATTAATAAAAATGCCATCTTGATTTTGTTTAATCTGGAGTCCAAGAAAATATGTTAATTCACCCATCAAACTCATTTCGTATTCAGTGGACATGATTTTTGAAAATTTCTTGCACATGTTTTCATCAGTAGACCCAAAAATTATATCATCAACATAAATTTGTACCATTAACAGATTACCTTTCTCATGCAATATGAACAAGGTATTGTCAATTGCACCTCGTTTGAAGCCATTTTTCAACAAATGTTTAGTCAGAGTATCATACCAGGCACGTGGGGCTTGTCTGAGGCCATATAGCGCTTTGTCCAGACGATATACCCAATGTGGATGCTTGTCATCAACGAAACCTGGAGGTTGTCTGACGTAAACTTCTTCTTCAAGCTTTCCATTCAAGAAAGCACTCTTCACGTCCATCTGGTAGACCTTGAAGTCATGACTAGCAGCGAATGCTAAGAAAATTCTGATCGCTTCAAGTCTAGCCACTGGAGCAAATGATTCATCAAAGTCGACATCTGACTGGCAGTAGCCTTGTGCTACCAGTCTGGCCTTATTTCTTATTACGTGGCCATCTTCATCTACTTTGTTTCTGAAGACCCATCTTGTTCCAATTGGTTCTTTCTTTCCAACTGGGAAAGGAACCAGATACCATACCTTGTTCCTTTCAAACTGGTGAAGCTCTTCTTGCATAGCAGTCACCCAGTTTGGATCTTCCAGAGCCTCGTCAATCTTCTTAGGTTCGTTCAGTGATAAGAAACTGACATTTAAGCATTGATCACTGGAGGCTCTTCTGGTCTGAACACCACGACTGGAGTCACCTATGATCTGATCAATAGGGTGAGCTTTTGTCCATCTGGAGTACTGACCAGGATTGTTACTGACAACAATATCAGTGCAAGAATTCAGTTGAGTCTCCTCTGAAGTTGCTTCTTACTGGTCCAGCTGACCAGTTTGCCACCTAGGAAATGACATCCACCAGTTGTGGATTTCCTATCTATCTTACAACCTGCATGATCTGAATCTGAATAACCCATTAGATCAAGTCCAGAGCCTTTGGGGTACCAAAGACCTAGACTGGGGACACCTTTAAGGTACTTCAGTATGCGCTTTACAGCAAGCATATGAGATTCCTTTGGGTTAGACTGATATCTGGCACATAAACATGTTGAAAACATAATATCTGGTCTACTGGCAGTTAAATACATCAGTGAACCAACCATTCCTCTATATACAGTGGTGTTCACTGGTTTGCCATCTGGATCAGAGTCCAGTGTCAGTGGTGCAGAAATAGGAGTTGGTTTAGATGGTGAAGAATTCATATCGAATTTCTTTAAAAGATCTCTAACATATTTTTCCTGATTAATAAAAATGCCATCTTGATTTTGTTTAATCTGGAGTCCAAGAAAATATGTTAATTCACCCATCAAACTCATTTCGTATTCAGTGGACATGATTTTTGAAAATTTCTTGCACATGTTTTCATCAGTAGACCCAAAAATTATATCATCAACATAAATTTGTACCATTAACAGATTACCTTTCTCATGCAATATGAACAAGGTATTGTCAATTGCACCTCGTTTGAAGCCATTTTTCAACAAATGTTTAGTCAGAGTATCATACCAGGCACGTGGGGCTTGTCTGAGGCCATATAGCGCTTTGTCCAGACGATATACCCAATGTGGATGCTTGTCATCAACGAAACCTGGAGGTTGTCTGACGTAAACTTCTTCTTCAAGCTTTCCATTCAAGAAAGCACTCTTCACGTCCATCTGGTAGACCTTGAAGTCATGACTAGCAGCGAATGCTAAGAAAATTCTGATCGCTTCAAGTCTAGCCACTGGAGCAAATGATTCATCAAAGTCGACATCTGACTGGCAGTAGCCTTGTGCTACCAGTCTGGCCTTATTTCTTATTACGTGGCCATCTTCATCTACTTTGTTTCTGAAGACCCATCTTGTTCCAATTGGTTCTTTCTTTCCAACTGGGAAAGGAACCAGATACCATACCTTGTTCCTTTCAAACTGGTGAAGCTCTTCTTGCATAGCAGTCACCCAGTTTGGATCTTCCAGAGCCTCGTCAATCTTCTTAGGTTCGTTCAGTGATAAGAAACTGACATTTAAGCATTGATCACTGGAGGCTCTTCTGGTCTGAACACCACGACTGGAGTCACCTATGATCTGATCAATAGGGTGAGCTTTTGTCCATCTGGAGTACTGACCAGGATTGTTACTGACAACAATATCAGTGCAAGAATTCAGTTGAGTCTCCTCTGAAGTTGCTTCTTACTGGTCCAGCTGACCAGTTTGCCACCTAGGAAATGACATCCACCAGTTGTGGATTTCCTATCTATCTTACAACCTGCATGATCTGAATCTGAATAACCCATTAGATCAAGTCCAGAGCCTTTGGGGTACCAAAGACCTAGACTGGGGACACCTTTAAGGTACTTCAGTATGCGCTTTACAGCAAGCATATGAGATTCCTTTGGGTTAGACTGATATCTGGCACATAAACATGTTGAAAACATAATATCTGGTCTACTGGCAGTTAAATACATCAGTGAACCAACCATTCCTCTATATACAGTGGTGTTCACTGGTTTGCCATCTGGATCAGAGTCCAGTGTCAGTGGTGCAGAAATAGGAGTTGGTTTAGATGGTGAAGAATTCATATCGAATTTCTTTAAAAGATCTCTAACATATTTTTCCTGATTAATAAAAATGCCATCTTGATTTTGTTTAATCTGGAGTCCAAGAAAATATGTTAATTCACCCATCAAACTCATTTCGTATTCAGTGGACATGATTTTTGAAAATTTCTTGCACATGTTTTCATCAGTAGACCCAAAAATTATATCATCAACATAAATTTGTACCATTAACAGATTACCTTTCTCATGCAATATGAACAAGGTATTGTCAATTGCACCTCGTTTGAAGCCATTTTTCAACAAATGTTTAGTCAGAGTATCATACCAGGCACGTGGGGCTTGTCTGAGGCCATATAGCGCTTTGTCCAGACGATATACCCAATGTGGATGCTTGTCATCAACGAAACCTGGAGGTTGTCTGACGTAAACTTCTTCTTCAAGCTTTCCATTCAAGAAAGCACTCTTCACGTCCATCTGGTAGACCTTGAAGTCATGACTAGCAGCGAATGCTAAGAAAATTCTGATCGCTTCAAGTCTAGCCACTGGAGCAAATGATTCATCAAAGTCGACATCTGACTGGCAGTAGCCTTGTGCTACCAGTCTGGCCTTATTTCTTATTACGTGGCCATCTTCATCTACTTTGTTTCTGAAGACCCATCTTGTTCCAATTGGTTCTTTCTTTCCAACTGGGAAAGGAACCAGATACCATACCTTGTTCCTTTCAAACTGGTGAAGCTCTTCTTGCATAGCAGTCACCCAGTTTGGATCTTCCAGAGCCTCGTCAATCTTCTTAGGTTCGTTCAGTGATAAGAAACTGACATTTAAGCATTGATCACTGGAGGCTCTTCTGGTCTGAACACCACGACTGGAGTCACCTATGATCTGATCAATAGGGTGAGCTTTTGTCCATCTGGAGTACTGACCAGGATTGTTACTGACAACAATATCAGTGCAAGAATTCAGTTGAGTCTCCTCTGAAGTTGCTTCAGGAGGAGGGTCTTCATAAACTACTTCAACATCTTCATCTGATTCATTTAAATCACGATTTGCATCATGAAATTCTTCATATGAAGGCATTTCTTGTAGTACTGGTTCAGTTAAATCACCAGAAAACATTTCTGGTAAGTTCTCAACTGACACTGATACTGGGGGAGTAGTACGCACATCTGAACCAATATTAATTTCAGTGGGTAGTTTGAAAATAATAGAAGGATAGAATGGGGTACTACTGGAGACTTTCTTTTTCTGAACAGGTTCCAGATCAGGATGACTGGAAACTGAGTCTGGTGAATCATCCATTTTGTCGTTTATTGGATCAGATTCACAAAAGACAATTGGAGTAACTGGGGGAGTGTCAAGGGCTGGCTTCTTGTTGATTGCAGCATTTGATTCATCGAATGTTACATGAATTGACTCATGGACCTTCTCCAGTCTCTTGTTATAGACTCTGAAGGCCTTGCGAATGGCTGAATAGCCTAAGAAATACCCTTCATCAGCTTTGGCATCGAATTTGCCTAGCTGACTGGAGTCGTTCAGGATGTAAACTGGACATCCAAAAACGTGAAAATAACCAATGTTTGGTTTTCTATTTCTTAAGACTTCATAGGCTGTCTTTTTGTGTCTTTTGATGTACACTGATCGATTCTGGGTATGGCAAGCAGTTGCAATTGCTTCCGCCCAGAAACTGGTAGAAAGTCCAGATTCAGCTAACATACTCCTGGCAGCTTCTATCAGCGTTCGATTTTTCCTTTCCACCACTCCATTCTGTTCTGGAGAGCGGGCTGAAGAGAAGTTCTGGAGATGCCAGTGTCAGTACAGAATGACTCCAGAGTTGCATTCTGGAATTCTGTTCCATTGTCACTTCTTAACTGACACACTTTTCGACTGTACTTGAGCTCAACTTGCTTGATAAGACTGATGATTTCAGCAGCAGCTTCACTTTTGGACCTCAGAAAGATCACCCAACAATATCTGGAGAATTCATCTACTATCACCAGGGTGTATCTTTTACCAGCACGAGTCTGAACGTTCACTGGACCAAAGAGGTCCATATGAAGCATATGAAGAGGTTCAGAAATGCTGAAATTCTGTCTGGTCTTGAAACTGGTACGCTTTTGCTTACCCATCTCACATCCTGGACATGGTCTTTCCTTTTTGAAGGAAACTGAAGGTATCCCATCTGCAAGTTGTTTTCTGGACAACTTGTTAATGTTTTTGAAATTTAAATGAGATAACCTTTTATGCCATAACCAGTTTGTGTCTTCATCAGCTTGAGTATAGAAACACTGCTCATCTGGAGAGCTTTCCATATCCATCACGTACACATTCCCTTTCCTGGGAGCAATCAACACTACCTTCCAGTCCTTGTTGAATACGATGCCCTGAGCAACATTGAATAAGACTTGATAGTCATCGTCACACAGTTGACTTACACTGATCAAGTTATATTTCAAACCATTCACAAATGCAACTCGTCTGAACTTGACTTGTCCATTGTTCAGAACACCATATCCCTCAGTCTTTCCACAACCATCATTTCCAAAAGTGATGGAGGGTCCATCAGAAATGGTGAACTCCTCCAGTAGGGTCTTACATCCGGTCATCGTCCTGCCAGCTGCACTGTCAAGATACCAGATATATTTCTTTCGATCGCCCTTTTTAATAACAATGTCCACCCATCGTCCAGATGTGACATCTTCCTTCACCAGTAGCTCTTCATCTTCCAGAGCCATGTAACAGCAATCTCTTTCTTCTTCTTCATCAGCAGATGAGTCATCAGAAGGAACCCACTTCTCTTCAGTCTTTGCAATCATGCACTTATTATTTGTTTCCATTTGTTGTGCCATGAGAGCAATTTGTGCCTTAAGCTTCTTATATTTCAGTTTGTAGCTATCATCAGGCTTATTATTATTTGAAGAGAAAGGACCAGACTTGGATGCAAACTGGTTGGACCTGCACTCTTTCATGAAATGACCCTTTTTGCCACACTTAAAGCATGTCAAATTGGTCTCGTCAGTGGAAGAACTGGATGCAAATTGTCCAGATGGCCTGTTTGCTCTTGCTTTGAAACGGTTGAACGTTTTAGCAATCATTGCAACAAGGTCATCATCTTCAGTTTCATCACAACAGTCTGGAGAGATTTCACTGGTTTCTCCAGAATCCATTAGTTCAGACACCATCTTCTTCATAGAAAATACATTCTCAGAAGATATAAGTGCTGTACCTTGTGGTTCAGTATGACTGACCACAATAGGAGTACTGGAAGCATGGTTGTAAGCATCTCTTTCTGCAACCACTCTCTGAGCTTGATTTTCTTCAGTGTACCTGAAAGCTCCATAAAGAGTTGAGAGAGTGTGTGTGTGCAGAGTTTTTCCTTGTCTTAAGACTAGGATCATGTGAGACCATTTGGTGGGAAGAATGTCACAAAATTTCTCCAGAAGTATATCCTTGTCCTTCTCAACCCCAAGACCTCTCAGTTGGTTTATGATACTCATAAATCTGGTGTAAGTACCAGTGAGAGACTCGTTAGGTTGAGCAAAAAAATGACTCATACCTCTTGTTTAAGGAGACCTTTCTGGTGACAATGGTGTCATCTCCTCCTTCGTGTTGGTTCAAAAGTTCATCCCACATGGTTTTTGCACTAGGAAAAAGAACTAGTGTGGGAATTAGGGTTTCTGGAACGGCCCCGAGGATCATGTTTTTAAGGAGGGTGTCTAAATTCACCAGTCTCCTCTCCTCTTCTGACCAGTGTTCCTCCCTCTTTTCCCTTCCCCTTCTAGATCCAGAAGGATCAAGAAGTGGATTGAGAGGTGATGTAGGTACATATGGACCTTCGTTTAAGATCTTCATCATGTTCCTCTCAATACCAGTGACATGCAAAACCATCCTAGCTTTCCACGTACCAAGTTCATCACTGTTCCCACTGAATTTAGGAACATGATTGTTTGAGTAGTGCACATGCACGTGTGGAGAAGCAGGAGTAGGAGGAGGAGGTGGAGGATTAGTGTTATTAACATTTTGTGGTTCATTTTGATCAATGATATTTACATTAGGATCGGGACCAAGACTAAAACCTTGTGTATTTTCTTGGTTAGCCATCGAGAAACAGATCTAGGCAATGATTAGCCTTAGGCTCTGATACCAATTGTAAGTCCCGTTTTAAGTGCTCAAGATGGTTAACTTAGAAAGTGTAAATACAACAAGTCTAATAATCACTAGAAATGGACTAGTATTACTTGTAAATAAATATGCAAGATATATAAACAAAGTAATACAAGACTTAAAGCAATAAACAATTAAAGTGGACCATTATGTAGTTTTCTGGGTATTTCATTTATTGATGTTTAAACAAAATACAAGGTTGTTGCGGAATCAAGATAATACAATAAAGTATGTATCCTAACAACCTTTGAATTACAAATGATCTATATTTGTCAAATAGCTCTTCAGGATCGAGATACTTAAAGTTGTGAAGTATCCCTGTTTAAGATCGAGAGTATTTTAGACAAATTCACTTTCATGCAAAGTGTATGCTTAAAAAGTAATATTCTTAAGGAAATGACTTAGTATTTATAGGCAACAAAATTCACCAGTGAATTTTGTGCCGTACAAATATGGTTGCATACATTTAATGATCCGACAAGAACATTAAATGTATTAGATAAGAATAAGGATAAAGTCACATCAAGTGCAAGTGTATCCTTATATCCAACCACCTTAACACACGTATACTTTGTTAAAGAACAAGTGGATTGTTCTTTGGAAAGTGTGTTAGGCATAAGTCAAACCTCGATATCAGTGTTCAGACTTGTAGGATCTAGAACATTGATAATCCTCCAGTGAACAGATCTGGTAAGACTTTCCAGTGGACTCCGCCATTTGTAAAGTCTTCTTCCTTCAGACTTCAGTCTTTGACTTCAGTCAGAATGTCTTCAGTAGAGTAGATCTGGACTGGGGTGAAGTCTTCAGTGAGCTAATCTGGAGAATGCTCCAGATTACCTATACAAGTATTGCTCACTAGTCTTCAATTATTTCTGAGCAAATCTTCAGAGGGACTCCAGATTCCAAGTCTGGAGTAGGTCCAGTCGAACATGTTTTCTGGTCAAATCTTCAGTGAGGCTCCAGAAGTCGGGTCTGGAGCATGTCCAGCAAAACATGTTTTCTTGACTTATATTCGATAAGATTCCAGTAGTCCAGTCTGGACCAGTCCTTTAAATCTGGACTAATTCTGGAACAAAGTACCAGTAATATTTTCTGAAGAATTTGTCCAGTGAGAAAATAAATTAATAAATTCTCCCTGAACTTAAAACATTTTTAAGAGCAAAAATATCTTTCAAGTCTTTCCCCCTGGAATGTTGATCCGGAAATCTATAAATGCAAAGATAGTACACAATGGCGTTCAATATCTGAGCAGTTATAAATTTATAAATCTTTAAATTAAAGATCCTCAGTAGTACACAATGGCGTTCAATACCAAGGTTCCAGATTTAAGGGTTTAACATTCCCAACTCACCAACAAGATATTCAAAAGTTTTGACATCCAGAGGTTTAGTAAAAATGTCAGCGAGTTGTTTGTCAGTGGGAATAAAATGGAGTTCAATGTTGTTTTTCATAATATGATCACGGATAAAATGATACCTGAGATCAATGTGCTTCGTTTTGGAGTGCATGACTGGATTGTTTGAGATAGCAATGGCACTGGTATTATCACAAAAGATTGGGGTCTTTGAATACTTAATACCATAATCAAGCAACTGGTTCTTCATCCAGAGTATCCGAGCACAACAACTGGCTGCA
Source organism: Erigeron breviscapus (assembly GCA_034093135.1). Classification (NCBI taxonomy): domain Eukaryota; kingdom Viridiplantae; phylum Streptophyta; class Magnoliopsida; order Asterales; family Asteraceae; genus Erigeron; species Erigeron breviscapus. The sequence goes on from CM067173.1 coordinate 70,872,153, forward strand.
GATACGTATTCAGCTTCAGCAGTGGACAATGAAACTGAAGTTTGCTTCTTACTGGTCCAATAATCTATAAACCTTTATAAACCTTTATAAAGGATATTGAAATTAAGTTTAAGCATCTTTTCCATTCCCATAATACTTGTAAGTCCCTTAATACGATGGTTAACCTAGAAATTGTAAAATACAACAAGTCTAATAATCACTAGAATGGACTAGTATTACTTAAATATAAATGCAAGTATATAAATAAAGTAATACACGACTTAAAGCAATAAACAAGTAAAGTGAAACATTATGTATTTTTCAAGGTGTATTTTATTTATGATGTTAAATAAAATACAAGGTTGTGCGGAATCAAGATAATACAAATAAGTATGTATCCTAACAACCTATGAATTACAAATGATCTATATTTGTCAAATAACTCTTTTGGATCGAGATACTTAAAGTTGTGAAGTATCCCTGCTTAAGATCGAGAGTATTTAGACAAATTCACTCTAATGCAAAATGTATGCTTAAAAGTATTTTCTCAAAGAAATGACTTTGTATTTATAGGCAACAAAATTCACCAGTGAATTTTGTGCCGTACAAATGTGGTTGCATGCATTTAATGATCCGACAAGAACATTAAATGCATTGGTTAATGGTACAAGGATAAAGTCATATTGATATGATTTTATTCTTTTAACCAACCACCTTTACACACGTATAAACTTTGGGAAAGAACAAGTGGATTGTTTTTGGAAAGTGTGTAAAGGCAAAATTCAATTCCTCGATATCAGTGTTCAGACTTGTAAGGTCTAGAACACTGACAATCCTCCAGTGTATAGATCTGGTAAGACTTCCAGTGGACTCCGCCATTTGTCAGTCTTCTTTATTCTGACTTCAGTCTTTGACTTCAGTGAGAATGTCTTCAGTAGGTAGATCTGGACTGGGGTGAAGTCCAGTGAGCTAATCTGGAGAATACTCCAGATTTCCTATACAAGTATTTGCTCACTGCTCTTCCATTATTTCTGGACAAATCTTTAGAGGGACTCCAGATTCCAAGTCTGGAGTAGGTCCAGTAGAACACGTTTCTGGACAGATCTTCAGTAAGGCTCCAGTAGTCAAGTCTGGAGCGAGTCCAGTAAATCTGGACCTAACAATACCCTCCACATCTACATTATATTCACACTGTTATGAATTATTAAAGTAGCAGACATATGGGTCCACATAGTCCCACCATCATTTGTATTTACTTATGAATTATTTCATAAGGTCCCATATGATTTGTTTTACTCTAGATATTTTGTATATAAATATGGATCGATCGATTGATTGAAATTCATGAGAAACAATAGAAATGAAATATAAGAAATTTTCTCTGCATATTCTCTCTTCTCTTTTCTAGTTTTTATAACACGTTATCAGCACGATGGACTCTTGCAATATCCATTGTGATATACGGTCATCACCACCTTCGACCGCACATCTCCACGAATTCCACCACCTTAATTTGAATCACCATCACCTCCAAACCAACATACCCACGACCACTACTCCACTGTTCTCTTCTCCTTTTCTTCACTTATCGGCATCACTACCACTAAACTATAAACCATTACTGCTGTTTTTCGGTTATAGTTGTCGAGAAATCATCATCACCACTCATCAGTTATGCAACTGTTCGGAAAAATATCACCACTGTACTACTCGAACTGCTGCTTCTAGCTACTGTTTAACTGCTGTTATTTACTCGTTTCTGCTGCTACTTTGCGGCTGTTGCTGCCATCATTTTGTTGCTGCTTGTTACCGCCGCTTGTGGCAGGAGAACCATCACCATTCTTCCTTCTTCTTTTTCTCTTGTTCTTGCTGCTGTTGTTACTGTTCGCTGCTATTACTACTCGTTACTATTGTTGCCAAGTTGTGGTTGCGGCTGCTCGTTGTACCACTTAACTGCTCGCTGCTCCTTCTACTGCCCTCATGTACGAAATTGGCTTTCCATTGTACACCAACACAGACTCAAAGCAATTTTCATTCTGCAAACGAATGGACTTCCTCCGACCCCATACAACTTAACTTCATCAGCCATATATTTCTAACTATATGTATATTTGATTCAGCGATACTTAGTTAAGCTTGTTGATCATCATCACCATAAGCTACTGCTCGTTGTTAGTACAAACCACCACCATGAATAGCTCCTGCCGCTGCAAACTCTTCACCATCACCACCACGGCCAAACACCACCATCTTTTGACAACACCATCATCGTTGAAACTACTACTGTCATGTTGCTACTGCTGCTGTTAAAATCATCATCACCACTCATCAGTTATGCAACTGTTCGGAAAAATATCACCACTGTACTACTCGAACTGCTGCTTCTAGCTACTGTTTAACTGCTGTTATTTACTCGTTTCTGCTGCTACTTTGCGGCTGTTGCTGCCATCATTTTGTTGCTGCTTGTTACCGCCGCTTGTGGCAGGAGAACCATCACCATTCTTCCTTCTTCTTTTTCTCTTGTTCTTGCTGCTGTTGTTACTGTTCGCTGCTATTACTACTCGTTACTATTGTTGCCAAGTTGTGGTTGCGGCTGCTCGTTGTACCACTTAACTGCTCGCTGCTCCTTCTACTGCCCTCATGTACGAAATTGGCTTTCCATTGTACACCAACACAGACTCAAAGCAATTTTCATTCTGCAAACGAATGGACTTCCTCCGACCCCATACAACTTAACTTCATCAGCCATATATTTCTAACTATATGTATATGATTGATTCAGCGATACTTAGTTAAGCTCAGGTTGAGTTTTGGTTTTGGTTTATACTTGTTATCTCATCACCATAAGCTACTGCTCGTTGTTAGTACAAACCACCACCATGAATAGCTCCTGCCGCTGCAAACTCTTCACCATCACCACCACGGCCAAACACCACCATCTTTTGACAACACCATCATCGTTGAAACTACTACTGTCATGTTGCTACTGCTGCTGTTAAACAAACCAGCCACCATTCGAACTGCTGTTCTTAAACTAATACTACTGCTCTATATATATATATATATGTGAAGTGGTGGAGAAAACCATAGAGGAGAGGGAGTGTCGAGGTGATTGACCGCCCATGGGGTTGTTTGAAGATGGTGATCGGGGTGTGGTTTTAATGGTGGTGAAGATGGGGTGATATTCAAAGGTGGTGAAAAGATGGTCTCTTGTTTTCCTGTGTTTATGAAAGGTACTATTCTTTATTAGCATTTTCTTAATTTACAAGATTGTTTGCATGAACTCGAATAAGCGATGATGTTAATTTTGAGTTCTATTATTGGTTTGGTACAAACTACAAACATATATCGATAGGGACAAAGCCAAGGGCCAGACAATCTTGATGACACCCTCCAATGCTCCAAATATCACAATATAAAACGTACACTAGTATATTACGAGTAATATTCTATAAGTACTACAATTACAATCATTTGATTACACTGTTTCTCCCGCTGTAATTGATCGAGACTACATAGATGGACCAATATGTGTATCTATCATGCCAGTAAGCTAGTCACTAAAAATAAGTTATACGTAATTGTTTTATAGAATAACTAGAAGATACTCTAGTATTTTATAAAATTGTCATAATCAACAATAGACAACCCACCTACTACCATAATATATTTATATAGACTTTGGGACCATTTCATTTTCTTAGACCGGCCAACATAAAAAAAAAAAACAAAAACTTTTAATATATATATATAAATTTGAAGTTGATGGCTGGCCTTAGTGACTTTTACAACAAAACCAAATAGAGAAAGTAGGATATGGACCACACACGCTTACGTACAATATAACAAAAAGAAGAAAGGGAGATATGATCTAAAAGGAAACGACAAGAGCAAAAGATTGGATAGATACATAAGATATTATATAGAAGTTAATTAATCCATATAGGTTTCTAGGCATCTTAGTCAACATGGTGAGTCATGTAATTTCACTTTACAGCAAATTTAGCCAATTTGATAGCTAAATGTTGGCTTATAATGTATTAGTTTATTGATTAAAAAAAGTTGTGCATGATTGGATTGGCAGCTACAAACAACAATTATATATATCTTCTACTATTTTTATATAGACTAGATAGGTTATTATATTAATTAGGTTATTTACCTGGAATAAAAATTATTCAGATAACTTATACGTCAAATACTAAAGTAACTATTGCAACTATGATATTATGTTTAAAAGAGAAATTTAGAACAACTCGAGATTTTTATTAAAACATAATTATTTATGATTTTGACATATTCCGAATAATTTACATAAATATTTATTGGCTTCACGAGTTGGAAGAACTTGAATCCGGCATGTTGCCGCTTAAGTGGTTGGACATTGGGAATGGGCCGGTTGGGCCAATTCATTAAACTATTCTCGGTCTTAGGGGGAGATAATGTTAAAAAGTTTTTCATTTGTCAAACCTCAAATATGCTCCTGGAGTAGCAGTATTGTTAAATAATATAAGGTTTGAAACGACCACAATAGAATTTGTGTGGTCCTAATCCATTCTTTGAGATCGACTATGTTAATAATGAAATTGACTACAAGAAGTGGCACACTAAAGGAGTGAATATACGAGAATAAATATGAAAAGGTGTTATGTTTGAGATAACAATACATTATTCTCTCGTATTAAACAAACATAAATGCAAGTAAATAATATAAGGTTTGAAAAGAGCACAATAAAATTTGTGTGGTCCTAATCCATTCTTTGAGATCGACTATGTTAATAATGAAATTGACTACAAGAAGTGGCACACTAAAGGAGTGAATATACGAGAATAAATATGAAAAGGTGTTATGTTTGAGATAACAATACATTATTCTCTCGTATTAAACAAATATAAATGCAAGTAAATAATATACAATCATAAACTAAATAAAAGTTTATTGATCATGGCCATTTAATAAATTGGCATGACTAGTTAAACCACACCGAATCAATGATGATGAAAAATATATATAAATAAGGGAAAAGCTAAATTACCTAATGGTAGAAAACTTTGAATAGGGGACGCTCTATTTTAAGTTTTAATAGAGGACGCTCTATTTTTACCCAAAATCAACAAGAAAATTGTTGAGTTTATATATATATATATATCATAGTGGTTATGATAATCAGTCAAGAACTGATGAAAGTGATAATTATTTACATATTGAAAAGAAAGATCACATATTGAATAAACTGCCAAAGATCCATTTTTTGTTTGCATTATATGTGCCGCATGCACATATGGCAATCATAGAAAAATATGATGATTATAAACTTATGGCATGACAGATTAAGCCATTAAGGATATATTATGATGAAAAATGTGCCGCATGCACATATGGCAATCATAGAAAAATATGATGATTATAAACTTATGGCATGACAGATTAAGCCATTAAGGATATATTATGATGAAAAATGTGTCGCATGCACATATGGCAGTCATAGAAAAATATGATGATGGCATGACCGGTTAGACCATCCCGAGTCAATGATGATGCGAAATATGTAAAAGAACAACGATGTTCTTCAATTGATTATTGGAATTGTACTTATGCTCTATAACAAAGTATATGCCAAGTATAATAAGGATTGAATTCCTTAAATTAATGGAACATATGCAAAGGAGATGTAAGTAGACCTATACATCGTCCGAAAAGACCATTTAGTGTTTAAATCGATGCATCGTCTAAATGGGTCATCAAAATTGCAACATGAAGTTTGCATTATTAATTGCTCATCTTATAAGATTGCGAGCACGTTCCATATTGTAATGGCAATAATGATTAATTCTACAAAGATCATTAGAGAGCAAAACGAATGACTTGTAGTTTTGGGGCCATGTTATTATTTAACATGCAGTAATTTGAATTCGCATCATGCCAATAATTTATTGTATTTCCTCCCCAAATGAAATTGGTTTATGGTCACAAAGATGAGACCACAAAGAATGTTGGATATAATGTTGGAAAAACATCGATAAATGAAAGTGCACTAGAAATGCGTAGGCTTATGCTTTGATTCAGTTCGAACCTGTCAACATATTCGACAGTAGTATGACTGTTTTGGGTGTGAGTTGAAACATGTAAAATGTATATGTTTTACCAACATTAGGGGGAGATGTTCCCAACATTAAGGGAAAGATGAAATGCAGCTGAAATGATTAAAAATGAATTATCAAAGATTCTCACATCAATGAATATAAACCTTCCCACAGGAAGGAGTGAAACCTTCCCACATGAAGGAGTGAAACCTTCCCACATGAAGGAGTGAAACCTTCCCACAGGAAGGAGTGAATGATAAAACCTTCCCATAGGAAGGAATGAATGATAAAACCTTCCCACATGAAGGAGTGAAACCTTCCCACAGGAAGGAATGAATGATAAAACCTTCCCTCAGGAAGTAAACAATATGATGTTAAAGGGACCTCCTCAACTTCTAAAGATAATGATCACAATATTGATTTAAAAGTGTCATTAAAACATTGATAGTCCATGTTGATCATGAAATAATACATCATTTCACTTGAAGCTATTGGTAAAGCTTAACTTATGTAGTATGTGTATGTACTCGAATGGAATATATGATGTATGATATGTGGATCACATGTGGAGAATATATAGCAAGTTTGTTTACGCTATAATCGTATTGATCTAGACACTTACTATGATAAAGTCAAAGATATTGGTTTGCGATATTGGGTTACGACAACCAAAGAATTTAAGTGATGTGATCATGAGGGGGAGAAGATACGCGTTGCACTCTTTTTCCCTTAACCATGGTTTTTATCCCATTGGGTTTTTCCTGGTAAGGTTTTTAATGAGGCAATATCTCTAAGCGTATCAAAAGACTTATGTACTATTTTTCCTTCATTAGATTTTTTTGTCCCATCGGGTTTTCTCTAATAAGGTTTTAACGAGGCATAATCTTTCACATGAACACCCAAAGATGAATGTTATACAACATGTTCATGGATCTTGTAATATTTCTTCAAGGAACAATGCTCCAACAATTATGTATAAAGACAATGCTTCTTGCATAGCTCATATCAAAAAGAGCTACATCAAAGGTGATTGAATAGAGCATATCTCATCAAAGTCCTTCTCAACACATAATCTACAAAAGGAAGAACAAATCAACAAGCAGCTTCGGGCAATTATCAAACAAGATCAAGCTTTAAAGATTAGAAGATGTTTGACTGAATTCAGGGGGAGCGTTACAAGTTGCACTCTTTTTCCCTTAACTAAGTTTTTGTCCCACTGGGTTTTCTTAGTAAGGTTTTTAATGAGGCAACATAATCGATCCAGAAGTATCAGAAGAGATAACACATGCTGCACTCTTTTTCCCTTAGCTATGGTTTTATCCCACTGGGTTTTACTAGCAAGGTTTTTAACGAGGCAGTAGTTCAGAGAGAAACATCAAAGTTGAAAATTATCATTCAACATGAACATATTGATAAAGCAAATGATAGTCATATGTCTGAGGGGGAGTGTTATGAATTATTAAAGTAGCAGACATATGGGTCCACATGGTCCCACCATCATTTGTATTTACTTATGAATTATTTCATAAGGTCCCATATGATTTGTTTTACTCTAGATATTTTGTATATAAATATGGATCGATCGATTGATTGAAATTCAATAGAAACAATAGAAATGAAATATAAGAAATTCTCTCTGCATATTCTCTCTTCTCTTTTCTAGTTTTTATAACACACACATCCTATTCTTAACTGCCGAAATTACCCTAAAAAAAAAAGTAAACCCACCAAAATAATTCCCTAACAAAAACCAACACACCGTGTTTTTTTTATCACTGTGTTTCTCTCACATGCATCTACCCCTAAACCACCATCACAACCGCCTCAAAACAAATCGACAATGGCTTATTCCTAATGATTATCTGCAACATGACATAAATCGGAGATGAGCAAAACCTGAAAGCATTAAAAATTTCACAATAATCTTAGATCAACAAAAGATCTGAAAAAAAACCGATGGTGATGGCAGCGGCGGATATTGGGGCGGTGATGGAGACGAAGATGGGGTGGTGAATGGTGATGGCGCTGCAGATCGGCCCATTAATTGAACCTAGCTAGCAGATCGTCGTAAATTGGAAGACGATGGCTGAGAATCTGGTATTTTTAAAATTATTATTGTTAATATTTTTTTGAGCATTTCTTTTGATATTGTTATTGTTGATGTACACGGCTGGCTGATTTTGAAAGTATATGTAGTTGTTTGTGTAAAGATTCTTGCAATTCAATAACAAAGGGATGTAGTGTCAAATGTATTTTCTTTGATAAACTACAATCTCACACGTGTAAATAGAGCTGTGATTGGATTCATGAGTTAATCCTTTTTCCGTGTAAATAGTGTGTATGTATATCTAACTCACCAAACATGATTATTTGAAAATAATATTGGAGTGAATGCAACTTTATGACTGACTATGACATATAAAAAAGATAATGATGTACGTGTGTTTTTTGTTCATATAAAACAATTTTAGGATTTTTTGTGTGTGTAGATCTGAGGTTAGTAGTGGTAGCAGCAGCAAGGGAAGGATTTTTGGATGATGATGAACAAAGGAAGGTTCTGTAAACTGCGCAATATACGTGTGTAAAATGACTAGGTACATTTCATAAACCATAAAACTATCTATGGCTGTCTTCAAACTTTGGTTTTGAAATTTGTTTGTTTTTGGCTTTCATTAACTTGGTTGTGAATGAACCAACACCAATATTCAATTTCCTGCCGTTTTATATGCTCTAGCTACTTTTCTGTGTTGAGGATCTTTAGGTTTGTGTATACTACATCTCCAGGTTAAAAACTTCAGGTACTTCTTTGCAGCATGATTTTTAAAAATTATCTATTATTCTGTATAGTTAGTTATTTACTTTATTTATTTCAACTTCCAGTTGTCATCTTCAGGTAACCAATCATGAAATCAACCTTATAGCTAGATGTCGTAGAAACTTCAGGGCATGCCCATAACTGTTATATTAATTCTATTTCAAATAACAGGTGTGCCTCTTTATTTGTCTCTACTGTGTTGCATAGTTGCATCATGCTTGAAATTTATAATATATTTGTCGATGGAACTTTGCCCTCTTTGTATATTTTGTAGTGATGGTGAGACATTTTTATCAGTTGAAGGTATAAAGATATGAAACCTAGAAATAGCAGTCGGAGTTTTAATATTGTTCACAAAGCCATCGAACATGGAAGATTTATCTTGTAGAGTTTATTTTAAAGGCTTTTTCAAATTAAAAAGTAGCCTTCTCATATTCTTTATTGCATAAACTTTTATCTTTTTTTTTCTACAGAGGTGATAACTTTAGCCGAGTTTCATTCTTCCCGTTGTAGTATGTTGGCATACAATAGCTCAAAACTAATGAAACTTTAGCTTTATAAAACACGTCCAAAGTGTAAGTTCACAATGTGTATTGGTCCTTATCTGAGATATTAATTGTGCTTGCCTGAAATTCTTGCTTGGATTATACGGGTGAAGCATCTTTATAAGGCTGAAATTCTTGCTTGGGTGGGGAAGGTTGTGGAGGTACTTGGGTAAGTCATTTTCAATCTTTTATGTAACAATGTTGACTGTAAAGGTCTTCAAAGCACATGATCTGATTATAAACACACGGTCATTACTAAACCTTCTCTGCCCAAAAAGTCCCAATGCATCTCAAAATTGGAGTCATAAAGTGTGTTATTGAGAAGTTTTGAAAGATGTGTAATGCTTTCCAATTTATGTATTTTTTTTCCTGTTCTTTCAGTAATGAAGTGCACACAATATTTCATAAATTTGTGTTTGATGTGCTATAGAAGATGGCTGATGCCCATCTGGAGTGGCCAAAAGATGAAGGTTATAGTAAGTTGCTAGAATCGTTAATAGCTTTCCTTGTTTCGGTTCACAAGTTTTTAAAACTTTAGTTTCTATTTGTGCAGACTCTTATTAAAGAGGCCGAGAAAAAAACAAGCGTTGTGGTTGGTATCTTAGTTTTGATGGAGTAGTTTAACCAAATAATAATGTCTTCATCACTTTTGCTGATGTGCGGTTGGTTCCTTGTGTTAAATTTATAAACTGTTAATAGAGCTGAGCCGGTTATGTTACTGAAACAAAGATCCGGGTTTTGCAGGAGTTTTTCAATACATATTTAACTTTACATCTAAATTGCAAGTTGTGCGTGCCTATGTTTGTTACATATTTTTTGATTCTTGGTTTTTTTAGATTAACATTGGCCGTAATTGTAGCTGCCTTTATCTATTGTATGATATTGTTTAATTGATTGTGCTCGCTTACTTTTTTTTGGTAATTGCGACGTGTACCATGGTATCCGCAGCAACGTGCGGGTACCATGTTAGTATTTTTTATCCATACTATATTATAAGAAAATAACATTTTATTTTTGGAAGTTTTAAAAAATATGTAATATTTTCACTTAGAACCCCTTAAAATATTTTCACCTATACTACCCCTTAACATCTTTATTTTTATACGAGTCATATGCCTGCGTAATGCGGCGGTATAATTACGGTGTGGATTCGGCGTGAGAGAGAGTCATGATTTGTAAATAATAATTTACGAAATTATGTGTAATAGAAAATTAAATATACATTAAAATTTTCAGATTAAACATAATTATTTTTATACCTACTAATAATATATATCCTTAATAAGTATAAATATGAGTGTTTAAATATCATTTTTTATACCTTATTTTTGAAGAAAATTTGTATTGTTGTTAAGGTTGTAAATAACGTTCCACGATCACTTGGCGGTCGACCACCTTTAAGGTTAAATCTCATTTTGTAAAGTTATAACGACGTTATAACGGAAACTATAAAATATAAAGAAATATATCTTTATTTAAAATATACATTAGCAAAATTTTAACAAAATTAGTTGATAACCATAAAAACTACATATGACAAATTTATTGTATTAAAATGATAAATTTTGTAATTTTTATTTAACTTTTGAAGAAAAAAAAGAGATAAAACTATACTCGTATACTCGTAGCATAAATGTGAATGGATACCTTTATCGACCTTTTGGCTAAGATCAAGTGTAGTATAAATGTGAATGGGGATATGATTTATTGGGTAAGGTAGACTATAAAGATATTAAGGGTATAAAATAAAAATAGGTGTATATAGGCTGTCATCAACTAAAGCTTTAGTTCAAAATAGAAGCTTTTCACATCTATCTATCCCTGAACCATTTTTTATCTCTATTCCCTATGTGTATATATCTATGTTCATCTTTCACTTTTAAATAAAAAAAATTCTGATCTACCAGAAGTTCAGAACAACCACCGCCGGACATCTAATATCTAACATAAACTGATAAACAGGTATTATGATTTATCACCCTTCCTTTTCCACCTGATGCTCTAGGAAACCCAACACCCACCACCGCTGGACATCACCAACCACCACCGCCTGCACCAAATCAACATCATCATACGCCACTACTATGGGATTGTTCGCGATTGAATTCTGATTCGATTGCTATGGGTTTCGTGTCTTAATTCGAAAAAGTGAAAGAGTAATCACGTTTTTCACTTTTCCGGTGAACCTTGAATCGGTTTTATTTTGGCAAGTGTTTGTGCGGATTTTGTTCCTGAGCATTTTGGTGACAATTTCGAGTTCCAATTCGAAGAAACGGATGAGCAATCGTAGATCTAAGTTTTCCGGCGAGATTCATGAACTTTCAGGCGACGGTGGTGGTGATGTAATGGCGGCGGAGGCGGTGGCGGTGACGGGTGGTGGTGGTGAGCGGCGATAACGGCAGTGTTGGCGGCGGAGATTGGTGGTGGCGGTAAGTGACGGCGGCGGTGGTGGAGGTGGCGGCGGTGGCTGGAGGTGGTTGTAAACGGCGGTGGCTGGTGGTGGTCGAAGACGACGGTAGTTGGTGGTTGTAGGTGGTGGTGATTGGAAAGGTTTTGGGGGTAGAAGGGTAATTATGTATAAAAGGTAGGGGTAAATTAGGTAGATCAACGTTGTAATTTGAGATTTTGAAAAAAGTGGTCCTCTATTATATAGGAGTATAGATATACTAAAAGAATACTGACCTAATAGATTATTAACCAATCATAACTCTTAATTTTATCAAATTGAAAATTGATGATGTTTAATTATTAATTTAATTATAAATTAAAAATTTAATAATAATTAACCAAATATATTAGATTATTATATTAACCATTTACATCAATCACTTTTACATCAAATATGTCCACCGCTCGATGCCTAATCTACCATCGTCCCCACCACCACGACTTCGCCACCACGACTACCGCAGTGGTAATGTGCTAATCGGATATAATAAAAATAAACTTATCCAACATACTCGTATTTTACGTGAGATATAAATCTACTTTGAAAGATATATTACATTACTTTGAAAGAGTAACATATCGCTGAAGAGTGTCAAACTGTAGGTTCAGCATCAAAACAACAGTGACATCATAAACAGTGGCAAACGACGGCACAAAAACGACGCTCCTAATTATGACTATTGACTTCTACAGAAAAAACTCTAGATATAGATTTTTGTGTCAACTCCTAATTATGGTTGTCAGTTTATATGTATGTGAGTGATCATCACATTTCTTTCACACACAAATTAACACACTATCATTATTTGAGGTGTCAAACACTCTGTCACATTACCATTTTCCGACCAACCAGCTTTTCCACCACCACCGTAAATCTCTCTCTCTCTACTACCTCTACATTTTACGGCTACCTTTTTATTCTTCACTTTTTTTTTTTCATGTTACATTCCATGCTATATTTGAGCTTATTTATGTACTTCATTCCATAACTACTAGTAATTTTATTTTTTTGGGATTATGACCTGGAGTGTAACTAATTATGTAAAATATTTATGTTATGTAACTAACTATAAAAACGTTTATGTAATGTATCAAACTATTTATTTTCGTCTATAGTATGTATGTTACCGGTTACCATTGACAAATAACCGGTACTTTTTATAGTTGGTTACATAACATAACCATTTTGGCATAGTTAGTTACATAACATAACCATTTTGGCATAGTTAGTTACATAACATAACCATTTTGGCATAGTTAGATACATAACATAACCATAAATCCCTTTTTGGGTGACGGGCTAAGTGTTACACCGGTAATCCTTTACATACTATAGACGAAAATACATAGTTTGATACATTATATAAACGTTTTTATAGTTAGTTACATAACATAACTATTTTGGCATAGTTAGTTACACTCTCAACATAACTTTTTATAGTTGGTTACATAACATAACCATTTTGGCATAGTTAGTTACATAACATAACCATTTTGGCATAGTTAGATACATAACATAACCATTTTGGCATAGTTAGTTACATAACATAACCGGTACTTTTTGATAGTTGGTTACATAACATAACCATTTTGGCATAGTTAGTTACATAACATAACCATTTTGGCATAGTTAGTTACATAACATAACATTTTGCATAGTTAGTTACATAACATAACCATTTTATAGTTTGATACATTATATAAACGTTTTTATAGTTAGTTACATAACATAACTATTTTGGCATAGTTAGTTACACTCTCATATCATAATCCCTATTTTTTTTGGTGTTTAAGTATAGGATCATGCTAAATGTAGCCCTAAAAGTTACTATTAACACGTAGTAAATAAAGTTTTGTACATGTTGGTTGATTATTACTGTATTATTTTTAAGAGACTTTTAATGCATATTATCGTTAGCATAACAATCTTTCCCTAGTCATCTGGTTAGCCCACTTGGTAGAGGCTGATGCCTCTTAGCGGGGAGGTTAGTTTTACATTAAATATATCTAGATTATGGGAGTAGCCTTTTTTCCATGGTGTCAAATAGTGTCAGAAAAACAAAATAAAAATTAGAAAAATCAGAAAAGAAAAAGAAAAATAATAAAAAGAGTAAAGTCACTGCATCAAGACGATTAGACGTGACGATACTTTAGCTTTTAAGCCTACTTAATCGTACTTTAAAATGCTCAGTTCAGTGATATCATTATACGATGTATCAATAGGCACAAAGTACCAAGGTTTCCTTATAATCTGAACTTAATGTATACAATGTTCTTATGGGAAACGTATTCAGATATATGGCTGAGAATGCCTGCTCTTTATTGAGTCGGGTCCTTTAAATCTTATGAAAGATCTTGCATTGTAATTTTGTATATTTGGTCTTTATATAGAAGGTCTCGGGTACATAGAAACTATGTATTGCTTTTCGGAAGTATATTTGTGACAAAATATGTAATATCTAAGTAATCCTTTGAAAATTATGGAACTAATGTGGCCTTTGAGATTCAGACAAGTAAGTCCTTGGGGTGTCTTTGTATACCTTGCCTACCTAAAGCTTCCAACTTGGGATAGGTTGTCAGAAAGTTCGTTACATGGATCTCATAGAAAGTCACGGGTTTTCATAAGCGCGTTAAATGATGTCACAAATATGCAAGTACTTCATTATGTAATGTTGGGTATATTTCCGTACGTGAGTCAAGTTAAGTCGCTTTGCGTGTGAGGAATCACCGACCTGTCACCGCTGACTTGATTCTTAAAGACTTTCTTCCTATACTCACCAAATGTCTTAATCTTAGTTCTTGTTTCGATTGTGAGAGTGTATCTGACTATGGGGCACATAAGTTCGCAAACTTGATTTTGACAGAGGATGACGACGGTGGTTGTCTCGGTGGCGGCTGACATTTGTTTATTTTATTTGTGGCAGTCGGCGGTGGCACGTGTCCGAATGTGGGGATAGTGGAGAGATGGTCGCACCTCTTGAATGGAAGAAAAAATGAGACCGAGACCACCCACCACAACCTCGTCGGAGTCTAAAACCATCCACCATCTATCTCGTCGGAGTTCACAATTCACAACCGTAACCATGACCGTACAACAGGTCAACCGGTACATGAAAAGAACAAAAATGAGAGGTTCTTACATCAGATAGCCAGTTTTAAAGATGACTACATAACATAACCATTTCAGTCATAGTTAGTTACACTCCAGTGCCATAATCTCAAGTAAAATTAACATTGTTACCGACTACCGGTACAACAGAACAACAAGTACATTAAAAGAACAAAAATGAAAGGTACTTACATCAGATAGCCAATTTGAAAGGTCACTACATACATAACCATTTAGTCATAGTTGGTTACACTCCAGTGCCATAATCCCAAACATCTAAGGCTAAGGTGAGTTTCGTAGCCCCGTTTTTCTTATACCTTTGGGGTGAAAAGTGTACTTGTTTTACTTAAACGTTTTAACGATTTATTTGAAATGATTTGATATTAAACGATGATTTGTTGAACGACAATGCTTTGTTTCTATGAACGTATTTATGAATGCTTGTTGGGATGAATGATTGTGATAACGAGTAAGTCCACACTTGTGGCATAACGTAAAGTCCATGTTGATGGCCAAACGAGTAAGTCCACGATTAGTGGCATAACGTAAAGTCCATGTTGATGGCATAACGAGTAAGTCCACATTTGTGGCATAACGTTGTTGTAAACAATATTGATTAACGTGTATATTGTGTATGAACGTTTGGATGTAATGTATCGTTGATTATGATGAATTGTGAACGTAGGGATGATTATGTAAGTGTCCTCATCCTTGAATACCCTTAACGGTTGTTATCCAGACACTATGACTTCACGTTTAAACCTACGAACTCACCAACTTTATGTTGATCCGTTTTAGTACACTTTTCAGGTAATCAAGTAAATCAAAGACGTGAAGGATGACTTGCATGACTTGCTAGGATTTTGGGCTTGACTATTGGATCCGTGATTCATTGGTCCCTTTGACGGGTTTTGCTTAGGATTGTAGGCCATCATTTTGGATTGTACTCTCTTTTGTAATATTTGATGGTTTTGTGCTCCTTATGCATCTTGTGATCCTTATACCTTATTTGTATGCATATTTAAACTAATTTCATGGATTGCCCAATCCTTATTCGCATGTAGTATTGTCTCTATTTAATTTCCATGTCATGCTGTGCTTTTCTTGTGATTCCGCATGATTCCGCCTTGTTGGGTGTTACATCATCAAATGTAAGAGATGGTTTTGAATGAACCCCAAGCTCCAATAAGTCTATCAACATCTACCTCTGTCACACCCCGTTGTAGCGGAAATACAGGGTTAACAAGTAATTGCGTACTAATCAGAAGGTAAATAGAGATTACATCCATTAATCCAAATACGAGTTTATTACAAGTATAATCGTTCGGAAGTGGACCCCAATACACGGATACAAACTATCCTCAATTGGAAATGGGCCCACTAAATACAAATATAACATATGGATAACTAAGTACAATTAGGACTAATGAAACGGTAGTCCTCAGAGGTCTGACGCTAATTGTACGTCCAATGTTCAAAAGATGGCTTCTAAAATGCCATACACGCTTCCAATACTTACTGTTGGTTCCCTGAAAAGCATGAAATTTGAGAGGATCAACTATCGAAATAGTTGGTGAGTTTACAGTATGTTTGACCAAATGTTTAGTCGTCATTGATACAACACAATGACCTATAGTTATAAAGACCAGGCAGTTAGAATACAACATCTAACTATACTTTTATTTCAAGATAGTCAGAATACAACATCTGACAATACTTTTATTTCAAAATAGTCAGAATACAACATCTGACAGCATATGACAGTCAGAATACGACATCCGACAGTATCAGCCAATATGCCTCGCACAGGTTTCCGTTCTAAATGGGTGCGGACCGTAACCAAGACAGTCAGAATACAACATCCGACAGTTTTACCAATACAGTCAGAATACAACATCCGACACTTTTACCAAGGCAGTCAGAATACAACATCCGACAGTTTTACCAAGACAGTCAGAATACAACATCCGACAATTTAACCAATAGGGGGAAACATTTTAGTTTGTCAAACACAAGGAAACATTTCAATCAGCCATCACATGGCAATTCAACGTCATTTTATCCAACATTTAATAAATGACACGTATACACATTTTCGACAGCCCAACATGGCAAATTTAAGTCAAATGATCTAAGTACCCAAATCACATGGCATACTCACAAAACAATCATTTATTTAATAAATAGTGTATACAACAGTACATGCTTTTCAGGCCCAAAGTAAAAGGAAAAGGGCGCCATAAACTCACCTTAGCGATTTAAGTGCTAAAAGGTATAATGTAGCTCGAGAAGATTCAACAACCAGTTCTCCACGTTATCCAAAACCTATGATATCATTATCAATAATGAGGATCAAATCCTTGACGACGAGTATCCTACGTACCACTACTTAGCTATAGACCCTAGAATGCCATAATCGAGAACGTGTTTCAAACATTGATTTTATCAACTGAAGGTAATTAAAATTATTTGGACTTTCGGATTAAAAGTTATTAACGTTTAAAAATCGACGCGTAATATTTCACAGTACCAATACACTGCGCCGCAGTGAGCCAGAATCATGCTCACTGCGCCGCAGTGGCTTAAGTCGAAACCAAACCAGAGTCTACACACTGCGCCGCAGTGAGCCAGAAACATGCTCACTGCGTCGCAGTGGCCTAAGTCGAACCCAGACCAGAGTCTGGGCACTGCGCCGCAGTGGGCTTAGACAATGCCACTGCGCCGCAGTGGCCCCATTCTGCAGCCAAAAACCAGCAGTTTCATATGCAGAAAGCCAAACCAAAACCCTTCAAATTTGACCCAAATCAACCCAAAATGACTTGTAAGAGTTTGTAACCCATTATGAAGCATAAATAAACATTATTAACCATAAATACACATAACCCCGCCCATAATTTCGTCCATAACATCGTTAAATCTTCCGAAATGATCAAATTAACCCACAACCCTAGTTAAACCCTAATCCCATTTTAAGTTGCTTTAGACCTTGTAAGGACTCAAAATGACTAGAAAAGAGTAAGTAAACATAAATAGGCGCAAAAGGGATGATTTAGACTTACCAAAATTTATGTTCTTGAAGAAATTTGAAGATGAAGATGGTGATGATGAAGATGCTTGATAATGACAATAAACCCCTAAAATCTCTAAATGATTTCTTCCCTTGCAAGATAAATTTTAGAACAAGAAGAGATTTGGAGATGTTTGAGTGATGTATGTGTGTTTTGTGTTTGTGTGGTGTGTGTGTGTGTGTTGATCAAGAAGGAAACAGGGAGAGAAAAGGGAGGGGGGGTTGGTGTTTCCCTCCCAGCCTTTCAATTTCATTTCGGCCCATGTGGCCTAAAATTGATATAACCCTCACCCCTAATTTGGTAAAATGCTTACGATTAAATACCTTTTGACTAATAGGTTAAAATGTAAAGTAAAGGTATTTTCCCTCGTCTCATTTTAATTATGACTAGTAAATAAAATAAAATAAACTAAACTTTTAGAAATATTTAGTTTAGACAGTCTATTTACGGGGTTCAATTATAACATTTAAATCTTTATTTAACGTTATTTTAAGACTCGGCATTCGTCTAAATAGCTAATAGTCTACGTCATAAGGATACGTCTAATTGAACTATATCAAATGTTCAATTAACTAATAATTTCCACGTCATAATCTCTAAATTAGACGAAATTATAATAATGATCGAGATTAAGACTAACCCGTTGTTAATAAATTACGAGTTGTCACAGCATCCCCGACTTCTAAGGATTTCGTCCCGAAATCAAGTCTTGCTTAGTAAAAAGATGAGGATACTTATCCCTCATATAGTCCTCACGTTCCCAAGTCGAGTCGGGTCCGTGTTTTGAGTTCCAACGAACTTTAACCAACTTGATACGACTTCGTCTAAGCTGTTTGAGCTGTTGGTCTAAAATTTCAACAGGCTCCTCTACAAATTGAAGAGAGTCATTCACTTGCAACTCTTCCACAGGTACAACCAATGTTTCATCAGTCAAACATTTCTTAAGATTCGATATATGAAATGTGGGATGAACATGTTCCAACTCTTGGGGTAAACTGAGCTTATATGCCACGTAACCAATCCTTTGAATAATTTCAAATGGTCCTATATAACGAGGACTAAGTTTTCCTCTCACGCCAAAGCGTGCAGTGCCTTTCCAAGGTGACACTTTCAACATAACTTTATCACCCACTTGAAACTCAAGGGGTTTCCTTCTACGATCTGCATAGCTCTTCTGGCGATCCTGAGCCGCCTTCAGCCGTGCCCTAATTTCAACAATCTGGTCAGTAGTCTTCTGTACCAGTCCATACTTATACAAACGACGCTCACCAGCATCAAGCCAACAAACAGGCGATCTACATTTCCGCCCATACAAAGCTTCAAAAGGCGCACACTTTATGCTTGTGTGATAGCTGTTATTATATGAAAATTCAGCTAACGGCAAAAAGGTATCCCAACTACCTTTGAAATCGATAACACATGCTCGAAGCATGTCTTATAACGTCTGAATGGTACGCTCACTTTGCCCGTCCGTCTGTGGATGGTAAGCCGTACTCAAATTCAACTGAGTGCCCAAAGCGTCTTGAAAATATCTCCATGATTGAGAAGTAAAACGACCATCACGATCCGAGATAATAGACACAGGAACGCCATGAAGTGACACGATCTTCTCAATATATAATTGAGACAATTTCTTTATTTTCCAATTCTCCCGTATGGGAATGAAGTGTGCAGACTTCGTCAATCGGTCAACAATGACCCAAATAGTATCGTAACCCTTCAAGGTTCGAGGCAACTTCGTAATGAAGTCCATAGTAATCTGTTCCCATTTCCAGTCAGGAATCTGGGGTTGTTGGAGCAGTCCAGAAGGCTTTTGGTGCTCTGCCTTAACCATTGAACAATTTAAACACTTTGAAACATACGTGGCGATATCTCTTTTCATACCAGGCCACCAATAAAAATCCTTTAACCCATGGTACATTTTGTCAGCACCAGGATGGATTGAATATTTAGATCGATGACTCTCATTCATCAAGAGTTCTCTAAGTCCATTATATTTGGGAATCCACACTCTGCCCTTGACATGTCGGATCCCATCGCCATCCAATTCAAATAACCGCTCGGCATTCCACAATGCTTCCTTCTCAATACGCCCTGGTTGTAAGGCCTCATTCTGATCATCTAAAACTCTATCCCTTAATGATGAGCCAAGGTAAGAACTTGCTCTTGTTATGACAGATAGTGAAATTCTATCTTTTCGACTTAACGCGTCAGCAACAACATTTGCTTTTCCGGGATGATATTTGAGTTCACAATCATAATCACTGAGTAATTCTACCCATCGTCTTTGTCGCATATTCAGCATTTTCTGATCGAAGATATGCTGAAGACTTTTGTGATCTGTGAATACCGTACACTTTGTACCATACAAATAGTGCCTCCAAATCTTTAAGGCAAAAACAACCGCTCCGAGTTCAAGATCGTGGGTTGTGTAATTCTTTTCGTGGATCTTGAGCTGTCTAGAAGCGTAAGCAATGACCTTACCTTCCTGCATAAGCACACATCCCATGCCTTGATGTGATGCGTCACAGTATACCACGAAATTTTCAATTCCATTTGGTAACGCTAAAATAGGAGCATTACAGAGCTTGTCTTTCAACGTTTGAAATGCTTCTTCCTGGGCATCCTGCCAAATAAATTCCTTGGCCTTTTGAGTTAACAACGTCAAAGGTTGAGCAACCTTCGAGAAGTTCTCAATAAATCTCCTGTAATACCCAGCCAATCCAAGAAACTGGCGGATTTCTGTCGGAGTCTTAGGGGCTTCCCACTTCTTTATTGCTTCAATCTTAGATGGATCTACGTGGATTCCATCCCTGTTCACTACATGACCCAAGAAGTGTACTTCCCTAATCCAAAATTCACATTTTGAGAATTTCGCGTACAACTTTTGATCCTTGAGCAGTTGCAGGATGGTTCTCAGATGACCTTCATGTTCGTCTTTATTCCTTGAGTATATTAGTATATCGTCGATGAATACAATGACAAATTTGTTGAGATACGGTCGACATACTCGATTCATTAGATCCATAAACACAGCAGGTGCATTGGTTAAGCCAAATGGCATAACCAAAAACTCATAGTGTCCATAACGAGTTCTGAAAGCTGTTTTAGGAATGTCTGTCTCTCTGACCCTGAGTTGATGATACCCAGATCTGAGATCAATCTTGGAAAAGTGTGATGCACCTTCCAATTGGTCAAATAAGTCATCAATACGAGGTAAAGGGTACCTGTTCTTGACAGTCAACTTGTTCAGTTCTCTGTAATCAATACACATCCGCATAGAGCCGTCTTTCTTCTTCACAAATAGGATCGGAGCTCCCCAAGGTGATGAACTTGGACGAATTAGTCCTTTAGCTAACAACTCTTGAAGTTGTTCGGACAATTCTTGCATTTCTGATGGCGCAAGACGATAGGGTGCCTTGGCCACGGGTGCAGCTCCAGGGACCAATTCTATTCCAAACTCAACAGGTCTGTGAGGTGGAAGTCCCGCCAAATCTTCAGGAAACACCTCCGGAAAATCCCTAACTACTGGAATATCTTGGATTTCTTTACCCTTTGGTTTTCTTTCTACTACAAATGCTAAGAAGGCAGGGTGTTCTTTTTGTAAATATTTATTAGCTTTTATTGCCGATACTAAGATCAATTTCTTTCCTGCCTTGTCTCCTTGCACTTCTAGGGTTTCGTTATTCTGTAGAGGTATTCTAACAATTTTCTCATAACAACTTATATTAGCTCTAACCCTAGATAACCAGTCCATACCAACAATCACATCAAAACTGCTTAGTTCTATGGGGATTAGGTCAATTTTAAAAGTTTTGCCGGCTAATACCAAACTGCAATCTACTAAATGATCTCTAGCAATATACTTTTGACCGTTTGCATATTCGACAACATAAGTGTCTTTCATGGGGATAGCTACTATACCAAAACGAGACTTAAATTCTAAGGATATGAAACTTTTATCAGCACCGGAGTCGAATAATATAAAAACATAATGATCATTGAGTATGAATGTACCTATCACAACGTTGGGATCATGTCGTGCATCAGCAGCATCCAAAGCAAAAACTCGGCCTCTACCTTGGCCTCCTTGATTTCTAGCTTGGTTGTTCCCCACATTGTTCCTTATTGGAACTATAGCATTATTGTTCGGGGCTTGATTAAGTCGTGGACAAGCGGGTCGCATATGATTCTCGCTTCCACACTCGTAGCACTGATTTGGTATCTTTTCCCTACAGAACTTTGCCTGATGTCCCGTTCTTTTACAACGGTGGCAAGTAGGACAATTTCCTATATGACGCACGCCACACCTGTTACATCTTCCGTCTGCGCCCGGGTTTCTATTAATATTCTGGGGGACCACTGCAAAGTTTCTGGCAGCTTTAAACCTCTTGCCATTCCCACCATTTCCAAAACCACTACCAGAGGCTTGATCATTTCTTCTCTTGATCACCTCAGTCCCAACAGAAGAAACGGTGGTTCTTCTCAAATCTATTACCATCCGATTGGTTGCACTAACTGCCGCTTGAAGAGTCATGGGGTTAAAAGCGGCTACCAATCTTCGGATGTCAGGTGACAATCCATAGCAGTATCTTTCAACTAACTTCTCCTCCGTATCCACCATACGAGGAACTAGCCTTGTCAGCTCATGAAAACGAGTAGTGTATTTCTCGTTATCCAACCCCACCATAGTATGATTCCAAAATTCGTTTTCCATTTTCTGTACTTCCTCCCTAGGACAGTACTTCTCCATGAGCATCCTTTTAAAGTTCAACCAAGGTATGCTATATGCCGGCTCTCGGCCACGAGTCCTAATCTGTTCGTTCCACCATGACAAAGCGTGCTTTTGAAACTGAGAAGCTGCATACTCCACTTTGTTTTCTTCAGCACAACGGCTGATATGAAGCACCGCCTCTATACTCTCTAACCAGTTGATTAGACCTACCGGACCCTCGGTACCATTAAATTCTTTTGGTTTACAGTATGTGAAGGTCTTGTAGTCAGTCCCGTGCAGATGAACTCGAGGAATAACTCGTTCAGCAGTAGGTTCAACGTTGTTACTATTATCAGTATGATGATTATTATTGGCGTTCATGCTTGCCGTGATCTGAGCAACTAAAGTAGGCATGGCGGCCAACAGTTGTTGCGTCACAAACGCTGCCATATTATTTTCCCCGTCAGCATGTGGGGTAGATCCAAGACCAGTGTTCACATTTGCAGTAGCAGTTTCTGGTTCTTGCTGGATCACAGGTTCTTCCTGTTCAGCTGTATTGGGTTTAGGAGTTGATCTAGTAACTCTCTTGGGAGCAGCCTTCTTCTGGACCTTGCCTCGTGTCTTGGGAGCCATAAGTCTATGACATGAACAAAAATGTCATTTAGAGGTTTTCTCGTAAGAATAACACAGAATGTAGCTTTTCAAGATGTAAGAGGGCATTAAACACACGTCGCAATTTATCGACTTACTTGAACTCATTGACTAAACAAGACAGAATTATAGATCACTATACTTCTAGAATTGAGATGAGCAAGTGACGTAGTTTTGAACAAGTAGGTAAGCCAAAGAACTATCATATTTCATTTATACTTAAAACTTTTTACATAATCTGACTTGTACATTTCCAAAATCTCGTGGGAAAACTACATCCACAATATAATTTATGTGGGAACAACATTCACGATGATACATTACACAGTCAGAACGATACTATCCAAAATACGTGGGAAATACATCCACCAAAAAGATTACAACTCAAATACAGAAGTATGAGTTGTCATTTGTTCTAAGGCTTACAATACGTTACTACTACTACTACTACTACTGATTACATCCTGAAAAGAACTACAGCAAGCAATGCCACCACCAAGACCACCACGACTGATAGTATCCAGATCATTCTTCCAATAACTTCCTTCCCTTCCCTAGCAACAGTCATAGCCTCAGCCGCCTGATTATAAGCTCCAGTCAACTCCTGAGCTTGATTCTCTATTTTCTCTCTGGTGCAGGTGAGAGAATTGTTCATCCTTGACAATTGTCGGCGATAATATTCCGACCTATCAGCTGCAGATGCAACTGGCATAACGACACTAGGATTGTAGACAGGCACTCTGGAGGGACCCGCAGCATACGGATCTCCCTGAAAGAATGACAGGCCAGGTCCGCAGTTGCTCTGAACTGGTGCAGAAGGACCAGGAGCATAAGGGTCTCTAGGAGCATAAGGTATACGAGCTCCCTCGGAAATCCTCCTCTGATATGGAGATACCGGTGTTACAGATGACTGAACATGGATAGACACATGTTCACTTCCAGATTCACTGGATGATGATACCAAGTTGATTGGGCGAGATTCATTGCCCGATTCCTCCATTGGTTCCTCTTCATAAGAGTCAGGAACATAAGGAATGGAGTTTGCTAAGACAGGAACTGGAGGTGTACAAGGTACAACAGCATTAGAGCTAACTCCATCCGACATGACTAGTCTGAAAAGATAGTCAAATAATCCATATAAGTCTACTGGATAAGACAGCACGAATCAATTGAATGAGACAGTACGCAACATTGAGTTTTAAAGAAATCTTTGTCTAGATTACACACATTCGGTTTGGGTTTCTATTACCAACATATTTAAAATGCTTATATATAGGGTCACCCGCAGCCTTCCCACCACATTTAAATATGTTGTCAATATAATCCAAACTATCACGTATATAAACCTTATGCATACACATACGAGTTGAGTTTCTATTCCTAACATGCCTTAAATGCTTATGTATAGGGTCACCCGCAGCCTTCCCACCACATTTGCAGCATGTTGTGAATATAATTCAACTAACACGTATATACACAATTTAAGATATTTATTTCGAGCCTTATACTATTTTACATAATCGGGACGTAGTTGATCGGGTTAGGTCTAATTATTGACAAATAGTATAACTCTCGAGATAAGTATCCTAAACCTTAAGGACTTAGATTTCCTATATGAAGCGACCATGGCTATAGATTGAGTTATTCACGAGGAATAACTCCGTATTCACTATAACCTTGTCTCTGATACCAATTTTGTCACACCCCGTTGTAGCGGAAATACAGGGTTAACAAGTAATTGCGTACTAATCAGAAGGTAAATAGAGATTACATCCATTAATCCAAATACGAGTTTATTACAAGTATAATCGTTCGGAAGTGGACCCCAATACACGGATACAAACTATCCTCAATTGGAAATGGGCCCACTAAATACAAATATAACATATGGATAACTAAGTACAATTAGGACTAATAAAACGGTAGTCCTCAGAGGTCTGACGCTAATTGTACGTCCAATGTTCAAAAGATGGCTTCTAAAATGCCATACACGCTTCCAATACTTACTGTTGGTTCCCTGAAAAGCATGAAATTTGAGAGGATCAACTATCGAAATAGTTGGTGAGTTTACAGTATGTTTGACCAAATGTTTAGTCGTCATTGATACAACACAATGACCTATAGTTATAAAGACCAGGCAGTTAGAATACAACATCTAACTATACT
The DNA here is from genome assembly GCA_034093135.1 of Erigeron breviscapus. NCBI lineage: Eukaryota > Viridiplantae > Streptophyta > Magnoliopsida > Asterales > Asteraceae > Erigeron > Erigeron breviscapus. The sequence goes on from CM067173.1 coordinate 70,897,732, forward strand.
TTTATTTCAAGATAGTCAGAATACAACATCTGACAATACTTTTATTTCAAAATAGTCAGAATACAACATCTGACAGCATATGACAGTCAGAATACGACATCCGACAGTATCAGCCAATATGCCTCGCACAGGTTTCCGTTCTAAATGGGTGCGGACCGTAACCAAGACAGTCAGAATACAACATCCGACAGTTTTACCAATACAGTCAGAATACAACATCCGACACTTTTACCAAGGCAGTCAGAATACAACATCCGACAGTTTTACCAAGACAGTCAGAATACAACATCCGACAATTTAACCAATAGGGGGAAACATTTTAGTTTGTCAAACACAAGGAAACATTTCAAT
>CM067173.1:70900582-70962826 GCA_034093135.1 Erigeron breviscapus
CAGAATCATGCTCACTGCGCCGCAGTGAGCCAGAATCATGCTCACTGCGCCGCAGTGGCTTAAGTCGAAACCAGACCAGAGTCTACACACTGCGCCGCAGTGAGCCAGAAACATGCTCACTGCGCCGCAGTGGCTTAAGTTGAAACCAGACCAGAGTCTACACACTGCGCCGCAGTGAGCCAGAAACATGCTCACTGCGCCGCAGTGGCTTAAGTCGAAACCAGACCAGAGTCTACACACTGCGCCGCAGTGAGCCAGAAACATGCCACTGCGCCGCAGTGGCCCCATTCTGCAGCCAAAAACCAGCAGTTTCATATGCAGAAAGCCAAACCAAAACCCTTCAAATTTGACCCAAATCAACCCAAAATGACTTGTAAGAGTTTGTAACCCATTATGAAGCATAAATAAACATTATTAACCATAAATACACATAACCCCGCCCATAATTTCGTCCATAACATCGTTAAATCTTCCGAAATGATCAAATTAACCCACAACCCTAGTTAAACCCTAATCCCATTTTAAGTTGCTTTAGACCTTGTAAGGACTCAAAATGACTAGAAAAGAGTAAGTAAACATAAATAGGCGCAAAAGGGATGATTTAGACTTACCAAAATTTATGTTCTTGAAGAAATTTGAAGATGAAGATGGTGATGATGAAGATGCTTGATAATGACAATAAACCCCTAAAATCTCTAAATGATTTCTTCCCTTGCAAGATAAATTTTAGAACAAGAAGAGATTTGGAGATGTTTGAGTGATGTATGTGTGTTTTGTGTTTGTGTGGTGTGTGTGTGTGTTGATCAAGAAGGAAACAGGGAGAGAAAAGGGAGGGGGGGTTGGTGTTTCCCTCCCAGCCTTTCAATTTCATTTCGGCCCATGTGGCCTAAAATTGTATATATCCCTTACCCCTAATTTGGTAAAATGCTTACGATTAAATACCTTTTGACTAATAGGTTAAAATGTAAAGTAAAGGTATTTTCCCTCGTCTCATTTTAATTATGACTAGTAAATAAAATAAAATAAACTAAACTTTTAGAAATATTTAGTTTAGACAGTCTATTTACGGGGTTCAATTATAACATTTAAATCTTTATTTAACGTTATTTTAAGACTCGGCATTCGTCTAAATAGCTAATAGTCTACGTCATAAGGATACGTCTAATTGAACTATATCAAATGTTCAATTAACTAATAATTTCCACGTCATAATCTCTAAATTAGACGAAATTATAATAATGATCGAGATTAAGACTAACCCGTTGTTAATAAATTTCGAGTTGTCACAACCTCGGCACCGGTTCACAAAGTGAACTCACATAAAAAATTATTCACTTTAAAAGTCAAAGAAAGATAACCGACATCGGCTAAATCGATTCATCTTTGGTATATAAAAGTTAAGGCTAAACAAAAACACATCAAATTAATCAACGGTTAAAAAGCACGAAAGATTTCTAGAAATTAAACTTGTAGTTTGCTATCAACTTACAAACTAAAAACACGAAATCAACTGGAAAAAATGACACGTTTTATTTGAAAGCATTTCTGAATTTTTTTAAAAAAAATATCACTTATAACTTGTTAGATTCATGCAAACCTATTTCCTCATACTTTGTATTCTAAAAAAATAAAAACAAAGAAATCCTCATGTTTTAGTTATATCTCTACCAAATTTTTATCTTTGGATTCACAATTAAGTTGAATAATATATAAATGAAAAATAAATCTGGGGATGAAAGTATTAAGTTTCTATGAAATTTATATGATAAATCGTACTACAAAGAAATCGTGTATTATAAATTATAAATAGCTAAAAGTTTTGGCTTGCATTAATTGATTACTAAAAACTCTCAAAAGTATTTGAATGACAATAACATTAAAAAAAAGTTAAATCTTCATGTCTAGCTACATTAGTTATCGAATGAAAAATTGCAGGATACTGTATATATATTTTAATACAACTATAGTATTTCTATTGTGACTTTGTAAACAATAAACAAAATTCCTTGTGGTTCAACTGGCAAAGAAGTTCACATGCTAACCTGGAGGTCGCAGGTTCTATCCTTACCTCCAACATTTTTATAAAAAGTTTAATAAAGCATGTTTGTAAATCTTGATTGCTTACGTGGAGGCTGCCTAAGCAAAGTATACGTCAACGTGGATGCTGATGTGCCATTTGAATCATTCTGGTGACGCCACATCAGAAAAGGCTGTGACATGGCAGGCTGAGAGAGTGTCACGTGAGCACTTTCTGATAGCCTTTTATATATATATAGAGATATATATAGATTTATATATCTATATCAATTATTATATATATATTATATATATATATATATATTGTATATAATTATTACTATTTAGTTATATTAATTGTTGATATATATATATATATATATATATATATATATATATATATATATATATATATATATATATATATATATATATATATATATATATATATATATATATCTATTACATTATATATATTAAAATATATTTTATATTGATTATATATATATATATATATATATATATATATATATATATATAGAGAGAGAGAGGAAGAGAGATTTTAAATTGATAAACTAACATAAGTAAAGTCATAACACCTCGTACCCCACAAACACAGCCACACATGTAAAACGATTTACAAACAAATGTGTACATTGGACGACACATATGTCCAGATTTATTACTGCATATGAAAACTACAAACACACGTGCACACAAATTGAAACATGTGTACTAACTATTTTAACCGTGAAAATCACCCATTTTTATAAATGTTTTTCAACATGTAATATGTTTAGGCCAAACTAAACACACATGATAAAATTCAAGCCTCGTACATAAACTCATAACACCCTTAAACCTCACAAACACAAGTAAAACGATTTACAAACAAAAGTGTACATTGGACGACACATATGTCCAGATTTATTACTGCATATGAAAACTACAAACACACGTGCACACAAATTGAAACATGTGTACTAACTATTTTAACCGTGAAAATCACCCATTTTTATAAATGTTTTTCAACATGTAATATGTTTAGGCCAAACTAAACACACATGATAAAATTCAAGCCTCGTACATAAACTCATAACACCCTTAAACCTCACAAACACAAGTAAAACGATTTACAAACAAAAGTGTACAGGACGACACATGTGTCAATATTTTTATTACTACATATGAAAACTACAAACACACGTGCACACAAACTGAAACATGTGTACTAACTATTTTAACCGTGAAAATCACCCATTTTTATAAATGTTTTTCAACATGTAATATGTTTAGGCCAAACTAAACACACATGATAAAATTCAAGCCTCGTACATAAACTCATAACACCCTTAAACCTCACAAACACAAGTAAAACGATTTACAAACAAAAGTGTACACCGAAGTACACGTGTGTTCATATCCTGTTACCACATATAAACACTAAATTAAACACATGTGGTCAGAAACAGAAACATATGTACTAATTGTGTTAATATAAAATATACGAGATTACTTCAAGTTCATTGAATACCATGTGTACACAATTAAACATACAACTTTTATATATAAAACGTAAATTAATAACACACCAACAATTAATAACAAATATTTAAACATTAACCTTCCAGATTTAATTCTAATAAATGTTATATAATTTATTGATGCATGGTTATTGAAGAAAATAGTTATGAATGGTTACAAGACAAATTTATGGAATTTTATTATTATTTTATCATTTTTGATTTAAATTGCATACATCTAAAATACAAAACTATCCATATGTGTAAATGGTTCTCACGGTTCTCAACATTTTTTTTAGTTCTCGTAATATCCTAACTTCACATATATATATATATATATATATACTCACTAAGCTATAACGCTTATTGTTTAGTTGTTTCCATTGTATTGATAGGCAACCTAAGAGACTAAGTTTAATAATTTGATTTTTCATTAACCAAAAAAAGGAAACCTAAGAGACTAAGACAATAAGAGGATTGGTGTGTAGAAGTTGTTTTCAAGGCGGTGACAACCTATAACATATTCGTCATTAAAGGTTAGTGATCCCTTATATTTGTGTTTTTGGTACTCATGTACACTTACGACATATAAAATTGTTTATCTCGATGTATATATATTTAATTTTTTTTCTTGAGATGATCTATGTTTTAATATATTTATATTATACTTGAAATGGTTATTTAAAGTTTTAAATGAATAAATAAAGGATTTTAAATATTAGGGAGTTACACATAGATTCATTATTAGCCTCTAAATAAATTGTATTTATGATCAGTTACAGGCGATTTCGAGTCAACTTTTAGCTAAATTTGCACTTATTTATATGAGGCGATCTAGATTTAATATTTACATATATCTATTCTATACTTCTGCTATATACGTGCGTGCTTTTGTTCGGCCGTTCACAACGTCCATTATTATGACAATGAGTATATGAGTATGTTGTCAAGTCATGCTAGGTAATATATTTTTCGCTTTCACTACTTTAATCTTTTTCGAATATTACTTTTACTAATAAGCTGGTGAAATCGCGGAATGTAGAAGCTGGCTAATACGTTGAATATAGTTGTGATAATGTTTGTGACAAAAGCAAAGACAACTGAGATCGATATTTGTATAAAGTCATATATTTTGTGTGTGTTGAAATTAATTGGTTTGTGTGTGTTAAGTTCATCTTTTTGTTTGTTGCTAATACTGAATTGGTTTGAACTTAATTTGAAACGTGTTGCTAAGTAATAAATTGTAGTTATCGTTTATAATTGTAGCGTATATATACAGTTGTGCTATGTAAGATTCTTGTGAAGAGGGTAATGATTAGGGTTGTCAGTTTCGACTCAACCCGAAACCCAACCTGAACCTAAGCGAAAAAAATCAGGTTAGGGTTGAGTATTTTCGACCCAGCAACCCGCCAACCCACCAACCTAAATTTTTTCAGGTTTGGTCCGGGTTGGGTTATTGGGTTGTCAGGTCGACCCGTCAACCCGATATCTTTAAAATAATAGAATTATATATAATAACTCATACTCCAAATTATGGGAAAAAAAGTGTAGATTGGTTACGATATTGGTACCTAGCTTCCCCACTCAACTCATACTCCACATTACACTGATCCATACGCCCCATTTTCATTTTCTATATTTCTAGCTTAAAGTAACTTCAAATCTGAAATAAGAGGCGGATTAAAAATTTTGTGAGATGATAAGTGATGTAGGATGAGACGGTAATATTAACATTGTGCCAAGTATTAACAATACCCTCGTATTTCTTTCTTTTTTGTACCCTTCGTTTTCAGCTTACACCATCAATGATAAAGCTTTATATTTGGTTGATTTATTCCATTTTATATTTATATATATCATATAAATGTATATATATATATATATATATATATATATATATATATATATATATATATATATATATATATATATATATATATATATATATATATATATATATATATATATATATATATATATATATATATATATATATATATATATATATATATATATATATATATATATATATATATATATATATATATATATATATATATATATATATATATATATATATATATATATATATATATATATATATATATATATATATATATATATATATATATATATATATATATATATATATATATATATATATATATATATATATATATATATATATATATATATACACATCAATGATAGTGTTATATATTGGTTGATATATTTTATATTTATATATATGCTTATCAGGTCACACGAGTTGGGTCATGAGTTGGCGGTCAGGGTTGAAATTTCTGACCTGACACTTTTAGTATGTTGGGTTAGGGTCAGAGTTTTTCGACCCGCCAACCCGAACCCGAACCCATTGACAACCCTAGTAGTGATGAATATTAATCATATTCTACCAACAGCAGTAATGAATTGTAGCACTTATAAATTGGTAAAGGATATATAAAGAAATTAATTCACAGTTTAATTGTCACAAGATTTCTAATACTGTCTCTATTTATCACAACAGTTGGAGTTTCCACCTTTCTCCTTCAAAATAGATTGAAACTTTTAGTAGGTTGGGTTAGGGCGACACGCCGAGCCGCCCCAAACACATTGACAACCCTAGTAGTGATGAATATTAATCATATTCTACCAACAGCAGTAATGAATTGTAGCACTTATAAATTGGTAAAGGATATATAAAGAAATTAATTCACAGTTTAATTGTCACAAGATTTCTAATACTGTCTCTATTTATCACAACAGTTGGAGTTTCCACCTTTCTCCTTCAAAATAGATTGAAACTTTTAGTAGGTTGGGTTAGGGCGACACGCCGAGCCGCCCCAAACACATTGACAACCCTAGTAGTGATGAATATTAATCATATTCTACCAACAGCAGTAATGAATTGTAGCACTTATAAATTGGTAAAGGATATATAAAGAAATTAATTCACAGTTTAATTGTCACAAGATTTCTAATACTGTCTCTATTTATCACAACAGTTGGAGTTTCCACCTTTCTCCTTCAAAATAGATAGAGACAACATTAGAAATCTTGTGACAATTAAACTGTGAATTAATTCCTTTATATATCCTTTACCAATTTATAAGTGCTACAATTCATTACTGCTGTTGGTAGAATATGATTAATATTCATCACTACTAGGGTTGTCAATGTGTTTGGGGCGGCTCGGCGTGTCGCCCTAACCCAACCTACTAAAAGTTTCAAGTCAGAAATTTCAACCCTGACCGTCAATCCATGACCCAACCTGTGTGACCTGATAAGAAAATATATATAAATATAAAATGGAATAAATCAACAAATATAAAGCTTTGTCATTGATGGTGTAAGCAGAAAATGAAGGGTACAAAAAAGAAAGAAATACGAGGTATTGTTAATACTTGACACAATGTTAATATTACCGTCTCATCCTACATCACTTATTATCTCACAGTATTTTGAATCCACCTCTTATTTCAGATTTGAAGATATTTTAGGTTAGAAATAAAGAAAATGAGAATGAGGCATATGGATTAGTGTAATGTGGAGTATGAGTTATTGTTGAGTCCTATTGTTCATTGTAAATTTGGTGATGACAAATCTGATTGTATATACTTAGTAAATCTTTTGGTGTTTGTAATCTGATCTGGGTCAGACTAAGCTGACACAGCTTGCGATCTGTAACTTCATGTACTTAATTTGTAATATCTTATGGAAGCAAGTATTATTCAAGATGCATCAACATTGTTGTTAGCATTCAATCCAAGTCGAAGAGGAGGATTGAAGATAGAAGACCAAGCTGGTGGTGGAAGTCAGCTTGGGATTATTAGTCAGCTTGGAGATACTTAGGCAGATTGGTGCTTTGACAAATGGTCCAATCTGTGTCTGACAATCAAGTGAAGATAACAACCTAGATTGGAGATAAAGACAAATAATGTGACTAGGACGAATCCTAGTATCCAGGTTGGTGGTTAGTTTTGTATATGCGTGTCCATGCTGTTATTGAAGGAGAGAAGAATGAGTGGCAGTACATTGGGACCACTTGTACTGCTGCAGGCACGAATGAATATTCTCCCTGCTATCAAATAGAAGACAAATACGTGGACTATCTGGACGCCAAGAGAAGAAGGGCCTTCGCCTATAAAAGCCCCATTCCTTGACTGCATATGTGTGACATTCCCGAGAATCATTCTTCACACAAGTTTCCTTTGCTCTTATTCACAGCTTTGTCTGTTTGAGATCAGTTTGGGCTGATTCTCTTGAGCTGAAACTTATTGATTGTAATTTGTCATTTCAAGGGTTGTTTAGATAACTGTAGGCTATCTTATTTCCGCAACAGCCCTGTAATTCTTTGTATAGATTATTTCTTAATAAAGGATTACTTTGAAAATTACAATATGTGTTCAAGAATGTTTAATGCTTTACTGTTTTATTGATTCAGTTCTTTACTTGCTTATATTAAGTCGAGTCTTTAAAACATGTTCTTAAAAGTTTGTAAAGATCGAAATAAGTTGTATTCACTCCCCTCTACAACTGTTCTGTGTACAATATACTTTGGTATATTGATACACCGTGGGACGTATCAATTGGTATCAGAGCCAGGTTAAGAATTAACTTGACTAGATCCTTGCTTATTTTCAATTTAGTAAAACATAATGTCATCTTACGTAGATAATGGTTCATCTACCAGACCACCCATGTTTGATAAAGATGATTTCAGCGACTGGAAAGGTCGTATGTATTTGTTCCTTGAATCCATCGATAACAATATGTCTGACATCCTTACGGATGGTCCTTATGTGCCTACACAAACCCTTGTGGTTGAGGCAGTAGTTAGGGAAGGTCAACCAACCATTCTTGCTACTGTCAAATCTGTAGTTAAGGATAAGGCAGATTGGGGGGATGAGGATAGGAGGTTGGCTAACTTGGATGTGAAGACTAGAAATTTCATTGTCCAAGTTGTGCCCAAAGACATTTACCATTCAATAAAAATGTGTTCAACTGCTAAAAAGATGTGGAGTACATTGACTGTCATGTTTGAGGGTTGCTCTACCTCTATGCAATCTACCATAACCACCTTAACCAGGAGGTATGAGAGATTTTTCTCTTTGAAAAATGAAACCTTGACTGACACTCATACTCGTGTTTAATGCTTTACTGTTTTATTGATTCAGTTCTTTACTTGCTTATATTAAGTCGAGTCTTTAAAACATGTTCTTAAAAGTTTGTAAAGATCGAAATAAGTTGTATTCACTCCCCTCTACAACTGTTCTGTGTACAATATACTTTGGTATATTGATACACCGTGGGACGTATCAATTGGTATCAGAGCCAGGTTAAGAATTAACTTGACTAGATCCTTGCTTATTTTCAATTTAGTAAAACATAATGTTATCTTACGTAGATAATGGTTCATCTACCAGACCACCCATGTTTGATAAAGATGATTTCAGCGACTGGAAAGGTCGTATGTATTTGTTCCTTGAATCCATCGATAACAATATGTCTGACATCCTTACGGATGGTCCTTATGTGCCTACACAAACCCTTGTGGTTGAGGCAGTAGTTAGGGAAGGTCAACCAACCATTCTTGCTACTGTCAAATCTGTAGTTAAGGATAAGGCAGATTGGGGGGATGAGGATAGGAGGTTGGCTAACTTGGATGTGAAGACTAGAAATTTCATTGTCCAAGTTGTGCCCAAAGACATTTACCATTCAATAAAAATGTGTTCAACTGCTAAAAAGATGTGGAGTACATTGACTGTCATGTTTGAGGGTTGCTCTACCTCTATGCAATCTACCATAACCACCTTAACCAGGAGGTATGAGAGATTTTTCTCTTTGAAAAATGAAACCTTGACTGACACTCATACTCGTTTTAATGCTTTGGTTAATGATTTCGCTGCTGTTGGAATTTCAAAGAAAAATGAAGTTTTGAAAAGTAAATTTCTTGATTCATTACCACCAAAATGGAATAACTATATTTCTTCAGTTAAGCTAAGTTCTGTTTATCAAGACTTTTTGGTTTACTTCATAACTAAGAATGTTCAGAGGCTGAAAAGTTAATTGTTATGGGTGATTCTTATACTCAAAATGCTACTGCACTTGTTGCATCCATGACTGAACATCCTAGTTCAATGAGTAATGAGATCATACCATGTAATGATGATGTACCTGTGATTTCTAATGCTAACACTGTTTGTTCTGAATCTAAACCTGAACAATCTGATGATGATCTGGAGACTGTTGTAGCCATGCTGGCTGAAAGGGTGAGAAATGGTTTTAGAAGGCAGAAAGGAAAAAGGAAAGTTGACCAAGCTGATAAGACTAAGAAGCCATTTGATATGTCTAAAGTCACATGTTACAAATGTGGTAAGAATGGACATATGATAGGAGATTGTAGATCAAAAGAGTCTGCACAAAATGGGTCATCCAAAGGTGGAAGAAGTCAAAAATACTCTAAACTCAAAACAAAGTACAAGGCATTGAAAGCTCGAGTGTGTGAGCTGAGTGAGAAGATCAATAAGAATGAGAAGAGTCTGGTAGCCAAATACTGGGCTGAGAGTGCCACTTCATCATATGATGAAGATTATGAAGATGCTACTTGTTTCATGGCAAAAGAAGCTACTAAAAAGTTTGCTGAAGATCTTGCAAAAATGCAACAGCAACCTGCTTACCCAACTTCTACCAGTCAGACTACTTCACCTGAGGTATTATCATTTTCCAATCTGTGTGATGATGAGAAATTATCAAGATTAAATAGACTGGGTGATGAGGTCCTTTTACAAAAACTCTTTAATCAAGAACTCAAAAAGGAAATTTCAGTTTTAAAAATTGAAGTCAGTTCAAAGAACCACACCATTGAAAAACTGGAGTCTGAACTTAAAGCTCAAAAAAAACTTAATGGCATTCTTGTCACTGAAACTAAGACTGCAGAGGAATAGTTTTTGAAAATCAAACATATTACTGAATCACGGTGTACTGGTTCAAAAAGAGTTGCAAAGTGTGTAAATGATCAAATTCCTCATCAGAACCAAGCTATCTTTGATGGTGATTATGACAGGGCCATAGCCATAAGTGAAGTATGTGCCATGGAGCCTTGTTATCAACCACCCTCACCACCCAAAGTCCAGACCGAAGGTAAGAAGACCAGACCAATCAAAATTGTTCAAAAATCTGGTGTTGGTTTCAATGATCCTGAAACTGATGGTCAAACCATGGTTGAAGCTGTGTCTGAAGCTGATAAGGTCATTGAGTTAAACCCTGAAGAAAGTCTTGACTTATCTAAGCTGACCATATCCCAATCTGAGTCAGATTCAAAATCTAAAACAAACAATGGTAATTCAAATAAGAACAAAAGAAAGAACAAAGATCACAGTGTTCCAAAAGAAAAGATCAAACAGCCAAAGAATGAGAAGAGTCTGGTAGCCAAATACTGGGCTGAGAGTGCCACTTCATCATATGATGAAGATTATGAAGATGCTACTTGTTTCATGGCAAAAGAAGCTACTAAAAAGTTTGCTGAAGATCTTGCAAAAATGCAACAGCAACCTGCTTACCCAACTTCTACCAGTCAGACTACTTCACCTGAGGTATTATCATTTTCCAATCTGTGTGATGATGAGAAATTATCAAGATTAAATAGACTGGGTGATGAGGTCCTTTTACAAAAACTCTTTAATCAAGAACTCAAAAAGGAAATTTCAGTTTTAAAAATTGAAGTCAGTTCAAAGAACCACACCATTGAAAAACTGGAGTCTGAACTTAAAGCTCAAAAAAAACTTAATGGCATTCTTGTCACTGAAACTAAGACTGCAGAGGAATAGTTTTTGAAAATCAAACATATTACTGAATCACGGTGTACTGGTTCAAAAAGAGTTGCAAAGTGTGTAAATGATCAAATTCCTCATCAGAACCAAGCTATCTTTGATGGTGATTATGACAGGGCCATAGCCATAAGTGAAGTATGTGCCATGGAGCCTTGTTATCAACCACCCTCACCACCCAAAGTCCAGACCGAAGGTAAGAAGACCAGACCAATCAAAATTGTTCAAAAATCTGGTGTTGGTTTCAATGATCCTGAAACTGATGGTCAAACCATGGTTGAAGCTGTGTCTGAAGCTGATAAGGTCATTGAGTTAAACCCTGAAGAAAGTCTTGACTTATCTAAGCTGACCATATCCCAATCTGAGTCAGATTCAAAATCTAAAACAAACAATGGTAATTCAAATAAGAACAAAAGAAAGAACAAAGATCACAGTGTTCCAAAAGAAAAGATCAAACAAAGAATGAGAAGAGTCTGGTAGCCAAATACTGGGCTGAGAGTGCCACTTCATCATATGATGAAGATTATGAAGATGCTACTTGTTTCATGGCAAAAGAAGCTACTAAAAAGTTTGCTGAAGATCTTGCAAAAATGCAACAGCAACCTGCTTACCCAACTTCTACCAGTCAGACTACTTCACCTGAGGTATTATCATTTTCCAATCTGTGTGATGATGAGAAATTATCAAGATTAAATAGACTGGGTGATGAGGTCCTTTTACAAAAACTCTTTAATCAAGAACTCAAAAAGGAAATTTCAGTTTTAAAAATTGAAGTCAGTTCAAAGAACCACACCATTGAAAAACTGGAGTCTGAACTTAAAGCTCAAAAAAAACTTAATGGCATTCTTGTCACTGAAACTAAGACTGCAGAGGAATAGTTTTTGAAAATCAAACATATTACTGAATCACGGTGTACTGGTTCAAAAAGAGTTGCAAAGTGTGTAAATGATCAAATTCCTCATCAGAACCAAGCTATCTTTGATGGTGATTATGACAGGGCCATAGCCATAAGTGAAGTATGTGCCATGGAGCCTTGTTATCAACCACCCTCACCACCCAAAGTCCAGACCGAAGGTAAGAAGACCAGACCAATCAAAATTGTTCAAAAATCTGGTGTTGGTTTCAATGATCCTGAAACTGATGGTCAAACCATGGTTGAAGCTGTGTCTGAAGCTGATAAGGTCATTGAGTTAAACCCTGAAGAAAGTCTTGACTTATCTAAGCTGACCATATCCCAATCTGAGTCAGATTCAAAATCTAAAACAAACAATGGTAATTCAAATAAGAACAAAAGAAAGAACAAAGATCACAGTGTTCCAAAAGAAAAGATCAAACAGCCAAAGAATGAGAAGTCTGGTTCTCATGGAATTTTGTCACCAACCAAATCTGTGTCAATTTCTGAAAATACCAAATCTGACTCTGACAAAATAGTTTCAAAATATGTTGAGTCTAGAAAAGGTAAGATTTCTGTTGATAACAACTTCTTAAAAAGTTGAAAGCTGAATGTAAGAAATCCGGAATTGGCAAAGGTTTCATGTCCAAGGAAACTCTTGTTGTTGCAAGAAAAAATTTCAAATCTGGTAAAGGTCAGATCAAACAACAATGGGTCGCTAAAAAATGATAAGAGTTTACGTTCTACTCCCCAGTCTGAGTCAGACCAAATGGTCAGCTCTGGTGAACCCATCCTTGGATGGGTTCCCAAAATGAACTAATCTCTTAACATTTGTGCAGGGAAATCATGACGAGAATATCTGGCACTTGGACAATGGTGTTCCAAGCATATGACCGGGTGTAAGTCCCTGCTATGTAGCTTTAGGATTCGCACTGGTCCTAATGTTACATTTGGAGATAATTCGTTGGGAAAGACTGAAGGATATGGTATACTTTCAAATGGTCCCCTTACCTTCAAAAGAGTCTCTTATGTGAATGGTCTGAAACACAATTTGATCAGTATAAGTCAGTTGTGTGATGTTGGATATGAAGTGAGATTCCGAGCTGATAAGGGAATTGTTCTTGATTTAGAAGGTAATTTTGTTCTTGAAGCAAGAAGGGTTGATTCATTGTACTCTTTTGACATGAGGTTCCCGACTGTTACAAAAGAAGTTTGTTTCATGTCAAAGAGCAAAGATGAGCTGAACAGGTTGTGGCATAAAAGACTGTCTCATATGAATTTCAAAGACATCAACAAGCGGTGCAAGAAGGAGTTGGTGTCTGGTCTTCCAGTGATGAATTATGAGAAGGACAAGCTGTGTGGTGCTTGTGAGAAAGGCAAACAGCAAAAAGCTACTTTCAAGTCTAAGTCATGCTCAACCATTGAAAATTGTTTGGATTTGCTTCATATTGATTTATTTGGACCAATTAGTACTCCTTCATTCACTGGAATGAGGTACCCTTGGTCATTATTGATGAATATTCAAGATACACCAGGGTTTTCTTTCTGAAGCACAAGAGTGAAGCTACTGACAATATTATTCATTTCATCAAACCAGCTGAGATTCTCTACAAAGTCCTGTTAGGCAGTTAAGGAGTGACAATGGAAAAAAATTCAAAAATATCACTCTTAACTCTTTTTGAAGTGAAAAAGGAATTTTACAAGTGTACTGAGCTGCAAGAACTCCACAACAGAATGGTGTTGCAGAAAGAAGAAACAGAACTCTTATTGAAGCTGCCAGATCAATGATGGCTCAAAACAATGTTAAGTCTCATTTTTGGGCTGAAGCAGTTCACACAGCTTGCTTTACCCAAAACAGATCCCTGATTGTGAAAAGACACCAAAAGACTGCCTATGAACTACTTAGAGGGAGAAAACCAGAAATAGGTTTCCTAAGGATGTTTGGAAGTCCATGTTACATTCTAAATCAAAAAGACCATCTTGGAAAATTTGATGAGAAAGCAGATGAAGGTATCCTACTTGGATATGCTACAATGATGAAAGCCTACAAATAAAAGATGAGGGTTGCTCAAGCCTAGTTAATTCTTCTGTGAATGTGACTATTGATGAGGGTTGCTCAAGCCTAGTTAATTCTTCTGTGAATGTGACTATTGATGAGGGTTGCTCAAGCCTAGTTAATTCTTCTGTGAATGTGACTATTGATGAGGGTTGCTCAAGCCTAGTTAATTCTTCTGTGAATGTGACTATTGATGAGGGTTGCTCAAGCCTAGTTAATTCTTCTCCTGAAGAAGAACATTTTAACTTTGAAGAACTGGCTTTACCTGAGAATGAGCCCCCAACTAATCCTCCAGTTGGTGCTAACAATGCTCAAACTCAGGGGGAACAACAACTTGAAGAAGAAGAAGAATTACAAGTCTTTGAAGATGCTCAATCTGTTCCTGAACTGTTCAAGAAGAAGATCTTAATCCATTGGATGATGCTCAAGCTGATCCAGATCCCCCTCACTACTACAAACAGCCCTATAGATGACGCGCATTGCGCGTCATAAACTGTATGACCCACTTTTTTGACATAAGTTTTTGCGCGTCATAACCTTGTAAAATCATTTTTTTTATCCAGTTTCTGTTTTTTAATACCTGATTATACATAATATAAACCTGGCAATAAATTAAACCTGATAATAGTACAAAATTAACGCATTTCATATATAAACCATGCGTCACCAATTCATTACATAAGGATTCATGTCCAAATAGATACGATAATTTAACTAAATTCGGTTTACAATTCTACCTAAAAATGAAATTCGACACATAAATTGCCCATTCTTCTCGAATATCGTCTAAATCCGCATCCATGTACTCATTGCTATCACCACCAATCTAGTCAAAAATAAAACAACATTTTAGAAACTGGATATTACTTAAATATACAAATGCACATACAAAGAGTTCATGCAATTTAAATACATTTCAGATGAGTTAAAGTCCCATTTAACACATTTGACCCAGTTTAGTCAGTTAATCAAAGGCCTGCACATTTAGGTTGTTTGAAATAATGTAACCCATATCGACCAGTAACTTATAACTGGGTCAAAATTGGTAATTTCATAACAATCACATATATTTAGGGCAACATAAATGGGAAAATACATAATACTTCCTTACATTGTGATTTCCGAGAACCCGAACTCCATGTTTAACTACTTCCTTCATAAACTTCAACATGAAGTACCCACATTCAGTGCTTCCGGGCTGACGTGGACACTACACAAGAAATATTCAACAAATAACTAACCTTAGAATTAACCCAGTTAAGTTTAGTCCTCCTATTGTTTCCAGCTTCTACATCATACAATGCAATTGCCCTATAAAGAATTAACCCAGTTAAGTTTAGTCCTCCTATTGTTTCCAGCTTCTACATCATACAATGCAATTGCCCTATAAAGAATTAACCCAGTTAAGTTTAGTCCTCCTATTGTTTCCAGCTTCTACATCATACAATGCAATTGCCCTATAAAGAATTAACCCAGTTAAGTTTAGTCCTCCTATTGTTTCCAGCTTCTACATCATACAATGCAATTGCCCTATAAAGAATTAACCCAGTTAAGTTTAGTCCTCCTATTGTTTCCAGCTTCTACATCATACAATGCAATTGCCCTATAAAGAATTAACCCAGTTAAGTTTAGTCCTCCTATTGTTTCCAGCTTCTACATCATACAATGCAATTGCCCTATAAAGAATTAACCCAGTTAAGTTTAGTCCTCCTATTGTTTCCAGCTTCTACATCATACAATGCAATTGCCCTATAAAGAATTAACCCAGTTAAGTTTAGTCCTCCTATTGTTTCCAGCTTCTACATCATACAATGCAATTGCCCTATAAAGAATTAACCCAGTTAAGTTTAGTCCTCCTATTGTTTCCAGCTTCTACATCATACAATGCAATTGCCCTATAAAGAATTAACCCAGTTAAGTTTAGTCCTCCTATTGTTTCCAGCTTCTACATCATACAATGCAATTGCCCTATAAAGAATTAACCCAGTTAAGTATTACATCATACATCATAAAGATTCTATAATTTGTATTACTTACGCATCCACTATTTGCTTGAACTGAAGATTGACGTCGCTAGCCGGTAGGGAATCAAGATAATAGCAGGTACTTGTCTTCATGTTAATCACGCCTAACACCCAATGTCTTCTACAAAAAACAAAGATCAAATTCTGTTAATTACTGTTAATTTTTATTAATTAATTTAAATGTTGTAGAAAATCTAACCCGGGATTGTATGGCAATAAGACGAGGTCATTTTGCTTCCTTGTAGATAACCTTCTTGCAATAACTCAACTTGCATCCTCGATATTCTTGGCCCTCGCTTTACGTTCATGATGCATGATCGCAGTCGGGGTCATGAAACAAACTCCATGATCTCTGTGTGACCCATTCTTGATTTGCTCATACAGGTACCTGTTAACAATTAACATACGAAGTTTACATTCAATTAGTCCTATTAACATACAAGTACCAATTTTTTATAAACTATATTTATCACTTACATGATATAAGAAGCAACGACAGCCCCGCTTAACTCATCCATTGCAAATAGATTGTCAAAATCATTCCAATTTAAGTACGTGTAACTGGGGTGCCCAAAGAAATCGTCCTCGTATTGCACTTTTATGCAATCGACCTTTGCAACTTGTCCATCAACCATCATTGCAGTCATTTTCAATCCCATCCTTTCTTCCATTCTTTTCCTTACTCTCCTCTGACCTCTCGTCATCATTTTTTTCAACGGATTTCTTTTCTTAGTCACTTTTGCAATGGAGGCGACAGTTTCTACGCTTTTTCCTTTTTCAACTGCAACTGTAAACATAACAGTTTCTGGTCACTAAAAAAACTGTAAACAAATGATGTTTTTGGGCATCGTACCTGTTTTTGGCATCGGCGCTTCTTCTTCGTTGTCGGATTCTCTTTGTCGCTTCTTTTCTTTTTTTCTTCTTGTGGGTCGACCCACTGCCCAACTCTCTTTTTTCTTCTTCTTCTTTTCTGTCTTCTGCTTTTCTTTCTTCTTCTTTTCTTTCTTCTGCTTTTCTTTCTTCTTCTTTTGTTTCTTCTTCTTTTGTTTCTTCTCCTTTTCTTTGTTTTTTTCTTTGTTGTTTTTCTTATTTTCTCCTTGTCTTGATCAGCAACCTTTTTCTCCTTCTTTTTGGCCACTATCTTGTTCTGCAAAAATATAAAAAAGTCATACAGGTACCATTTTGTTCTAATGATTAAACTGTTTTATAAAAAAGTCTTACCAAACCAGAGCATGGAATGACTAGGTGACTCGGCCAGCTTAGTAAGTACCCAATGGCATCTTTAACGGTCTCAACGAACTCCTCGGGAATTGGATTCGGTATCAAAGCTTCTGCTTGAACAGATGTGTCCACCGTAACTTCAATGTTCCCATCTAAGATTATATATGAACAAATAAATATTAAATAAGTATGAATATATATAAATATTAAATAAGTAATTTAACTTCAAATACCCGAGACATGATTCACTATGGTTCCTTTGGCGACTATATTTGAAGGATCGTCGACCGCAAGTAAGCATGATTTATCCTACAAATGTGCACAATATAATTAAAACAGACAAGAATTGCACAATATTATTAAAACAGACAATATTTGAAGACTTACATTTGGTTCACTTGGTGCATTTGGTTCTTCGTCTTCATCGCTACTCATTTGACAATTACTTGCACCCTCCGAAGCATTGGCACTTGCACATCTTCTTCTTTCTAACTCATCTTCAACAGCTTTTAGCCGTTTAAGCATTATCTTATCATGTTGTTGCAGGTATTGCTTGACATTCCTAGGTATTAAAAAGAACTGTTGCGGTGTTATATATCGACCCATCCCACGTACACGCCCACGCTGTTCATCAGTACCCAGGGCCTCTGTAAGCACATCTATTGATCCCATTGGATCCTCTGAATAATCCTTGTCCTTCTTTAGCATCTCCTGATTAAACAAACATATAATTTAACATCTGTTGACTTATGGTCAAAAGTCAAACTTAGCACTAACTGAACATCAAATAACTTAACATCTGTTGACTTATGGTCAAAAGTCAAACTTACAATTTTATCTGTGTAACACCAAATTTATAAAAATATGGATTTCAAATTTTTTCTTAAAAACACAGAGTATTGCGGAAGTTTCATCAATTATTACATTTCCAAAATAAAAATGTTCAACTTAAATGACGGTGTTACTCGTCGGATCTAACCATAATCAAATGAAACCCATAAACGTCAAATAACGATAACGGTCAACGAAATATAATAAACGAGTTTGAATAAATGAGGCCGTCTAGGTAAAAGCCTTCAGCTGTATCTTCTACCCATCCTCACTCTAAACTGCATCTCAACTAAGCATCAACCTGAGGTGACACAACATTTTCAACAAAAGAACAAGTGTCAGCTTTAAAGCCGAGTAAGATATACCACATGTTAATATAAATGATTGCCAATTTAAAACAACTTAATAAAGAATCATACGCAGTCGAGCATGTAACAACAACAACAATATATAGCAATCGAATACCCATAAGAATGATTAACAATCCTATGTGTGCCTATCGACTTAATCAACAATATTCAACTTTATCTACGTATTCCATCTAGCAACTTAATCAACTTCAACAACTTTATTCAACAATAGGTTATGCCCTTTTTTATTACAACTAGAGGTGGATGACTCGCGTCACCACAATGAATACAACTACAAATGTGTGCAAAGGCGGCTTTAAGGCCTTTAAGGGACCTTGCACCCGACTTGATGGGTAGTCCTATCGGGGTCCATCAGTGTCGTTAAGGATAGGCATAACCAAATCCAGGAGAAAGCTGTTACGCAACTTGTAGTGACTAGACCTAGTCACCCAGCTAATCTCAAACTTCGAGGCCGTGCCATTGGAAGCAACTAGTCTACTCCCGCTGACCAACTAAATCACACTGGTTCCTACGCGGTTCCAGTATGGGATAAGCTTACCACTTTCAACTTAGATTTATACTCGAGCTTTAACAACGATATCAACTTTAGCAACTTTTATTTCAACTTTAAGTTTAGGGCCCCTAATCGTGCACAGTGTTAACATGGCAACCTACAAGTCTAGTGAACTAGTGTAAAAGCCAAACCAACTCAACAACTTAGCATTCCAACGAAAACAACTTTACAACTAAAAACGACATTAATATCAACTATAATTCAGCATGTACAAGCATAATAACAACAATATAAATCAACCTAATCATGCAAATCTACCCATTTCGCGAAACCCTCCAAAAGTCCCATTACCCAAACTAGCGTATGAGAAAGAAAGGTTTTAAACCACTTTTACGAAATCACTATTTCTGTTGTGCACCCCAGCGTGTCAAAAATGATATATCTTACCTTGATACAGCTTTCCAACAAGCTAAGAGTATCTTAAAGTGCTTGCTAAATGCTCTCGACAACCTATAATGAGTATAAGATCGAAGTATAAGCTAAACGAAGTGTTTTGTGAAATCTGGGCATGAGGTGCGCCGCACCTGCCAAGTGGTGCGTCGCACCAATCCTTCAGAAAATCCCAAAATTCCAAACTGACCAGAGGTGCGCCGCATCTCCCAAGTGGTGCGTCGCATATCGGGCTCCATTCAAAAATCAAGTTTCCCAAACTGGGCAGTGGTGCGCCGCACCACCCATTTGGTGCGTCGCACCTTAGGTGCCGACCAGCAAAATCAATTTCAAACTTGCTCTAAACGATTCCCATTCGATCTCCAACCCTTTGCCCGACCTGGAGACATAAAATTGACCTCTTTGACAACACTTTTGATGACTTTAATCTATCAATCAATCCTTTAATCCTTTACGACATAAATAAATCATTGAATCACCCGAAAGCATGAAATCAATGATCAACCAATTAATTAACCCAACCCAAACCCTTATGGCCTGGATTAAGACTAATATAAGACTCCAACATTCATATCTCAAATGGTAAATACTCATATTACCTGTAGATCGCTATAGGGAAGCAAAATACTAGACCAAACTCTCTCGAATCACACGTTGGAAGACTTTTCGGTTTGCAATATGAAGGGATGATATGGGGCTGCTAGGGTTGTTTAGGGAATGAATAATCTGTAATCGACAACCTCAAGACACCCCCTAACTCCTTAAACCCGTTTTTAAGTTTGAGCACTTGGCAATTTTGACCCCTAAAGTAACTAATGCCATCATTATACCTCTAAATGACCCGTTATCATATACCTAACATATAAGGACCTTTTTCTACTACAAATGAGGCACAATAATCATTTTATAACACAATTTTCAGTCAACGATAAATTTGCAACTTTCAACTTAGCATATATATCGATTTATCGAAATAAATCAATAAATGACCGACAACCACGAAGTGAGCAACGATTTAACTATTTCAACTTTTTGGGCAATTAATGTTTATAAAACATTTAATTTATAATAAAATTCAACTAAATCAACTAATGGTCGTCTAAATACTAACGGAGTTAAGAGTCAACTAATAGGTCAACTAACGGAGTTAACGGTTAACTAATAGTCAAAGATCGAAAAATGATTAGGATGTTACAATTACCTCCCCCTTAAGAAGATTCTGTCCTCAGAATCGGATCAGCAACGAATAGATGGGGGTAACGATCCTTCATCACAGACTCCGTCTCCCAGGTCATACTCTCACCTCGACTGTGTCTCCACTTCACCAATACCAGATCAATCTGCTTTCTTCTAAGCTTAGTCTTCTTACGATCAAGGATAGCAATTGGTTCATCAATCATCTTCTTCTCTGGATCAATACTGACATCTTCTAAAGGAATTACACTAGTCTCGTTAGCTAGACATTTCCTCAAGTAACACACATGAAATGTGTTATGAATGCCAGCCAGCTGCGGAGGTAAGTCCAACTGATATGCTTGACTTTTGATGCGCTTCAACACTTTGAATGGACCAATGAAACGTGGGCTCAACTTACCACGCTTACCAAAACGAAGAACTCCTTTCCACGGTGAGACTTTCAACATAACCATGTCACCAACCTCAAAAGTAATCGGACGAGTCCTCTTATCAGCATAAGCTTTCTGACGATCCCTAGCTGCTCTCAAAGCATCCTTAGCAATGTTAACCTTATCAGCTGTTATTTGCACAACCTCAGGTCCAGAAAACTGTCTCTCACCGGGTTCCAACCAACACCTAGGTGTACGACACTTACGACCATATAGCATCTCAAACGGAGGCATACCTATACTGGAATGATAACTATTATTATAAGCAAACTCAACTAACGGCAAATGATCATCCCACGATCCTCCATATTCCAAAACACACGCTCGAAGCATATCCTCCAAAGTCTGAATAGTCCTCTCGCTCTGTCCATCTGTCTGCGGATGAAAAGCAGTACTCATATTAATTCTACTCCCCAATTCCCGCTGAAGACCTCTCCAAAAACCCGAATTAAATCTACCATCACGATCAGAAACTATAGTCAACGGCACACTGTGCTTAGAAACAATTTCATCAATATACAACTCAGCCAGCTTCTCCAATGGTGCGTTCTCACGTGTAGCCATGAAATGAGCACTCTTAGTCAATCTATCAACCACAACCCAAATCATGTCATTCCCAGCTTTAGTTCTTGGTAGCTTAGTCACAAAATCCATGGTAATATGATCCCATTTCCACTCGGGGATCTCCAACTGTTGCAATTCACCGTAGGGTTTCTGATGCTCAGCTTTAACTTGAGCACAAGTCACACACTTTTGCACGAACATAGCAATATCACTCCGCATACCAGGCCACCAATACAAAGGCTTCAAGTCATGAAACATCTTAGTAGCACCTGGATGAATAGAATATCTCGATCTATGAGCTTCCTCGAGTATTAGCTCGCGGTTGCCACCGAATAAAGGTACCCACTTCCTACCTTTGTAAGTCTGAAACCCACGACTGTTCACCTTAAATCTATCCCGCTTCTTCCCGATTCTTTCAGCTTTGAAATTTCCGGGTAGAACAGCATCAACTTGAGCCGTCCTAATGCGCTCCAATAAACCGGATTCAGCCTGTACAACCATAGATAAAAGTTTGCAAGAAGTACCTTGCACCTTACGACTCAGAGCATCAGCAACGACATTAGCTTTACCCGGATGATACTTGATCTCACAGTCGTAATCCTTAAGCAGTCCCATCCATCTTCTCTGACGAGTATTCAGTTCCTTCTGATTAAACACATGCTGTAGACTCTTGTGATCAGTAAAAAGAGTACACTTAGTGCCATACAGATAATGTCTCCACAACTTAAGGGCAAAAACAACCGCTGCTAATTCCAGATCATGCGTAGGATAGTTCTTCTCATGCGGTTTCAACTGACGAGAGGCATAAGCAATCACTCTATCGCGCTGCATCAAAACACAACCCAACCCAGAAACCGAAGCATCACTATAAACAACCATGTCGTTTGTACCTTCAGGTAAAGATAGAATCGGAGCCTCACACAACTTCTGTTTCAATGTCTGAAATGCCTTCTCTTGAGAATCGGTCCACAAATACTTCACACCCTTCTTAGTCAACTCAATCATCGGTTTAGCAATGCGGGAGAAGTCTTGAATGAATCTCCTATAGTACCCTGCCAAACCTAAGAAGCTTTTAATTTCAGTAGGAGTCCTAGGGGATTCCCACTTCATCACAGCCTCAATCTTCGAGGGATCAACTTTAATCCCATCACCAGAAATGATGTGTCCATGAAAATTAACCTCACGTAACCAGAATTCACACTTGGAAAATTTAGCATAAAGATTTTTCCTCCGTAAAACCTCTAAAACAGCTCGTAGATGCCCACGATGTTCCTCAGCAGTCTTCGAATAAACAAGAATATCATCGATAAATACAATAACAAAATGGTCAAGGTAAGGTCTACAGACTCGATTCATCAAGTCCATGAAAGCGGCCGGAGCATTAGTAAGACCAAAGGGCATCACCAGAAACTCGTAGTGTCCATAACGAGTTCGGAAAGCAGTCTTGGCAACACTTTCCTCTTCTACTTTCAACTGATGGTAGCCAGAACGAAGATCGATTTTTGAGAAGAAAGAAGCACCCTGCAATTAATCGAATAAATCATCTATACGAGGAAGAGGATATTTATTCTTTACCGTTCGTTTGTTAAGCTCACGATAATCGATACACATCCTCATAGATCCATCCTTCTTCTTGACAAAGAGAATGGGAGCACCCCAAGGCGAGGAACTCGGTCGAATGAAACCCTTATCTAATAACTCTTGCAACTGCGACATCAACTCTTTCATCTCAGTAGGGGCTAGACGATAAGGAGCCTTAGCAACAGGAGTCGCGCCAGGCATAAGATCAATACGAAATTCAACTTCACGATCAGGAGGTAAGCCAGGAAGATCATCAGGAAAAACGTCAGCAAACTCAGAAACAACTTCAATGTCAGTGATAGAAGGCCTAGCAATACGTGTGTCAATCACATATGCCAGGAAATGAGTCTTAGTTTGACGAATATGCTGAAGAGCCTTCATCAACTTAATGAATGTAGGATAACCAAACTTCCTTTCACCGTAGACTGTGCCACTTTCCCATCATGGGTAGTGATACGAACGATCTTTTCTCCACAGAAGATAGTAGCATTGTTTTCTCCCAACCAATCCATGCCAACAACTACATCGAACCCAGCCAGCGAAATGGGTAATAAATGGATCGGGAAGGTCTTGCCCTCTATCTCAATGGAGCAATCACGATAAGAATCACGAACTTTAGAGACATGACCATCAGCTATTTCAACTTCTAAGGCATGAGCTAATCGACTAACAGGGGTACCAAGTTGAGGAGCAAACTTAGGGGATACAAAAGATTTAGTAGCACCCGAATCAAACAAAACATTAGCCAATTTAGAATTAACAAGGAAAAATGCCACTAACCACTTCATCTGTAGTCTTCGCCACCTCAGTAGTCATCTTAAATGCACGGGCTCGAGCTTTAGGAATCTCTGTTTTCTTCTTCTCTTCAGCCTTCATTTGTGGACAATCTGCAATTTTATGGTCAGTAGAGTTGCATTTGTAGCACCTCCACTTGTCAGTACAATCAGCGAAGCTATGTCCAGTCTTGCCACATTTGTTACAGCGGCGAGTATAGACAGTACAAGGACCAGTGTGTCGAGATCGGCAATGTTTACACCACGGCTTCTCCTTCACCTCGTCTTTCCCTTTAGAAGAACCCCCCTTGAACTTCTTGCTAGAACCAGAAAACCCATCACTCTTCCTCTTAAAACCAGAACCAGAATCCTTCTTCACAATAGACTTCAAGTCATCCTCCATAGATAGTGCAATGTCATAAGCATCCTTAAGGGTCTTCTGCATCCTCACAAGTGTACGGTACTCATTAGGTATGCTTTCAACAAATCGGCCAATCTTAGATAAATCATCAGGACAAAGTCGGGTACAGAATCTCAGCTTCTCCGCAAATAACCTAATATGCTCTTTCATTGACTTATCTCCTTTCTGAATAGCCAAGAACTCCCTCTCGATCATCTGTCTCTCTCGAATAGTAAAGTACTCCTTATTAAAGAGCTCAGTGAAATAATCCCAAGTGATCTGCATCTCACCATCAACACCCAAAGTTTCTACCTGAATTTCCCACCAATCGATAGCTCCCTTACGAAACAACTGAGTAGCCAACTCCACCTTCTTGTTTTCAGGACAATCAACAACCCGAAAACTCTTCTCTACCTCCTTCAACCAGCGATACCCATCAATAGAATTTCCTTCCCCAGAGAACTTAGAAGGATTACAACCCCAAAAGTCACGAAGAGAAAACTCCTTAACCCTCTCCCTACCACCATTCCTACGGTTTGGATTATCACCACCAGTACCACTACCACCAGTCCGATCAGAATCATCATTAGTATCACCTGTACGATCATCAGTAGTGGGTAATGTGTCTCGAGTGCGAGAATTAGCGTCTTTATCTTCAATGTTCCTGTTTCGGCGATTCCTAAGTAGTTCATCTCTCTCAGTTTCCACCTGTGCCAAACGCCGTTCTGACTGAGCTAAACGAGCTTGCATCTCAGCCATCTGTGCAACAATCCTCTGTAGCTCACGGTTAGGAGGAGGAGCAGCGAATGCATCATCACCAATACCATTAGGATTACCTCGAGTAGAAACCATTTTTCTAAAAATAAACAACGAACGTTTAAGACGGATATAGAGAGAAAGATTATGGTCCTATCTATCGACAATATCAACTATAAGCAACAATTTAAATAGGCCAAAACCTACACTCTCACTCAACCCAACCCGTCCTAAAAGCAGTCTACTAAATGGTTTAAGTCCAATCCTATGCCTCATAGAATATGGTTCACTTAAACTCGGTCTCTGATACCAACTTGTAACACCAAACTTTATAAAAATATGGATTTCAAAATTTTTCTTAAAAACACAGAGTATTGCGGAAGTTTCCATCAATTATTACATTTCCAAAATAAAAATGTTCAACTTAAATGACGGTGTTACTCGTCGGATCTAACCATAATCAAATGAAACCCATAAACGTCAAATAACGATAACGGTCAACGAAATATAATAATCGAGTTTGAATAAATGAGGCAGTCTAGGTAAAAGCCTTCAACTGTATCTTCTACCCATCCTCACTCTAAACTGCATCTCAACTAAGCATCAACCTGAGGTGGCACAACATTTTCAACAAAAGAACAAGTGTCAGCTTTAAAGCCGAGTAAGATATACCACATGTTAATATAAATGATTGCCAATTTAAAACAACTTAATAAAGAATCATACGCAGTCGAGCATGTAACAACAACAACAATATATAGCAATCGAATACCCATAAGAATGATTAACAATCCTACGTGTGCCTATCGACTTAATCAACAATATTCAACTTTATCTACGTATTCGATCTAGCAACTTAATCAACTTCAATAACTTTATTCAACAATAGGTTATGCCCTTTTTTATTACAACTAGAGGTGGATGACTCGCGTCACCACAATGAATACAACTACAAATGTGTGCAAAGGCGGCTTTAAGGCCTTTAAGGGACCTTGCACCTGACTTGATGGGTAGTCCTATCGGGGTCCATCAGTGTCGTTAAGGATAGGCATAACCAAATCCAGGAGAAAGCTGTTACGCAACTTGTAGTGACTGGACCTAGTCACCCAGCTAATCTCAAACTTCGAGGCCGTGCCATTGGAAGCAACTAGTCTACTCCCGCTGACCAACTAAATCACACTGGTTCCTACACGGTTCCAATATGGGATAAGCTTACCACTTTCAACTTAGATTTATACTTGAGTTTTAACAACGATATCAACTTTAGCAACTTTTATTTCAACTTTAAGTTTAGGGCCCCTAATCGTGCACAGTGTTAACATGGCAACCTACACAAGTCTAGTAAACTAGTGTAAAAGCCAAACCAACTCAACAACTTAGCATTCCAACGAAAACAACTTTACAACTAAAAACGACATTAATATCAACTATAATTTAGCATGTACAAGCATAATAACAACAATATAAATCAACCTAATCATGCAAATCTACCCATTTCGCGAAACCCTCCAAAAGTCCCATTACCCAAACTAGCGTATGAGAAAGAAAGGTTTTAAACCACTTTTATGAAATCACTATTTCCGTTGTGCACTCCAGCGTGTCAAAAATGATATATCTTACCTTGATACAGCTTTCCAACAAGCTAAGAGTATCTTAAAGTGCTTGCTAAATGCTCCCGACAACCTATAATGAGTATAAGATCGAAGTATAAGCTAAACGAAGTGTTTTGTGAAATATGGGCATGAGGTGCGCCGCACCTGCCAAGTGGTGCGTCGCACCAATCCTTCAGAAAATCCCAAAATTCCAAACTGACCAGAGGTGCGCCGCACCTCCCAAGTGGTGCGTCGCATATCGGGCTCCATTCAAAAATCAAGTTTCCCAAACTGGGCAGTGGTGCGCCGCACCACCCATTTGGTGCGTCTCACCTTAGGTGCCGACCAGCAAAATCAATTTCAAACTTGCTCTAAACGATTCCCATTCGATCTCCAACCCTTTGCCCGACCTGGAGACATAAAATTGACCTCTTTGACAACACTTTTGATGACTTTAATCTATCAATCAATCCTTTAATCCTTTACGACATAAATAAATCATTGAATCACCCGAAAAGCATGAAATCAATGATCAACCAATTAATTAACCCAACCCAAACCCTTATGGCCTGGATTAAGACTAATATAAGACTCCAACATTCAGATCTCAAATGGTAAATACTCATATTACCTGTAGATCGCTATAGGGAAGCAAAATACTAGACCAAACTCTCTCGAATCACACGTTGGAAGACTTTTCGGTTTGCAATTGATGAAGGGATGATATGGGGCTGCTAGGGTTGGTTTAGGGAATGAATAATCTGTAATCGACAACCTCAAGACACCCCCTAACTCCTTAAACCCGTTTTTAAGTTTGAGCACTTGGCAATTTTGACCCCTAAAGTAACTAATGCCTTCATTATACCTCTAAATGACCCGTTATCATATACCTAACATATAAGGACCTTTTTCTACTACAAATGAGGCACAATAATCATTTTATAACACAATTTCCAGTCAACGATAAATTTGCAACTTTCAACTTAGCATATATATCGATTTATCGAAATAAATCAATAAATGACCGACAACCACGAAGTGAGCAACGATTTAACTATTTCAACTTTTTGGGCAATTAATGTTTATAAAACATTTAATTTATAATAAAATTCAACTAAATCAACTAATGAGTCGTCTAAATACTAACGGAGTTAAGAGTCAACTAATAGGTCAACTAACGGAGTTAACGGTCAACTAATAGTCAAAGATCGAAAAATGATTAGGATGTTACAATCTGAACATCAAATAACTTAACATCTGTTGACTTATGGACAAAAGTCAAACATACAATTTTATCGAGAACTTTTTGGACAGCTGGGTCGAAACCTCCTTTTTTCTTTTCTCTTGCTTTTTTCCAACATTCTACCCTATCAATCTCCTCTTCGTCTTTGCCGGTTTTTTCCATCTAAAAAAGTTAAAAGTAGAAGTTAAAAAGCATCAACATAAGCAATAAAAAAGTTAACATAAGCAATAAAAAAGTTAAAAGCAGAAGTTAAAAAGCATCAACATAAGCAATAAAAAAGTTAACATAAGCAATAAATTCCATACTATCTCAGCAATGAGTCCAGCATATCCCTTTCGGCTCAAACGATGGTTGTACTTATTACGTAAACGAAGAGATGACTGTTTCTGACTTATTTCCTGCATAAGTATATACAATTAACATGTTAGTAACTGTTTTTGTGATAAATAACTATTTTTGGAAACTTAAACAAATACCTCGAACGAAGGCTTAGTTTTTTGTGATACGAAAACTTTCCAGTCTTTTTTTTTCACGGACGGATACTTTTCAGGAGGAGTATATAATTGCTTCTTGGCCTCCTTAGACTTAGCATCTTTTAGTGGCTTAATGTACTTCTTATAAAGATAATGTTTGAAGTTTTTCCACTTTTTCCCGATTGATTGGAGAACTTGCTTCCGACTGTTTTTGTGAAGTTTAAAATGTGTCTGAAACGTAAAAAATGAATCAAAACATAGTTAGAATAAAATACTAAAAGTAAAACATAGTTAGAATAAAATAATAAAATACTTACATTAACATATTGCCAACAAGCTTCCTTCGTTTCGTTATCTACGATCAACCAAGAATCATAGGTTATGTTCACCATAGATCTTGCCACCAATCCCTCAAAAGTAGACAATTTTGTTGCTGCCTTTCCAGTTGGCACACCTCTTTTATTATAAGTAACCACTGTTTTTTTTTGCCTTCGCTTTTATTGTCGGGCCTCTTTGCGATTTGGAATCTAATTCGCCATCCAAATTCGACTCAGAACCAGAAGCTGCATTTTCTTTCGCGGTCCGAATCAGAATCAGAACCGGAAACCACATTTTCTTCGCGGTCCGAATCATTATCTGAACACGAGGCCATCTTTTATTACCAAAAAGCAACCTGCATGTTTAAAATAAACAAAATAAACAGTTATTTTCATACCAAAAACTTTAAATAATAAATAATGCTTGACAGACTTTAACAAAAAAACAGTTACTAAAATAAACAGTTATTTCATACCAAAAACTAATGATCTAAAACGAATATGCCCTCGCCATCCGAGCGCGTACACTTAAAATCATCGTCTAGATCTACTAAAGACAGGTTCATATCTTGTGTAACATCAAATTCAAACACATCATCAGTTTCACTATTATTATCTCCATACTTATGCATCCTATGTGGTGTGAAGCCAACAACAGACAGGTTCCTATCTTGTTGGTCCTGAACATAAAAAACTTGTCTTGCTTGACTAGGTAATATGAAGGGTTCAGACCGTTGACCAAGCCTATCAAAGTTAACCACTGTGAATCCTAAATCATCTTTTTTTACTCCACGACTATCTACCCACTCACACATGAAAACAGGAACCGTAAATGTACGATAATCAAGATCCCATATTTCCAATATACGACCGAAGTATGTAACAGCGCCGTACACCGGATTGGAGTCTTTTGCACTAGCAATCTGCATAGTATTTGCAACTACAGATACTCCACTACTCTTCCTTTCCTCTCTTTTTCTAATCAAGATCCCATATTTCCAATATACGACCGAAGTATGTAACAGCGCCGTACACCGGATTGGAGTCTTTTGCACTAGCAATCTGCATAGTATTTGCAACTACAGATACTCCACTACCTTGAGTTGTTTTAGATTCATCACGCTCTTTTGTATGGAATTGATACTCATTTACAGCAAACCCGATATATTTACTAACAGCAAAATCAGGGCCCTTTGCCAACCAACGAACATTATCACCGGTATTTTCCCCGTTAGCCAAACGCTTTTCAACCTCGTTCTTAAACCAGTCAATAAACGTCCGACTATGTTGGCTCTGCAACCATGTATTATTTCGACGCGGGTTAAGATCCTTCAGTTCTAACAGATGCTGCTCTATGTATGGTTCAACGTCGACAGTGTTTCCTAATACATAAAGATGAGCTTGATCAAGTAACTTAGAATCCACAACACAGATGGTAGACTGCGATAAAGGTTTACCAGTGCGGTTTCTTTCATCGGCACGATCATGAGGATTGCCAATTAATTTCATGTTTTCCAAGTAATCGGAACAGAATTCTAATGCTTCCTCTGCCACATAACATTCTGCCATGCAGCCCTCGGGTCGATAATGATTTCGTACATAACCTTTTAGTGTTTTCATGTACCTCTTAAACGGATACATCCACCTAAAGTGGACTGGGCCACATAACCTCACCTCTCTGACTAAATGCACCATCAAGTGAATCATGACATCGAAAAAAGAAGGCGGAAAATACTTCTCTAGTAAACACAATGTTACTACGATGTCAGATTGCAGCTTGCCTAGCTTACTAACATCAACTACTTTACTACACAGCTCGTTGAAGAAGTGACACAAGCTTAAATTCCTAACTTTCACGTCTAACACCCCCTTTATTGCAAAAGGAAGAATCTGTTGCATTAGTACGTAACAGTCGTTGGACTTCAATCCATTCATCTTTGAATTATCATCGGACACGAGATTCTTGAAATTGGAGGAATACCCATCAGGCACTTTTATGTTAGACAGCGTGTCATAAAACATCTGTTTCTCCGCGCTATTTAATGTGTATATGGCAGGCGGCATATAATGACCCTTCCCTTTTGGTTGACTTATTAACTCAGGCTTAATCCCTAACTCCTCCAGATCTTGTCGTGCCTTTAAACCGTCCTTCGTCTTGCCTTGCAAATTCAGTAGCGTCCCATAAACACTCTCACATACATTCTTTTCTATATGCATAACATCTAACTGATGACGAATAAGCAAATGCTTCCAGTACTCTAGTTCAAAAAAGATTGATTTTTTACGCCAAAATTTCGATCTCTCATC
Organism: Erigeron breviscapus; assembly: GCA_034093135.1. Classification (NCBI taxonomy): domain Eukaryota; kingdom Viridiplantae; phylum Streptophyta; class Magnoliopsida; order Asterales; family Asteraceae; genus Erigeron; species Erigeron breviscapus. The sequence continues at coordinate 70,931,920 of CM067173.1, forward strand.
GATAGTTTCTTTTTTCTGTTTTGGCCTTCTCTACTGACGTGGCATTTTCTTCTTTGATTTTTTATTCTTCAACACCCTCCAGATCACTTCCTTCTTTGCCTTTTTCATCTTCCCCCATTTAGTTGTAAACCCTTCCAGATAGTCGTAAACATCTTCACCCGATCTCGGTTTTTTCATCACACCGCTCTCTTGTTCATTATTGAAATCTTTTTTTCTTTTGCGAAAAGGATGTGTAAGTGGGAGGAATCTTCTATGCCCGAGGAAGCATACTTTTTTGGATTTTGGCAACCACTGTGAGTAGGTATCCTCTGAGCATACTGGACACGCTTTATAACCTTTGGTAACACACCCCGATAGGTCACCATACGCGGGAAAGTCATTTATAGTCCAAAGTAAGACTGCTTTTAGATTGAAGAACTGTTTCTTATAAGCATCATACGTCTTAACGCCAGGTTCCCACAACTGTTTCAGATCTGCTATTAGTGGTGCCAAGTAGACATCAATACTGTTACCAGGTTGCCTTGGACCTGATATCAGTAGAGTCAACATCATGAACTTTCTTGACATACACATATAAGAAGGCAGATTGTACGTTGCTAGGGTAACCAGCCAACAACTATACTTTGCACTTAATGACTTATGAGGGTTTATACCATCCGCGGACAAGGTTAATCTCAGATTCCTATCTTCCTTTCCAAATTCTTTCCACTTTTCGTCAACAAGCTTCCAAGATGGGGAATCACAAGGATGTCTTAGCTTGCCATCACTGACCCGATCTTGCGCGTGCCAAGTTAGGTCACGTGCGGTTTCTGGTGACGAGAACATTCTTCTAAATCTAGGAATGGGCGGGAAATACCAAACAACTTTTCTCGGCACTGTCTTGCTATTCTCCTTCCACCGAGAAGTGCCATAAGTTGGACATTGAGAAGCATCCTTGTGCTCATCCCAGAACAAGACACAATCATTCTCACAAGCATGATACTTAATGTATTCTATGCTTATTCCTTTCAGCAACTTCTTGGCCTCGTATATCGACTTAGGGATTGTATTATTTGAAGGCAAAACATCATTTAGCTCGCCCAATAAAGCATCAAAGCTTGTATCAGACCAGCCAAATTGACCCTTCAAAGCTTGGAATTTCAGCAATCCATTTAGTGCATTATACCTAGACCCTTCATACAGTGGCTTGTCGCATTCTTCGAGAAGTGACTTCAATAAGCTAGGTTCATTCTCTGCATATGTGAAGGCCTCATGTAGCATCTGCTTTGTGTAATCGAACTTGGGAGGTATAGACTCATTAGGGCATTGAGCTTCATCGTTAGATGAATTTTCTCCGTGGAAGGACCAAACACTATAATTCTCATCGAAACCGTGTTTAAACAGGTGATAACGCACGTTGGAGATGGAAGTGTGACACAAATTGATACAATTTACACAAGGACACGGAATGGCGTCGGAATTTGGGTTATTGAATTGTGCAAACTCTAAAAAGGCATTCACACCTTCCTCGTATTCGATTGATAATCTATCGGACAAAATCCAAGATTTATCCATAACCTAAAACAGAAAAAGATTACAAACTATACAACTACATTAAAACAGAAAACAAATTAGGGCAAACTATACAACTACATTAAAACTCTACAACTACATTAAAACAGAAACATTAAAACAAACACATTAAAACTCTACAACTACATTAAAACAGAAAACAAATTAGGGCAAACTATACTACATTAAAACTCTACAACTACATTAAAACAGAAAACATTAAAACAAATTAGGGCAAACTATACAACTACATTAAAACAGAAAACAAACAAATTAGGGCAAACTATACCTTTCAAAATTAGGGCAAACTGATGTCGAGTGAAATTAGGGCAAACTATACAACTACATTAAAACTCTACAACTACATTAAAACAGAAAACAAATTAGGGCAAACTATTCAAAATTAGGGCAAACTATGCAAAATTAGGGCAAACTATACAACTACATTAAAACAGAAAACATTAAAACAAATTAGGGCAAACTTTCAAAATTAGGGCAAACTGATGTCGAGTGAAATTAGGGCAAACTGATGTCGAGTGAAATTAGGGCAAACTGATGTCGAGTGAAATTAGGGCGATGTAAAATTAGGGCAAACTATACAACTACATTAAAAATCAAACAAATTAAAACAGAAAATAAATTAGGGCAAACTATACAACTACATTAAAACTCTACAACTACATTAAAACAGAAAACAAATTAGGGCAAACTATTCAAAATTAGGGCAAACTGATGTCGAGTGAAATTAGGGCAAACTGATGTCGAGTGAAATTAGGGCATAAACACATAGATGCTGATCTGGATTTTCCAACAGCTTAGCACAGAACTAAAACAAGAACACATAGTTATTTAACTAAATTAAACTGATAAAACTCTAAAAAGGCATTCACACCTTCCTCGTATTCGATTGATAATCTATCGGACAAAATCCAAGATTTATCCATAACCTAAAACAGAAAAAGATAACTACCTAGTAAAACAAGAACACCAGCTTAAATCATTACAAAATCATTACATGTTTAAGATTTTGGCTCCCCTTCAAAGAAGAGTGTCACATACATCAAGTTGCCTTGATTGCGAAAGCCCTTAAACAAATTATCACATAAACACATAGATGTTGATCTGGATTTTCCAGCAGCTTAGCACAGAACTAAAACAAGAACACATAGTTATTTAACTAAATTAAACTGATAAAACTCTAAAACTATACAAATCATTTACAGTTAACTTACATGAGGCCTATAAAATATTATTCACAAACACCAACAAATATTAAACTGATAAAACTCTAAAACACCAAAAAATGGTTTACATTATGTTAGGGCAAACTATACAACTACATTAAAAATCAAACAAATTAAAACAGAAAACAAATTAGGGCAAACTATACAACTACATTAAAACTCTACAACTACATTAAAACAGAAATCTACATTAAAACAAATTAGGGCAAACTATACAACTACATTAAAACAGAAAACAAATTAGGGCAAACTATACAACTACATTAAAACTCTACAACTACATTAAAACAGAAAACAAACAAATTAGGGCAAACTATACCTTTCAAAATTAGGGCAAACTGATGTCGAGTGAAATTAGGGCAAACTGATGGGAAATTAGGGCGGGATCGATTTTGAGATGAAAAGTTTGAGAGTTTTGAGAAGGAGGGAAGGGTTTTGAGATGAAAAGTTAGAGTTTTGAGATGAAAAGTGAGTTTTGAGAAGGAGGGAAGTTTTGAGATGAAAAGTTAGAGTTTTGAGATGAAAAGTTTAGGGCGGGATCGATTTTGAGATGAAAAGTTTAGGGCGGGATCGATTTTGAGATGAAAAGTTTGAGAGTTTTGAGAAGGAGGGAAGGGTTTTGAGATGAAAAGTTAGAGTTTTGAGAAGGCGGGGGGATGAAAAAATTTTGAGATGAAAAGTTTGAGAGTTTTGAGAAGGAAGGAAGGGTTTTGAGATGAAAAGTTAGAGTTTTGAGATGAAAAGTTAGAGTTTTGAGAAGGCGGGGGGATGAAAAAATTTTTGGCAGATAAAAACATAAGTAATGCCTAGGGAACGTGACAAAAAAACGATGTCCCCTATTTAGGACGAAGCAAAACAAACGTCATCTAGAAACCTAAATTTTAACAGATTATGACCCATATGTTATGACGCTTCTGAAAACGCGTCATCCCCAACAAAAAATTTGCTCGTTATGACCCTTGTTTTATGATGTCTCACTTTGCGCGTCATCTATCAGCGTGGGTCATAAAATGCGGGTCAAGGATAGCCCTGTTTCTAGTAGTGCCTACTCCTGTCCATGCTGATCAGCCTACTCCTCAAGCTGATCAAGTTGGACCTTCAAATCTGAATCAGTCTATTGTCCCTTTGGCAAGTAATGCTAATCATGTGATCAAGTGGACAAGGAGCCATCCTATAAATCAAATCATTGGTGATCCTCTTTCTTGAGTGAAAACTAGAAGAAAGGCAACTGGCAATTTCTGCATGTTTGTCAATTTTGTAAGTAAGATGGAACCAAACAAGGTTGATGAAGCTCTGGCAGATCCCTCTTGGGTCAATGCAATGCAAGATGAATTAACACAGTTTGAAAGAAACAAGGTTTGAGAACTTGTTCCAAGACCTCATCATAAAACTGTGATTGGAACCAAGTGGGTCTACAGAAACAAAGCAAGATTGGTTGCACTTGGATACAGACAAGAAGATGGAATTGACTTTGATGAAACTTTTGCTCCTGTGGCAAGCCTGGAGGCAATCAGAATGTTTTTGGCCTACTCTGCTCACAAAGGGTTTAAGGTTTATCAAATGGATGTGAAGAGTGCATTCCTCAATGGCAAATTGGAAGAAGAAGTCTATGTTGAACAACCTCCAGGTTTTGAAAGTTCAAAGTTTCCTGACCATGTTTTCAAGCTTGACCAAGCTCTTTATGGGTTGAAGCAAGCTCCAAGGGCATGGTATGATACTTTGTCTAAGTTTTTACTTGAAAACAAATTCAAAAAAGGTAATGTCGATAATACTTTATCTGTGAGAAAATACAATGGTGATATTGTGCTTGTACAGATTTATGTGAATGATATTATATTTGGGTCTAGTAGTGAAAAACTTTCCAAAAAGTTTTCTGATTTAATGTCCAAAAAGTATGAGATAAGCATGATGGGAGAACTAAACTATTTTCTAGGTCTTCAAGTAAAACAGACTAAGTCTGGTATTTTTATAAACCAAGGAAAATATGTTAAAGATCTTCTAAACAAATTTGGTTTTAGTGATTGCTCACCTATGAAAACTCCTATGGGAACAAATGATAAGTTGGATGAAGATAAAAGTGGAAAATCTGTTGATAACACAGCTTATAGGGGTATGATAGGCTCATTACTTTACTTAACTGCTAGTAGACCTTATATAATGTTTGCCACATGTCTCTGTGCAAGATATCAAGCTAGTCCTAAAGAATCTCATCTTAAAGCTGTAAAGAGAATCTTCAGATACCTTAAAGGTAGTCCCAATCTGGGTCTTTGGTATCCCAAAGACTCGGGATTTGATCTAATTGGCTATTCAGATTCTGACTTTGCAGGCTGTAAGATTGACAGAAAAAGCACATATGGAGCTTTTCAATTGCTTGGCAAAAGACTTGTAAGCTGGTCCAGCAAGAAGCAACATTCAGTTTCAATTTCCACTGCAGAAGCTGAGTATGTAGCTGCAGGAAGCTGCTGTTCTCAAGTACTATGGATGCAATACCAACTTCAAGACTATGGTGTCACTGCTTCTAAGACCCCAATCTTTTGTGATGATACCAGTGCCATAGCAATCTCCAATAATCCTGTGCTTCATTCAAGGACAAAGCATATTGATATAAGATATCATTTCATTAGAGATCATGTGATGAAAGAAAATGTTGAACTCCACTTCATTCCAACAGAGAATCAGTTAGCTGACTTGTTTACAAAGCCATTGGATGAATCAATGTTCAACTATCTCATAAGTAAGCTGGGTATGTTAAATATATAAAAGGCAATGAGATAAGTAATAACAAATCTGACCCCTTAGAAATTTTCTTAACTTTTGAGGGTAAGCTGTGTCTGACCCAGATTGCTCCTTTGGACTTGATGTATTTCTAAGTTAAAGGGGTAAGCTAAGTCTGATCCAGCCTAGTGGTTATTTTTGTTATTAAATATCTCAGTGCATTTTTGATACGTCCCACGCTGTATCAATACACCAAAGTATATTGTACACAGAACAGTTGTAGAGGGGAGGGGTGAATACAACTACTTTGATCTTTACAAACTTTTAAGAACAGTTTTAAAGACTAGACTTAATATAAAGAAAGTAAAGACCAGAATCAATAAAAGAGTAAAGCAATAAACATTCTTGAATACAGATTGTAATTTTCAAAGTAATCCTTTATTAAGAAATAATCTATACAAAGAATTACAGGGCTGTTGCGGAAATAAGATAGCCTACAGTTATCTAAACAACCCTTGAAATGACAAATTACAATCAATAAGTTTCAGCTAAAGAGAATCAGCCCAAGCTGATCTTAAACAGACTAAGCTGTGAATAAGAGTAAAGGAAACTTGTGTGGAGAATGATTCTCAGGAATGTCACACATATGCAGTCAAGGAATAGGGCTTTTATAGGCGAAGGCCCTTCTACAATTGGCATCCAGATAGTCCACGTATTTGTCTTATATTTGATGGCAGAGAGAATATTCATTTGTGCCTGCAGCAGTAGAAGTGGTCCCAATGTACTGCCACTCATTCTTCTCTCCTCCAATAAGAGCATGGACACGCATATAGAAAACTAACCACCAAGATTGACGACTTAACCTGCACAACTATGCTTGATATTTCGACAAATGTTCAACCCTAATCTTTGTTAGGGTTCGATATATATAGGGATCAACACGACTTGGGCTTCAGCGAGCTAGCCTCGCATTTACATCCCAGCTCGACACTAATGCGAGGTCGCATTCTGTGTCATGCCTCGTATTTGACCATGCAAATACGAGGTCGTATTCCCTATGTGAAATGCGAGGTCGCATTTCACACTTAGCAGATTTATTACACATTCAATACTTAAACTTAATCTAGTATTCTATGCATAATACTGAGTTCATTAATGACAATCACATCACAAAGACAAATAACAATATAAGCCCAAACAATCTAAACTGCTATTGACATAGACGTGCATTTACAGGTATAAGTAAATGTAAGTCCCCCGGGTCTTACTGAACCGAGATTGACTTAAGGATATATCGAAGTGCGGAATTCCTCGAGATAACCCACGGTTTTTATATCTAGCTTTTATGATATATATATCACTATATATATATATATTTATATATATATATATATATATATATAAGATATATATATATATATATCTTTGCGTGAACATAAACACTCGTATTTGGTTACAATAGTGAGAACGGCTCTCCGGACAAACCTTACCAACCAACGTGGTAATCTAAGTCTACGAGCCAACCAAACCGGATGTGTGTATGCGGTTCGTGCGTGAGATCGAGTACTAGCCACAAGATAACTATGCGTGTCCTTGTAGTTTCTCTCTCCAGGATTAGCTCGTTTCTCTCCCTACACTCTTGTTGGAACACGCATGCACACACCCACTATTTATAGGCAAGTGACAAAAACTCTCAAATCCCATTGGATTTGAGTGTTCTCATGTCAAGCCCATAAGCCCATTAGGGTTTTGGCCTTGTTTGAGAGTTCTTGTGTACAAGCATGCTTTTGCTTGTATCCACAGGAACTATCAAACTGTTTGAGTGTTCTTTCCACAAGCAACTATTTGCTTGTTCCCAAGAACTCTCAAATGACACTTAGGAATATTTGAGTTAATGTTTCTACTACTGTCGAGACGCAGAAACAATATTAACTCAGCTAATGTTTCTACTGCTGTAAATACGCAGAAACAACATTAGCTCAGACAATGTTTCTACTGGTGTAATTACACAGAAACAACATTGTCTGTATTACCTATTGGAAGTGTACATTAAGTTAATGTCTCTACTTCTGTAAATACGTAGAAACGACACCAAATGGTGTATTTGACATTAGAACACGCAAAATGTCACGACACGCAAATGGTGTATTTGACATTAGAACACGCAAAATGTCAACACGCAAATGGTGTATTTGACATTAGAACACGCAAAATGTCAACACGCAAATGGTGTATTTGACATAGAACACGCAAAATGTCAACACGCAAATGGTGTATTTGACATTAGAACACGCAAAATGTCAACACGCAAATGGTGTATTTGACATTAGAACACGCAAAATGTCAACACGCAAATGGTGTATTTGACATTAGAACACGCAAAATGTCAACACGCAAATGGTGTATTTGACATAGAACACGCAAAATGTCAACACGCAAATGGTGTATTTGACATTAGAACACGCAAAATGTCAACACGCAAATGGTGTATTTGACATTAGAACACGCAAAATGTCAACACGCAAATGGTGTATTTGACATTAGAACACGCAAAATGTCAACACGCAAATGGTGTATTTGACATAGAACACGCAAAATGTCAACACGCAAATGGTGTATTTGACATTAGAACACGCAAAATGTCAACACGCAAATGGTGTATTTGACATTAGAACACGCAAAATGTCAACACGCAAATGGTGTATTTGACATTAGAACACGCAAAATGTCAACACGCAAATGGTGTATTTGACATAGAACACGCAAAATGTCAACACGCAAATGGTGTATTTGACATTAGAACACGCAAAATGTCAACACGCAAATGGTGTATTTGACATTAGAACACGCAAAATGTCAACACGCAAATGGTGTATTTGACATTAGAACACGCAAAATGTCAACACGCAAATGGTGTATTTGACATAGAACACGCAAAATGTCAACACGCAAATGGTGTATTTGACATTAGAACACGCAAAATGTCAACACGCAAATGGTGTATTTGACATTAGAACACGCAAAATGTCAACACGCAAATGGTGTATTTGACATTAGAACACGCAAAATGTCAACACGCAAATGGTGTATTTGACATAGAACACGCAAAATGTCAACACGCAAATGGTGTATTTGACATTAGAACACGCAAAATGTCAACACGCAAATGGTGTATTTGACATTAGAACACGCAAAATGTCAACACGCAAATGGTGTATTTGACATTAGAACACGCAAAATGTCAACACGCAAATGGTGTATTTGACATAGAACACGCAAAATGTCAACACGCAAATGGTGTATTTGACATTAGAACACGCAAAATGTCAACACGCAAATGGTGTATTTGACATTAGAACACGCAAAATGTCAACACGCAAATGGTGTATTTGACATTAGAACACGCAAAATGTCAACACGCAAATGGTGTATTTGACATAGAACACGCAAAATGTCAACACGCAAATGGTGTATTTGACATTAGAACACGCAAAATGTCAACACGCAAATGGTGTATTTGACATTAGAACACGCAAAATGTCAACACGCAAATGGTGTATTTGACATTAGAACACGCAAAATGTCAACACGCAAATGGTGTATTTGACATAGAACACGCAAAATGTCAACACGCAAATGGTGTATTTGACATTAGAACACGCAAAATGTCAACACGCAAATGGTGTATTTGACATTAGAACACGCAAAATGTCAACACGCAAATGGTGTATTTGACATTAGAACACGCAAAATGTCAACACGCAAATGGTGTATTTGACATAGAACACGCAAAATGTCAACACGCAAATGGTGTATTTGACATTAGAACACGCAAAATGTCAACACGCAAATGGTGTATTTGACATTAGAACACGCAAAATGTCAACACGCAAATGGTGTATTTGACATTAGAACACGCAAAATGTCAACACGCAAATGGTGTATTTGACATAGAACACGCAAAATGTCAACACGCAAATGGTGTATTTGACATTAGAACACGCAAAATGTCAACACGCAAATGGTGTATTTGACATTAGAACACGCAAAATGTCAACACGCAAATGGTGTATTTGACATTAGAACACGCAAAATGTCAACACGCAAATGGTGTATTTGACATAGAACACGCAAAATGTCAACACGCAAATGGTGTATTTGACATTAGAACACGCAAAATGTCAACACGCAAATGATGTATTTGACATAAGAACACACAAAATGTCACAACACGCAAATGGTGTATTTGACATTAGAACACGCAAAATGTCACGACACGCAAATGGTGTATTTGAAATAAGACCACGCAAACCGGTCATATGCGTGTTTCTGTGATGAAGTAGATAACCAATGTTTTTATATCTAGCTATATATATTATATATATATCTATTATATATATATATATATATATATATATATATATCTTTGCGTGAACATAAACACTCGTGTTTGGTTAATATAGTGAGGCGGCTCTCCGGACAAACCTTACCAACCAACGTGGTAATCTAAGTCTACGAGCCAACCAAACCGGATGTGTGTATGCGGTTCGTGCGTGAGATCGAGTACTAGCCACAAGATAACTATGCGTGTCCTTGTAGTTTCTCTCTCCAGGATTAGCTCGTTTCTCTCCCTACACTCTTGTTGGAACACGCATGCACACACCTACTATTTATAGGCAAGTGACAAAAACTCTCAAATCCCATTTGATTTGAGTGTTCTCATGTCAAGCCCATAAGCCCATTAGGGTTTTGGCCTTGTTTGAGAGTTCTTGTGTACAAGCATGCTTTTGCTTGTATCCACAAGAACTATCAAACTGTTTGAGTGTTCTTTCCACAAGCAACTATTTGCTTGTTCCCAAGAACTCTCAAATGACACTTAGGAATATTTGAGTTAATGTTTCTACTACTGTCAAGACGCAGAAACAACATTAACTCAGCTAATGTTTCTACTGCTGTAAATACGCAGAAACAACATTAGCTCAGACAATGTTTCTACTGGTGTAATTACACAGAAACAACATTGTCTGTATTACCTATTGGAAGTGTACATTAAGTTAATGTCTCTACTTCTGTAAATACGTAGAAACGACATTAACTTAATCCTCCATTGGAAGTTTATTAAGATAATATTTCTACTGCTGTTAAAACGCGAACACAATATTATCTTAATAACTCATTACATGTAATGTTTACATTCATGTCAAGAACCTGCAAAACATAAATGATAAACAAACATATAAACATAAAAGGATCCCAATATGATCAACAATATATGCCAAGGTAATATAGTCGACAAACGGTAATTACAAGATAAATTACAAGACTTGAAATATATAAAATACATGACACATCTAGAATGCTCTTGTCACCAAGGGATATGCACCAACAGTCTCCCCCTTGACATTAGCATCTAGATAAGGTCTTCAAGTCTTCGTTTGTCGTCCTAAGTGCTGGCCAAAAAACCCTCTTTAGGAACTTCAGAAGTCTTCTACTTTCTTCTGCTCTTCTTCTTCCTTTTGACATCAGTCTCTTTCTCAAAGTCTGAGTCAAACTCTGTCAGTGATTCCTTGCTTCTGCATGCAGCAATTCCGCGAGCTCTTTCTTGATCAGCCCTAGATCCAGGATCCTTTGGCTTAATCATGTCGGCCATTGCATTTTGATATGCCACATCATCGTGTCCGAACTTAGTAAAGATCTCGTTATTCAGAATCAAGGTTCCAGAAGAGTCAGATGATAAGACATCATCCCTAGAAAAAAGTAGAACATTCTGATGACCAACTTCTTCATCTCCAGTTGATCGTTCCTGGACACCAACTCCTACATCTCCAGTTGGTGAGGTACAAACATCGGCAGGAACTTTCCCTTTTCCTTTGTCTTCAGCTATGGGGGCTCGAGAGGTACCAGCAGCACCAGGCTGGTTTTGCTCCCCCTAAGACATGGCAGTCCTCGTGCCCATTGGAAATCTTGAAGCCTCTCTTGGTCTACTAGGATCATCTCCCTCGTCCTCTCTACTTTCCCTCCTAAGGGCATCATCCTTGCAGGTAGGCTGTATCTCCCCCTGAGACTTAAGATTTTCAATAATCTCATTCAGCTGGTCATAGTCGTCATCGAAGCTTGTCAAACCCGCAGTCTGGCTCTTTATAACTTCATTGTGGTTTTCCAATCTTTGAGCTATCTTCTTGAGGTGCTAAGAAGTCTCAGATTAGATGTTTGTAGAGCTTCATGCCTTGTTCGAAGCTGAGCATTCTTAGCTTTCAGCTCTTCAAGCTCCTGACGATGTGATTCTTCCTGCTTAGACAGATTCTCTGTTAAGACAGCAACAAGAGCTCTCATATCAAACACTTGCTTTACCAACCCTGATATAGTATCATCGTCGGTTTTGGAGCTGATCGGTTGGGAAGAAATCACCGATGGTTGAGAAGGGATAGTCGATGGTGCATTCGGTCTTGACTCTGGTTGTCTGAAAATGGTAGCATGTGGTTGTTGGATTGCAAAAGTTCCAACAACCGGAAGTGTAACTGTACTATGAGGATTGGGTGTTGTAGCAGCACTGGTAAAAGATACGAATGCAGACCCATTTGCCGATAATCCGATTCTTGTTCTTGATTGCTCGACCGGTGCTTTCATCATCAACCCTTTGCCTGCTCCCCCAGGCCTAACAGTTACTTCCTCATAATCACTCTGCACATGCTCAAACATATGCCTTAGTCCCTCTTCAAATGCCACACCCATCATTGCACTAAGTCTGGGTGACTCATGTGTTCCCGATGTGCCTACATCCGCTCTCTTTCTCCTGTTGAGCGGCTGAGGTGAACTATCTTCTTCATCCTCCTCTTCAGGATGGAAGTCTGCATCAGCTTTTAGTTCCCGTTTAGATTGAGCAACGCGTTTTGCTTGTAAAGCCCTACGTGCTCTTTCCTGAGGGTCCTCATGACCATCATCATCATCACTGGAGCTCTCCTCTTGATCAATCGCAGTGGCATGAGAATCACTACTTGCCTCATTATTGGCCTCGTGATCCTCGAACAACTCGTCGATCTCTGCCTCTAGATCAGCACGAGCATTAAAATGTTGAACCTGATGGATGTCATCATCAGGCTTAAACATTTGTTGTGCAACCTCCGCAACATCTTCAGCATTTCCTTGACCTTGTTCTACTTGGAAGAACAAGTCATCAAGAACTTCAGCATGTACTATGGGTTGTTGTTGTTGTTGTACTTGGTGTGCTGCAGGTGGTTGTTGGGGAACTTGCTGTGGAGCTGCAACAACATTTCCTTCAACATCAGACCCATCATCTGCAAATCCATCATTATCCGGTGCAACATATGCTGGATTGATGACTGCACCAAAAAGATGTTTGTCTTTCGGTCGAGCTGGAGGTGGGAGTGAACCTCTATACTTGTAACTATCGCTAAATATGCGATTCGGCATGGTAGTTACATGCTCGACAGGACCCACCTAGGGAAGATTGGGCAGGCGAGCGTTGATGATCATCATAATAAACCGAGGATACATCAAGAATCGCTCGTGGGCAGCTGCACCAATTTTCCTTCTTATCTCGTTGAAGAAGTAACGAGAGAAGTTGTACGGCTTGTTCAGCACAAAGGAGACAACTTGAGCTGGGTCTCGACATTCAGCTTGTCGTACCCGGACTTTCTGTTGCTAAGAGGAACCAAAATCACATGGCCGAAGAACTTCCATTTCTCGTGAACACAGTTCTTCGTGAAGGTGTTTTGGTTAGGATCACCAACATAACTCATTCTTCCGTAGACTCCATATCTTAATGCCAATGGGTATGAGGTGGGACCGTCTGCTCCTCCCTCTTAGGCTTTAGTACCGAATCCAAGTATCTGGACCAAATCCCGAGGAGTGAACTGGATGAGCTGATTATTCACATGTGCTTCAATCCTCTGATTATTTCCAGCGATATATCTAGCAGATGCCCAAAATTGACGAAGATACGTCAATCAAATCACTGGGTTGGCAGTGACAACCCTTCTGACTCTGGAACGTTGAAAGAGTTCCAAGATCTGAATGAACTCAACTGCATTTTCCTGGTTGACATCCAAGTTAATCAAATAATTATGATTATTATGGAATTGTCTCTCAGCCATCTACCAAAAGATATAAACAACAACAAACGATTAGCAACAACAAATAAAATCGAACTTTAAAGTCCTTAACATTTTCTAAGCCCTTGAAACACTAAGTTTCACCGGCTCTGAAAAAGTTATTAACTTGTAACTATCGCTAAATATGCGATTCGGCATGGTAGTTACATGCTCGACAGGACCCACCTAGGGAAGATTGGGCAGGCGAGCGTTGATGATCATCATAATAAACCGAGGATACATCAAGAATCGCTTGTGGGCAGCTGCACCAATTTTCCTTCTTATCTCGTTGAAGAAGTAACGAGAGAAGTTGTACGGCTTGTTCAGCACAAAGGAGACAACTTGAGCTGGGTCTCGACATTCAGCTTGTCGTACCCGGACTTTCTGTTGCTAAGAGGAACCAAAATCACATGGCCGAAGAACTTCCATTTCTCGTGAACACAGTTCTTCGTGAAGGTGTTTTGGTTAGGATCACCAACATAACTCATTCTTCCGTAGACTCCATATCTTAATGCCAATGGGTATGAGGTGGGACCGTCTGCTCCTCCCTCTTAGGCTTTAGTACCGAATCCAAGTATCTGGACCAAATCCCGAGGAGTGAACTGGATGAGCTGATTATTCACATGTGCTTCAATCCTCTGATTATTTCCAGCGATATATCTAGCAGATGCCCAAAATTGACGAAGATACGTCAATCAAATCACTGGGTTGGCAGTGACAACCCTTCTGACTCTGGAACGTTGAAAGAGTTCCAAGATCTGAATGAACTCAACTGCATTTTCCTGGTTGACATCCAAGTTAATCAAATAATTATGATTATTATGGAATTGTCTCTCAGCCATCTACCAAAAGATATAAACAACAACAAACGATTAGCAACAACAAATAAAATCGAACTTTAAAGTCCTTAACATTTTCTAAGCCCTTGAAACACTAAGTTTCACCGGCTCTGAAAAAGTTATTAACTTTAACTATCGATCAATAGGTTGAATCGACAAAATTCTGATGTTTTCAAAGATAAAGAAACCATTTGTTTCAAATTCTATTAAAACATCGCCAATTTTATCGCATCAACAAATCAAAATTAAAACCTCTAATGCTTTTCAGAGATATTGAAACCAATTGTTTCATAATCCACTAAAACACTTTTAGTTTTAATAAACGACACATTGAACTTTACTAAGTTTAACCAAAACCCACTGGTTTTTCTTAAACTTTTAAAGTCCAAATTATAAGGGAATTGTACTTTTTAATTTGACTCAGTTGAAAATTTTCCCGTTTTGAAAATTTTTACAAGTCCTAGAATCTGCAATTTCCTATACACACACATATGGTGACAATACACACATATGGTGTCGGGTTTGGCTGGTCAACACGTGTTTTAGTTTCATATTTTACTTTCTAAAAATTTTCCAATTTAAAAATTTTAAGTCATGAAACACGCATATGTCAAAACACGCAAATGATGTATTTGACATAAGAACACACAAAATGTCACAACACGCAAATGGTGTATTTGACATTAGAACACGCAAAATGTCACGACACGCAAATGGTGTATTTGACATTAGAACACGCAAAATGTCAACACGCAAATGGTGTATTTGACATTAGAACACGCAAAATGTCAACACGCAAATGGTGTATTTGACATTAGAACACGCAAAATGTCAACACGCAAATGGTGTATTTGACATAGAACACGCAAAATGTCAACACGCAAATGGTGTATTTGACATTAGAACACGCAAAATGTCAACACGCAAATGATGTATTTGACATAAGAACACACAAAATGTCACAACACGCAAATGATGTATTTGACATTAGAACACACAAAATGTCAAAACACGCAAATGATGTATTTGACATAAGAACACACAAAATGTCACAACACGCAAATGGTGTATTTGACATTAGAACACGCAAAATGTCACGACACGCAAACCCTATACCCACACAAACACGCAAACCCTATACCCACACAAACACGCAAACCCTATACCCACACAAACACGCAAACCCTATACCCACACAAACACGCAAACCCTATACCCACACAAACACGCAAACCCTATACCCACACAAACACGCAAACCCTATACCCACACAAACACGCAAACCCTATACCCACACAAACACGCAAACCCTATACCCACACAAACACGCAAACCCTATACCCACACAAACACGCAAACCCTATACCCACACAAACACGCAAACCCTATACCCACACAAACACGCAAACCCTATACCCACACAAACACGCAAACCCTATACCCACACAAACACGCAAACCCTATACCCACACAAACACGCAAACCCTATACCCACACAAACACGCAAACCCTATACCCACACAAACACGCAAACCCTATACCCACACAAACACGCAAACCCTATACCCACACAAACACGCAAACCCTATACCCACACAAACACGCAAACCCTATACCCACACAAACACGCAAACCCTATACCCACACAAACACGCAAACCCTATACCCACACAAACACGCAAACCCTATACCCACACAAACACGCAAACCCTATACCCACACAAACACGCAAACCCTATACCCACACAAACACGCAAACCCTATACCCACACAAACACGCAAACCCTATACCCACACAAACACGCAAACCCTATACCCACACAAACACGCAAACCCTATACCCACACAAACACGCAAACCCTATACCCACACAAACACGCAAACCCTATACCCACACAAACACGCAAACCCTATACCCACACAAACACGCAAACCCTATACCCACACAAACACGCAAACCCTATACCCACACAAACACGCAAACCCTATACCCACACAAACACGCAAACCCTATACCCACACAAACACGCAAACCCTATACCCACACAAACACGCAAACCCTATACCCACACAAACACGCAAACCCTATACCCACACAAACACGCAAACCCTATACCCACACAAACACGCAAACCCTATACCCACACAAACACGCAAACCCTATACCCATAAAAACACGCATATTGAGCCCACTTGGCAAAACACGCATATTAAATCCACTTGGCAAACACGCATATTACACTTAGCCTAATTTTCGATTCATGTGAACCTTGACTTTCCATAAAGTCAACTTTCACGAACTTGATTTACACTTTGAAAATTCACCAAGAATTTTCTCGAACCCGATATGATTAACGAACAAAATTCTTTAGAGAACACGATAAGACAGATGCAAACCTCTTTTTCGTATCATAATTATCTGTATTTTCTCTATAAAGAAATTCTCGATAGATGTCACTACTTGATAAAAATGACACTGTACGATCATTAGAATAAGACCATTATGTCACTAATTAATGAATTACAAAGCACCATTGTTAAGATTTTTGACAATGACAGACATTGGATACAATCAATGCCACACAATAACTTCAAATACAACAAGAAGAAATGACACAAGATTGAATAACATGATAAACAATCTCTCTATCATTATTTTTGTCTCCGTTTGAATTTAGATGAGTTGTCGATGTGTAAGTGTACTCTGCTTCCATTTGAAGCTTGAGCTTTCTCCATTCCGGACTGGATAGACTCAATTTTCATACACTTTGGATTTCCTTTATCTTAACGGTTGACACACATCCAGTTAAGATAAATAATTATACAAACACATTATCAAACTCATGAGATCCATACAACATATGTATTCATCTCAATGGTAAATAATCGAATTCCGAAAATGCTTAAACAGATATAACTGAAAACAAACAATTGATTCTCTCAATTAAGATAGAATCAAAGCAATTATCATGTTATCTCATACAATAAGCATATTCAATTCAATTATTCACAGTAAATTGCAAATCAAAATATCTGTCAATTACATCAACTGAGTGACTCCGTTTGACCTATTTTGACCAAAACCTTAAGTACAAAACTTAATCTTTCGAGCAATTTTCATGCAAGACCTAATTCAAGGTGTACCAAACACACTCAAATTAGAGTCTTGATTTACACTGCATCCTTATCATGACACACGTTTCTGCAGTGTTCACCAAGAACACCATTAAGTCCCCTTGGAAACCAGATACCTTAACTAACATTATCTCTCGTGGAATAGAACCCTTTTATTATGAGCAAGAACCTTGCGGATCATAAAGTTACAAAATCGATCACGGTAATTTTAGAATCAAAATTACTCTAACAAATCTTGTAATAGTCATGCTTAATACTGTCCTTGCAATATACCTTACGGGGCATAAAGTTACAAAATCAATCACAGTAATTTTAGGATCAAAATTACTCTAACCAATCTTATAATAGTCATGCTTAATCCGGTATATTTGATAGAGTTTTAGAAAGAGTAATTACTACAAAAGAGATTGGATATAGCAAATGAGTAAACTTAAATGCCATATGTTTTCTTCATTTCTCTTGCAGTAACGACTCCCCCTTAAACTATTTTGGTACACTGAAGAGGCTTTAGAAGGAATAATTACTTACAAAGGAGATTGGATGTAGCAAATGAGTAAACTTAAATGCCACATGTTTTCTTCATTTCTCTTGCAGTAACGACTCTCCCTTAAACCTTTATTATATTTTTGTGATGCATTTTCTGAATATATGATGGTTCTTGAGAGATGGTGACCAAGGGTTTGTCATTCCAGTCAATTGGACTTGCAACTCGAAACGAGATCGATCAAAGGCATTAGTGTAACCATCATAAGTAAATCATCTTTGCATGTTCATCATAGGATAACAACCATTAAGTTAATAATAATGCTATCACAAATGATTTATTAACCATCATAAAATAAAGTAACACTTTATATATACTCATTTTCCCAAATACGTTCCTTTATAAACACATTATAAATAACATACATGGGACAAGCACCATGATTTACAATGAAGAGACTACAATAATAGTTCGATAACCACTATGTTATCTAATGAAATGTGCCTAGGTATCAGTCACCGATCACCGAAAATGCATGGTCCTCCTTAACTGTGTCCTTCGCACGAAAGAAAGGAATTAGTTTTCTTCGTCAAGAGCCCAGACCTTTTTTGTCCGGATTCCTCCCGAATCATCCCAAAATGCAAAATCTCCCCAGCCTCCTTTTCCCAAAATCTTGTTTAATTGATTTGAATCATCTTGATGCTGCTTCTTACGAAGGACATTAGATGATTCACCAACATTGTAGCTCTAAGATGTTGATCTGAAATCACTACCACTTCTTCTAGCAAATCGATCATAATAAGTACTGTGATATTCTGTAGGCTTGGCGAATGATCTCACTTCATATGAATATGAAGGATACATAATGCCAGGGTTCTCTGGTCTCTTTCTCGAATAAGAGTAATTTGATAAGACAGTTGTTTGAAATGACATTCTCCAACTGATTTCTTTACTGAATCTCTTGATCTTTGAGTGGATAACCGTGCATGGGAAGTCTTTGAGAAGAACCAACAAAGTTTCCAACTGATTCCTTGTATTGTTCTTTCATCATATCTATTCCCTTCACTTTCTAAGAACTATTTCTCAGATTTCTCTCATTAATCCTGGATAGATTGTCTGAGGAGTGATCATCACTGCTTGAGCATATCCTAGTATCTGAAGGTTTTGACCTTGCATGAGTCAAATCTCTATTCATTCCTTCACTTGGTCACTTACTAGCAACATGACCCTTCGTACGACATATGAAGCAGGAAATCCTCTTGACATTTTTCTTCGTATTGAATCTTCAGAGATTTTCTTCCGTAATAAGAATTCCATACTCAGTCATCTCCTCAATGCATGAAAGTCTTTCCAAAACTTCTTCCATTGTTTTCACATGAATTAATGGAGTTGACTTTGAGTGTCTCAAATGTAATATCTCGTTTTCTTACGGAATTACTTATCTGCTTGTTGATGACTCATCAACCCTGGAGGCTTCATGTAACACCCCACCGTTGGCGGAAACATGAGGTGTCATGAAAAGTACAGCACGACATGGAATTACATAGATACTACTAAAATGAAATAGAATATAATGAATATATTCCTAAAAACATGAGTTCAAGTCATAACAATGCTAAAATAGCTTATTACAAACAAGTCCATAACAGAAATAATCCAAGAAATGTAGCCTTAAAGTCTGGCAATAATAAAGAAGCACTAATCTCCGAAGTCCAAGTCTAGCATAGGAGTCTTTATCCCTGATTAGCCTGAGTACCTGAAAAGTATACTAAAACGTGTCAACACAAAGGTCGGTGAGTTCGTAGGTTTTATGTCAAAAAGTCTAGTCAAATAAATAAGTCTTTTGTCGGTTCTTTTAAGTCTAAACATGTAATAGTTCAATATATAACGAGCAGAGTTACGCCATAATTAGTCCAAAAGTCTCAAGTCTCAAAGTCCGGCCTTACGGTACCTGTTAGGTCGAAAATCGACCATGTATAATTTGTTCAGAAATAGCTTGAAGTTTAGTGAAGACGTTTTTACAGAATTCTGAGATGTCTCAGAATTCCTTCACTGAAGCTTCACTTCAGTTCAGATCAAGACAAATCTGAAGCATTCATTCTGAAGTCAAAGACTGAAGTATGAAGAAGAGAATCACCTCAGAAGCGAGCAAAGAGTGATTCTACCAGATCGAAGACAGAAGCATCTCAGTGTAAAGTATTTACAACACTTTACACTGATTACGAGGAAGACTTTTACTTTACACCTTTACCCAGTTAATAGACTTATCTATTAATAAAAGGTACAAAGTATAGGTTTGGAACCTAGTACTATAAGTCACATCAACTGACTTATATACTCTTCCAAGTGCAAGCATGTAAGGAATTATGGTTTAATTCCTTAAATGCTTACAACCACTTTGTACGATCTTGTCCATGTCATCATGGACTTGGTCTATAAATACAAAGTCTTCTCACAACTTGCAAAATGCTTGAAACTTTAGCATTGCAACTTGTGAGATATACTCTAAGTAAACTTACGAGTATTTCCAAGTAAATTAGATCACTTGTATTTCGGGATTGTTTAGATACTTACACTTGGGTGTTTATCTTTGTTCCGCAACAATCCTTGTATTTGTTTATATATCAATAAATCAAATACATTAGAAAACAACGTGTCTCAATGCTACATACTTGATTATATTTATATATATCTTTATATAGTTTCTGCCATTTGTTCTTGCATTTTATATATTGTCAATTGTTTCTTGTTATCCATATCTGGATCGTAAACTGAACTTGTCCATCAAGATCAGTTGTACTTGCCAGTCGGGTTTGTTATTCATCTATATATATTTGGGACTCACAATTGGTATCAGAGCAGCAAGGTTGAATTATATCAATTCATTAACCTTTGATCTGCATAGATGGCTGACTTTGAACAAGAACGACCTGACCCTAATAATGCTACCCCACCCCCTATCATCAACAACAATATACCATCACACAATGTACACGTACACTTTCCAAATAATCCTGTTCCCAAGTTTGATGGGAACAGTGAAAAGTTTCAAACATGGAAAGCATGCATGTTGAAGTATATTGCTGGTGTTGAGAGACATTTACCAGATATCTTAAAAGAAGGACCCTTTGTCCCTATGAATGCTTCTACTGTTACAGAAATGCCGATGGGACTCCTAGGCAGTCACCTAAGGAGAAGGATCATTGGTGTGAGGAATATCATAGACTTGTAGACCTAGACACTAAGCTACAAAATATGATTTTATACGCAGTTCCAGAAACCCTAATGCCCACTCTTGTTTTACTTGATAATTCCAAATTAATGTGGGTGGAACTGATGACACAGTTTGAAGGCACTAATGAGACGATTGTCACAAGAAAAGTTGCTTTAAACAAAAGATATGAGTCTTTCTTTGCTATCCCTGGGGAGTCTTTAACCCAAACTTACATCAGATTTACAAATCTGGTAAACCAACTGAAAGCCCTGGGTGTAACCAAAGACAAAGAAATTTTGTTGGAAAAATTTTGTGACATTTTACCTTCCAAATGGGAAAACTTAATCTTGGTCTTGAGACAAGGCAAAACCTTGCATAGTCATACTCTTGCTTCCCTTTATGGAGCCTTCAGATATACTGAAGAGAACAAAGCTGAGAGAGCTTTGGCTGAGCAGGATGCCAAGAATCATGTTTCTACCAGTTCTGGTACGGTTCAGTATTCTGAACCACATAGTACTGCTCTACTATCTTCTAAGAGTGATGTTTTTGACTCGATGAAGAAGATGGTTTATGAAATGTTAAAAACTGGTGTCTCTGCTAATGTCACTCATGATTGTGATGAGAATGACAATGATGATCTGGTTGCCATGCTGGCTAAAACGTTCAATCGTTTTAAGGCCAAATCAAATCGATCTGGCAAACCTTTTGCTTCCAGCGCTTCTATTGACAAGTCCAATCTTGAATGCTTTAAATGCGGCAAGAAAGGACATTTCATGAAGGAATGCAGATCTAGTCAACCATCATCATCACAATCTGCTCCTAACCATTCTATTTTTCAGAAGTCTAATGACAGCTATAAGGCCAAATACAAGAAGTTGAAGGCACATATGGCTCTTATGGCACAAGACAACTCAAGCAACAGTTGTATGATTGCCAAAACTGAAAAATGGGAAGACTCTGATGAATCATCTGATGATGAGGAGGAAGTTAGGGACATGTGTTTCATGGCACAAGAAGATCAAGGTCATTTGGTCAAAACCGATGTTGAATCTGGTCGTTGGGTGGATATTGTGATGAAAAAGGTCAGTAATTTTGGCTTTGAAGAAAATAAGGAACACAAACTGGACCTTTTGGTTCTTTTAGAGGCTGACATCTCATTTGTTGAGACAGTGCGTTCAGAAAGCTTAAAAATGTTTGAAAACAATACTTCTGAACTGAACGCCAGTCAAGTCAGACTGAAAGAACTGAAAGATGTTCATCTGGCCCTAAAAAGTTATCAATCTATGGTTGCCACTTTAGAGTTGGAAAAAGAAGAGTTAAAAACCATCCTTGAAAAAGAACAGAAAATAATTAAATCATGGATGAGTGCACCAAAACCAGATGCTGCAATTAAAAATACTTTTGCAAATCAAAGAACAACATATGAATCTGGTGATCTTCACATTGCATCTATAATCACTGATTTAGATGCACTTCCAAAGGAAATGAAACCTGAAATTATTTTTCCTAAAGTTGGCAAACAGAAAACTGTAACTGATAAGGTCAAGGAACAATCTGAGGGTAAATCTGAAACAGCTCAGACAACTGGTTCAGAAAAGAAGGCTAAAACCAAAAAGCCATCCCCTCAGACTTCATCTAAGGTCTCTAAAGGCCAAAAGAAGAAGAAAAATATCTCCCCCACTAAGCCTTCTACCTCAGATTCTGGTAAGGCCCAGGTGTCTAATGAAGAATCTATTTTGTTAAGGTTAGAAAGTCAATTTCAACTATTGGCTAGACAAGTGCAGAGTTGTAATGCACGTTTAAAAAATGTTGAAACCACTCCTCTTCAACCTAAACAAAATGCAAAACCTTTTTCTAAGCAAACCAAGCAGAAATCTGAGAAGAAAAAGGTTGAAAACTCCATCAAACCAACTACTTTTGTGTCATCTGGAATAATGACTGAAATCCCATTTGACCCTTCTGTTCCTCACAAACCAAAGAAATCTGAGACTGCTAAGGGAGAGTCTAGTGAACCCATCCACAGATGGGTTCCCAAAAAGAACTAATCTTTGTTTGTGTGCAGGGAGACTGAAAGAAGAACATATGGTTTCTGGACAGTGCTGCTGGCCGAACCATGACTGGTTATCAGACCCTGCTAGAGGAATATAGGGTGCAAGAGGGGCCCTCAATAGTTTTTGGAAATGATGGTAATGGAAAAACTGAGGGATATGGTGTGGTGAATAATGGTCAAGTCAAATTCACACGTGTTGCATATGTGAACGGTTTGAAATATAACCTAATCAGTGTCAGTCAACTGTGTGATGATGGCTTCAAGGTTTTATTTGATATTTCACAAGGCACCATATTCAACAGAGATGGAAAGGTGGTACTGATTGCTCCAAAGAAGGGAAACATTTATGTCATTGATATGAATCCTTCTATCTCTGAACAATGTTTCTATACAAAGGCTGATGAAGACACAAATTGGTTGTGGCACAAGAGATTATCTCATATGAACTTCAAGAACATTAATAAGTTGTCAAGAAAACAACTTGTTGATGGGATACCCTCTATGTCTTTCAAAAAAGACAAGCCATGTCCAGGTTGTGAAATGGGTAAGCAGAAAAGAGCTTCATTCAAGACAAAGCAAAGCTTTAGTATAACTGAACCTCTTCACTTCCTTCACATGGACCTTTTTGGACCAGTGAATGTTCAGACCAGAGCAGGAAAGAAGTACACCCTTGTCATCGTAGATGAATATTCAAGATATTGCTGGGTGATTTTCCTCAAGTATAAAAGTGAAGCTGCTGCTGAAATCATTGCTCTCATCAAACAAATTGAACTCAAGCACAAGCGAAAAGTTTGTCAGCTCAGAAGTGACAATGGCACTGAATTCAGAAATGCCACTCTGGAGTCATTCTGCACTGAAACTGGCATATCTCAGAACTTCTCCTCAGCACACACACCAGAGCAGAATGGTGTTGTAGAAAGAAAGAATCGTACGCTGATTGAAGCTGCTAGAAGTATGTTGAATGAATCTGGTCTTCCCAAGAATTTCTGAGCTGAAGCTGTTGCAACTGCTTGCTACACTCAGAACAGATCTATTTATGTCAAAAGACACAAGAAGACCTCCTATGAAGTACTCAGAAATAGAAAGCCTAATATTGGATACTTCCATGTATTTGGGTGTCCAGTATACATTCTGAATAATTCTAATCAGCTTGGAAAATTTGATGCAAAAGCTGATGAAGGGTACTTCCTAGGATATTCATCAAATCACAAGGCCTTTAGAGTCTTTAACAAGAGACTTGAAAAGGTTGATGAGTCAATTCATGTTACCTTTGATGAATCCAACTCTGCAATCTTTAAAAATTCCATTCCTGTACCACCCTCAGAAAGTCCAATAAGTTTTGGTGATTCTGATCCCATTGCTGAAACTGATCAGTCACCTGAACATGCTTCTGAACATCTCCGTTCAGAACCAGAAATAAACAAACCAAGCAACATTCTATTTTATCCTCCAGTTAGTTTCAAACTACCTTCTGAACTAACTATTGGATCAGATGTATATGCTGCTTCTCCTCTGATATCAGGCTCCACTGAGCAACCTCAAACTGAAGAATTTCATGATGCAAGTCATGATATGCAGGAAGAAGAAGAAGCTGAAGATGTATTTTCTGAAGCTCCTCCTGAAGTTACTTAGAGAAGTTCTTGCACAGATATCATTATTCATCCTGGTCAATACTCTAAATGGACAAAAGCACATCCAATCGAGCAAATTATTGGAGAGTCCAGTAGAGGGGTTCAGACCAGAAGAGCCACAAGCGATCAATGCTTATACGTCAGCTTCTTATCTCTAATTGAACCCAAGAAGATTGACGAGGCTATGCAAGACCCAAGCTGGGTTGAAGCCATGCAAGATGAGTTCAACCAGTTTAAAAGAAACGATGTATGGGAACTCGTTCCTTGTCCCAGTAACCTGAAGAAGGAACCAATTGGGACAAGATGGGTCTTCAGAAACAAGATGGATGAAGATGGTCACATCATTAGAAACAAAGCAAGACTTGTTGCAAAAGGATATGCACAAGAAGAGGGAATATATTTTGATGAAACTTTTGCACCAGTTGCTAGACTTGAAGCTATTAGAATATTCTTAGCTTTTGCAGCTCATCATCAATTCAAAGTCTATCAAATGGATGTCAAAAGTGCATTTCTGAATGGCGATCTAGAAGAAGTCGTGTATGTGCATCAACCACCAGGGTTCATCAATGAAGAAAAACCACATTGGGTGTACAGACTGAACAAAGCCTTATATGGTCTGAGACAAGCACCCAGAGCCTGGTATGATACTCTTACTAAACATCTTCTTAGAAATGGTTTTAAACGTGGTGCAATAGATAAAACTTTGTTCATATTGCATGATAAAAGTGATATCCTTTTAGTACAAATTTATGTTGATGATATTGTGTTTGGTTCTACTAATGAGAAGATGTGTGAAAAATTTTCAAAAATCATGTCTTCTGAGTATGAAATGAGTATGATGGGAGAACTGACATATTTTCTAGGACTTCAAGTAAAACAAACTGAAGATGGTATTTTTATAAACCAAGAAAAGTATGTCAAAGATTTATTAAAGAAATATCAATTTGATTCAGTCTCATCAAAAGATACTCCTATTTCTGCTCCATTAACTTTGGATTCGGATCCACATGGAAAACCAGTGGACCATACTAAATATCGTGGTATGGTTGGTTCACTGATGTATTTAACTGCAAGTAGACCAGACATAATGTTTGCAACATGCCTTTGTGCTAGATTTCAGTCTGATCCCAGAGAAGCACATGCAAATGCTATTAAAAGGATCTTCAGATACCTTAAAGGTGTCCCCAGATTGGGTCTTTGGTATCCCAAAGGCTCCAGTCTAGATCTAATGGGTTATTCAGATTCTGATCATGCAGGTTGCAAGATAGACAGGAAAAGCACCACTGGTGGGTGTCATTTCCTTGGTGGCAAATTAGTAAGCTGGACTAGTAAGAAGCAGACTGCAGTATCACTATCCACTGCAGAAGCTGAGTACATTTCTACAGCAAGTTGTTGTGCTCAGATTCTATGGATGAAAAACCAGCTGACTGATTATGGTGTTACTTACACAAAGACTCCAATCTTTTGTGATAACACTAGTGCCATTGCCATATCTCACAATCCTGTGATGCACTCGAAAACCAAGCACATCGACCTCAGGTATCATTTCATTCGTGATCATATTCTGAAAGGAGATATTGAATTGCACTTTATTCCCACTGATAAGCAACTCGCTGACGTTTTCACAAAACCTTTAGATGTCAAAACCTTTAAACATCTAGTCAGTGAGTTGGGTATGTTAAATCCTTAGACTGGTAATCTTGTTATGAACGCCTCAGTGACACTGATCTGGTTCACCAGTCTGAGCGATCCATGTAATTTTGCTCGCCTAGCTATCGAACGCCTTTGTGATACTATCTTGGCACTTATTAATTCATGGATCATCACTTCAGGGGGAATGTTAAATATTTTTTCAAATTGTAAAATAAACCTTCATTTCTGAGGAGGAACCTTTTGCTCAGAAAAATGTATTTAACTGAAGCACTTCAGAATATCAAAATATTTCAGTTGAATTTTATTGACTGAGATGGCTCAGATCTCTTTGGAACTGACCATGCTCAGAATTTGTTTAGTCATCACTGAAATACAAAAATCTTTTCAAGATATTTTTTTGATACTTGGTCAGTTGTGTGTACACGTGGCCTATTGCATACTATGTTTTTAAACTTACGTTGGTCATGCTTATGTGTCACACAAGTTGCGCCGTAAAAGAGAAAGAAATGGGTACTTTTTCTGAAAAAGTGTGCAGGGTGGGGTCACTCAAACGTCTCTGCATTAAATGCGGACTTGACCCCAGAAATTGTTTTTAATTGGAAAAATCCTTTTTGTTCCATCTTAAATACAAATTCCTTATTCATTCTTTCATTTACTTCGTTTTTCATTTACTCTCTAATCATCAATCTCTCTCATCTTTACTCTCAAAATTCCTTAAACTCTTCATATTCCTTTTCACTTTCATCTTTCAATTCTTAAAATGTCTAAATCATCATCTTCTTCACAACACAAATCGCTCATACACTTTGAATATAATCCATCGAATGATGTGAAAACATCAGCCCAATGGCCAAAGAACTTCACACCTTCTTAAATCCGATTCAACATGAGCAACTTTTTGGCTCAATTGAATGTGAAGTCCGAAACCTTAATGGGAAGAATCAACAATTTTTGGGAGCAATCCCCTTTCCATTATGCGCTGACCGCAAATCCTCAAGTATTGTATCATCGATACTTGCTTGAATTCTGGTACACTACTATGGTGAACAAGGATGAACAATCCATCTCCTTCACGCTAAATGAGGGCACCAAGAAGTGTGTCATCACTCTAGAGGGGTTCAGAAATTCCCTTCATCTGAACTACCTCGAACCTCCCCAGGTGTTTGCTAAAAGACTCAAAGGAGTCAATTTCAGGGAGGTTCTAGTCGGCACTGGTCATGGTGATATGGAGGATGCTGATGGAAATTTGAAGACCTCTGGACACATTTTCATGTCTGGTTTTGGCAATTGCTGGAGGTTCTTCTGGACTCAAATCGTGGAAAGTCTTGGTGGCAACCATGGAGGGTTGGACCAACTTTCACTACCCCAAGTTGAGATGGGGTATTATATCTGAAATGGGATGCAAGCAGACTTTGCTGAGGTTCTCTTCTCTCAGCTGATCACAAAGTTAAAAGGAAAAAGAAGTCTGCATATTGCCTTCCCAAGGTTTCTGAGCTTGTGCTTCATGGATATTCTTGGCGATGGTTACAATCAAGATGGACCTGAAGCTTCAGTACCAGAATATAGCAGAGATTTCTCCAAGGCAACCATTACTGAAGATGAGCCTGAACTCTCCTCTGCTATGCTTCGGGTATTTACTAAAACTGTTTCAGCCACACTAGCTGGTCCAGAAAGGTCACTAAGTGGGCCACAAAAGAATGTGGGACCCGTTAGTGGACCTACGATTGAATCAATCATTGAATCTGGTGACGATGCACCTGCTTCTGTAGATGTTGAACCAGAATCTGGTGAGGGTACTAGTGACCCAAACCAGGGCATATCTGACCAGATTGTGAAAGTGAACGCTTTCTGGGATGACGATGAGCTACCTCAGGAGAATCTTGATTCTCTTGCTGACTTTGAGTTTGACGAGGGATTATTGGAGGCGAATCAATCTGATTCTGAGCCAGCCTCCATCCTCGCAAATGCCCCTCCTCCTCCCCCTAGAAAACCAACCAGAACAAGACAATGAGCCTTATGTTCCACCACCACCATCTCACCAAAATCCAATCTTTCCACCAGGTACCACTCCCGCATATGTAACCGATCCATCTTTCACTCCTTCACTTCAATTTCTTTACCCCCAAATTCACAACATCCCACCACCAATCAATTATGATGCCCCTTCAGAGAAGGACTTGGATTCTGAGATAGAATCTGAGAGTCCAACAGATGTACAAATGAATAAAGTACTTAAAGGGCTTGGTAGCTTACCTTTTGTGGCTCCTGCTTCTGCACAACCTCTACCTCCTTTCAATGTAGAAGCACAGTTAGAGAAAACACAAACCGATGTCCAAGGCTTTATTCTTAGGGTGGAGGACTTAACCAAATCTCTAACTGCCAACACTAGTTCCTTGGCTGATATGAAAGGTGCTCAGATGTTCCTTGGAACTGAGTTGACCAAAGTTGCTGGTAATGAAGGACTAGTGGTTGGGAAGCTGAATAAATTGGTGATGACTTGCAACAAGGTGAGCTCTGCAATCAGAGAAGACTTTAGGTTGACAAAGAGAGATGTGCAAGCTTCGTTGGTTGCGAACTTGACATCTAGTGTTGAGTTGTTGAAGCAAGAGTTTATGGCAGTTGGAAGTGAAGTTCATGAGTTGGTTCAGAAGCCAAGTGTCAATGAGAAAGAACTTGGGACTTCTATTAGTGCTGGTATTGTGGAAGATCTGAAGTCTGAGCTATCTCAGAATCTAGCTGCTCAGATTTCAGAATCTGTTTCTCAGAAAGTTGGTGAAGAGGTTAGAAAGATGATTGCTGAACTGACCAAAGACACTAATGACAAAGTGGAAAAGGCTGTAAATGAAGTAAAAGATACAGTTTCCAAGCTTGAAGGTTCAGTTCAGAATCAGTCAAAACAGTTAGAAGAAATTCTAACTCTTCTAAGAAAGAAACTGTTACTGCTCCTCCTCCCCCTGCTTCTTTCACTGAAGAAGACAGAAAGATGTTGAAAGACTTAAAAGATCAAGAAGCACTGAACCTTAGTTCTTCATTCAGACTAAAGGCTCAGTTTGCTACAATGGCAAAGGGTATATGTGAGTGCCTAGAACAACAAAGTTGGGAACCACTGAAGGCACTTAAATCTACGATTGATCTCTATGCCAAAATGCCTTCAGAGATTTCCAAAGGGGGAAGTTGTGTGCCTATTGGTTTGCTGGCTAGTACTCAAGAAATGATTCAAGCAACCAAGAAGCAAACTGAGGTACCTTCTGGTAGTGCCTCAGTTCAGGGGGAACATGTTCAGAAACCTAAATCTGAAGCTGGAAAGAAAGATAAGGGAAAGGCCCTAGTGATGGCAGAACCAACAAAGAAAAATGCTAAGGGTTCTGGTTTGGTTGTTGGTGAAAACGTTGATGAACAAGGCTACCCACTTCATGATCCAAATGCTGATAGCAAGAAATTAGAGACTTTGCAGAAGCAAGTCTCTAATCAATTTATTATGTGGGGAGAGAATAAGGAAAGAGAAAGTGTTGAAGGACTTAAAAGATCAAGAAGCACTGAACCTTAGTTCTTCATTCAGACTAAAGGCTCAGTTTGCTACAATGGCAAAAGGTATATGTGAGTGCCTAGAACAACAAAGTTGGGAACCACTGAAGGCACTTAAATCTACGATTGATCTCTATGCCAAAATGCCTTCAGAGATTTCCAAAGGGGGAAGTTGTGTGCCTATTGGTTTGCTGGCTAGTACTCAAGAAATGATTCAAGCAACCAAGAAGCAAACTGAGGTACCTTCTGGTAGTGCCTCAGTTCAGGGGGAACATGTTCAGAAACCAGAATCTGAAGCTGGAAAGAAAGATAAGGGAAAGGCCCTAGTGGTGGCAGAACCAACAAAGAAAAATGCTAAGGGTTCTGGTTTGGTTGTTGGTGAAAACGTTGATGAACAAGGCTACCCACTTCATGATCCAAATGCTGATAGCAAGAAATTAGAGACTCTGCAGAAGCAAGTCTCTAATCAATTTATTATGTGGGGAGAGAATAAGGAAAGAGAAAGGGTTCAACACCAGAAAATGGGAACCCTTGATCACATTGATGCTGCAGCTCTTGGTCTCTCACTAGAAAGATATCAGAAGATCAAAAATGATCCAAGAGTGCAGAAGGCTGTTGTCGAAATGCTCGATTATGAATATGGGGTAAACTACTCTCCCTTAGAACAAAAGCTGGACCATCTCACTTTCAAAATGTCCATTGAGGACTTGGTGAAAAATAGAGAAAAAGAAATGGCCATAAAGAAGAAAGAGATT
>CM067173.1:70963826-70997808 GCA_034093135.1 Erigeron breviscapus
TCTTAAACGAAGGTCCATATGTACCTACATCACCTCTCAATCCACTTCTTGATCCTTCTGGATCTAGAAGGGGAAGGGAAAAGAGGGAGGAACACTAGTCTGAAGAGGAGAGGAGATTGGTGAATCTTGATATCCTCCTTAAAAACATGATCCTCGGGGCTGTTCCAGAAACCCTCATTCCCACACTAGTTCTTTTTCCTAGTGCCAAAACCATGTGGGACGAGCTTCTTAACCAACATGAAGGAGGAGATGACACCATTGTCACCAGAAAGGTCTCCTTAAACAAGAGGTATGAGTCATTTTTTGCTCAACCTAACGAGTCTCTCACTGGTACTTACACCAAATTTATGAGTATCATAAACCAACTGAGAGGTCTTGGGGTTGAGAAGGACAAGGATATACTTCTGGAGAAATTTTGTGACATTCTTCCCACCAAATGGTCTCACATGATCCTAGTCTTACGACAAGGAAAAACTCTGCACACACACACTCTCTCAACTCTTTATGGAGCTTTCAGGTACACTGAAGAAAATCAAGCTTTCAGACGAAGAGCTCCTGGTGAAGGAAGATGTCACATCTGGACGATGGGTGGACATCGTTATTAAAAAGGTTAGTGATTATGATATTGCAACTGACCAAGAACTAAAACTGGACATTGCTGAAGCTCTTAATTCTGATTTAATTTTTGTAGAAACTGTTAGATCTGATGGTGTAAATGGTCTAGAAACAGATTCTTCTGAAATAAATGCTTTAAAATCAAAATTAAAAGAACTTCAAGATATTGAACTGGCATTTCAAGCCCAGGTTCTGGTAACTGAACAATTGATCCAAGAAAAACAAGATCTTGAGATCATTTTAGAAAAAGAAAAACTGGTAATTAAATCATGGCTAGAAACCAGAATGCCATATGATGCTGGAGTAAATCAATTTCCTGCCCAAAAACGAGCATACTTAGATGGAAATACTCATGTAGCATCATTAATACCAGTAATCGATCGATTACCAGAGGTGTTAAGGCCCACAACTATTTATGATATGCCTGAAACACCCAAGACCAACTTTTATCCAGTTCAATCCCCAGAGGTTAAGACTGGAGCTGTCCAGATGACTGCTCCAGTTAAAAAGGTGAAGCAGAATAGACCTTTGCCTCAGACCAAACCCTTACCAAAGCCTTGGACTGGAAAGGCTAAGGTATCATCTGAAGAAAATATTTTGTCCAGGATAGAGAGCCAGATTCAAATTCTGACTCGTCAATCAAAGTTTTAATGCAAGATTAAACTTTCTTGAGGGTACTTCATCTGGCCCTAGACAAAATACAAAACCTTTTTCAAAGAAATACAAATTTATTTCTCCAGTTGAGAAAAATGAAAAGGTTTCAAAACTATCAACTCCAGTGGTCTTCTCAACTAAGACCACTGTTGAAGTAAGTGAACTAGACCAGATTGCCCCTGGAACCTATAAGGGAGGCTCTAGTGAACCCATCAGTCGATGGGTTCCCAAATCTAACTGGTCAATTTCTGGTTTATGTGTAGGGCGATCGAAAGAAATATATCTGGTATCTTGACAGTGCAACTGGCAGGACGATGACCGGATGTAAGACCCTACTGGAGGAGTTCACCATTTCTGATGGACCCTCCATCACTTTTGTAAATGATGGTTGTGGAAAGACTGAGGGATAAGGTGTTCTGAACAATGGACAAGTCAAGTTCAGATGAGTTGCATTTGTGAATGGTTTGAAATATAACTTGATCAGTGTAAGTCAACTGTGTGACGATGGCTATCAAGTCTTATTCAATGTTGCTCAGGGCATTGTATTCAACAAGGACTGGAAGGTAGTGTTGATTGCTTCCAGGAAAGGGAATGTGTACGTGATGGATTTGGAAAGCTCTCCAGATGAGCAGTGTTTCTATACTCAAGCTGATGAAGCCACAAACTGGTTATGGCATAAAAGGTTATCCCATTTAAATTTCAAAAACATTAACAAGTTGTCCAGAAAACAACTGCAGATGGGATACCTTCAGTTCCTTCAAAAAGGAAAGACCATGTCCAGGATGTGAGATGGGTAAGCAAAAGCGTACCAGTTTCAAGACCAGACATAATTTCAGCATTTTTGAACCTCTTCATATGCTTCATATGGACCTATTTGGTCCAGTGAACGTTCAGACTCGTGCTGGTAAAAGATACACCCTGGTGATAATAGATGAATTCTCCAGATATTGTTGGGTGATCTTTCTGAGGTCCAAAAGTGAAGCTGCTGCTGAAATCATCAGTCTTATCAAGCAATTGAGCTCAAGTACAGTCGAAAAGTGTGTCAGTTAAGAAGTGACAATGGAACAGAATTCCAGAATGCAACTCTGGAGTCATTCTGTACTGACACTGGCATCTCCCAGAACTTCTCTTCAGCCCGCTCTCCAGAACAGAATGGAGTGGTGGAAAGGAAAAATCGAACGCTGATAGAAGCTGCCAGGAGTATGCTAGCTGAATCTGGACTGTCTACCAGTTTCTGGGCGGAAGCAATTGCAACTGCTTGCCACAACCCAGAATCGATCAGTGTACATCAAAAGACACAAAAAGACAGCCTATGAAGTCTTAAGAAATAGAAAACCAAACATTGGTTATTTTCACGTTTTTGGATGTCCAGTCTACATCCTGAACGACTCCAGTCAGCTAGGCAAATTTGATGCCAAAGCTGATGAAGGGTATTTCTTAGGCTATTCAGCCATTCGCAAGGCCTTCAGAGTCTATAACAAGAGACTGGAGAAGGTCCATGAGTCAATTCATGTAACATTCGATGAATCAAATGCTGCAATCAACAAGAAGCCAGCCCTTGATACTCCCCCAGTTACTCCAATTGTCTTTTGTGAATCTGATCCAATAAACGACAAAATGGTTGATTCACCAGACTCAGTTTCCAGTCATCCTGATCTGGAACCTGTTCAGAAAAAGAAAGTCTCCAGTAGTACCCCATTCTATCCCTCTATTATTTTCAAACTACCCACTGAAATTAATATTGGTTCAGATGTGCGTACTACTCCCCCAGTATCAGTATCAGTTGAGAATTTACCAGAAATGTTTTCTGGTAACCAAACTGAACCAGTACTACAAGAAATGCTTTCATATGAAGAATTTCATGATGCAAATCGTGATTTAAATGAATCAGATGAAGATGTTGAAGTAGTATATGAAGACCCTCCTCCTGAAGCAACTTCAGAGGAGACTCAACTGAATTCTTGCACTGATATTGTTGTCAGTAACAATCCTGGTCAGTACTCCAGATGGACAAAAGCTCACCCTATTGATCAGATCATAGGTGACTCCAGTCGTGGTGTCCAGACCAGAAGAGCCTCTAGTGATCAATGCTTAAATGTCAGTTTCTTATCACTGAATGAACCTAAGAAGATTGACGAGGCTCTGGAAGATCCAAACTGGGTGACTGCTATGCAAGAAGAGCTTCACCAGTTTGAAAGGAACAAGGTATGGTATCTGGTTCCTTTCCCAGTTGGAAAGAAAGAACCAATTGGAACAAGATGGGTCTTCAGAAACAAAGTAGATGAAGATGGCCACGTAATAAGAAATAAGGCCAGACTGGTAGCACAAGGCTACTGCCAGTCAGATGTCGACTTTGATGAATCATTTGCTCCAGTGGCTAGACTTGAAGCGATCAGAATTTTTTTAGCATTCGCTGCTAATCATGAGTTCAAGGTCTACCAGATGGACGTAAAGAGTGCTTTCTTGAATGGAAAGCTTGAAGAAGAAGTTTACGTCAGACAACCTCTAGGTTTCGTTGATGACAAGCATCCACATTGGGTATATCGTCTGGACAAAGCGCTATATGGCCTCAGACAAGCCCCACGTGCCTGGTATGATACTCTGACTAAACATTTGTTGAAAAATGGCTTTAAACGAGGTGCAATTGACAATACCTTATTCATTCTTCATGAGAAAGGTAATCTGTTAATGGTACAAATTTATGTTGATGATATAATTTTTGGGTCTACTGATGAAAACATGTGCAAGAAATTTTCAAAAATCATGTCCACTGAATACGAAATGAGTTTGATGGGTGAATTAACATATTTTCTTGGACTCCAGATTAAACAAAATCAAGATGGCATTTTTATTAATCAGGAAAAATATGTTAGAGATCTTTTAAAGAAATTCGATATGAATTCTTCACCATCTAAACCAACTCCTATTTCTGCACCATTGACACTGGACTCTGATCCAGATGGCAAACTAGTGAACACCACTGTATATAGAGGCATGGTTGGTTCACTGATGTATTTAACTGCCAGTAGACCAGATATTATGTTTTCAACATGTTTGTGTGCCAGATATCAGTCTAATCCACAAGAATCTCATATGCTCGCTGTAAAGCGCATACTGAAGTACCTCAAAGGTGCTCCCAGGCTAGGTCTTTGGTACCACAAAGGCTCTGGAATGGATCTAATGGGTTATTCAGATTCAGATCATGCAGGTTGTAAGATAGATAGGAAATCCACAACTGGTGGATGTCATTTCCTAGGTGGCAAACTGGTCAGCTGGACCAGTAAGAAGCAAACTTCAGTTTCATTATCCACTGCCGAAGCTGAATATGTGTCTACAGCCAGTTGTTGTGCTCAGATACTCTGGATGAAGAACCAGTTGCTTGATTATGGTATTAAATATTCAAAGACTCCCATCTTTTGTGATAATACCAGTGCCATAGCTATCTCAAACAATCCAGTCATGCACTCCAGAACGAAGCACATTGACCTAAGGTATCATTTCATTCGCGATCATATTATGAAAAATAATATTGAACTCCATTTTATTCCCACTGACAAACAACTCGCTGACATTTTTACCAAGCCACTGGATGTCAAAACTTTTGAATATCTTGTTGGTGAGTTGGGAATGCTAAATCCTTAAATCTGGTG
Source organism: Erigeron breviscapus (assembly GCA_034093135.1). Lineage (NCBI taxonomy): Eukaryota > Viridiplantae > Streptophyta > Magnoliopsida > Asterales > Asteraceae > Erigeron > Erigeron breviscapus. The sequence goes on from CM067173.1 coordinate 70,968,746, forward strand.
CTTGCTCAGATATTGAAAGCCATTGTGTACTATCTTTGCAATAATTAGATTTCTGGAGAAACATTCCAGGGAAGACTTGAAAAATATTTTCTAAATTAAACTTGTTTTAAGTTCAGGGGGAATTAATTTTCTCACTGGACAAATTCTTCAGAAAATATTACTGGTGCTTTGTAAATGTGTCCCTCTCACTGGTAAACGGATAGGTTGAAGTGCGTGTTTGAGTTGACTTTTGTCTTCTTGTAAATGTGTCCCTCTCATTTGTCTATATTAGTTGACGTGCGTGTTTGAGGTTACCAGTCTTTCAAAATGGTATTCACTGGTACTTTACTGGAGTGTCCCTCCAGTGTACCATCAGTACATGTTCACTGGACTAATCCACCAGTGATACTGGAGGTCTAGTCAACCTCCAGATGTACTGAAATTTGTCATGATATTTTCAAAATACTTGGTCTTTGTATGTGCCACGTAAGCAAACTTTTTCAAAGATATTTATCTTGAATCCTACGTGGCATACAAATTTTTCAAAACAATGATGGTCTTTTTACATTGGGAAAATAAAAAGTACAAGTTGATTAGTTTTTGTGGGCGGTAAACCATCACCCATTTATGGGTGATGTGATGTAATTAAATGCGGATCTCAAAACACGATCAAAAATGTTATTTGATAAATTCAAATTAAACGTTTGAGTTCCAAATTATTTCTCCTATGAGTACCCACTTTCACTTTCAATTTCATTTACTTCGAACATTAACTCCCAAATCTTCAAATTCCTTCATTCAATTCTTCATTCATTTTCCAATCATAATTCTCTCATATTAACTTCATTCATTAAATTCTTCATAAAACCTTAAATATACATTCAATTTCATCTTTCATCTATAATCAAATGGCACCAAGAAATCTTTTATCCACCGAATATGCTCCGGTCGAAGATGTTGTTAGACCAAGACATATTTCTCTTGATGCGAAGGCCATTCGTATCAATATGAACAACTGGATGGCAAAACTTTCCAGTACTCATCCAGCACAATCTATCATTGGGAGATTGAATACCTTCTTTCTCTCATGTCCTCTGTATGGTGCATTAACCCTAAATCCAGGGAAAATGTATCATGACTACTTATGTGAGTTCTGGTACTCCGCATTTTACAATGAAGAAACCTCATCAATTTCCTACACTCTCAACGGAGGTACCACATCGTTAGGCTTCACAGTGAGTTTGCTCAGGTCTGTTCTTCAGTTAAGTTATCATGAACAGAAAGAGTTGCCAATGGAACTTCTAACTGGCATTAATTTCAGAGAAGTGTGCAGGGTGATGGGGCACACCGAAATTGTTGATGAAAATGGCCAGTTGTTAAGAAAAGGAACAATCTATATGAGTAGGCTTACAGATTCGTGGAGATTTTTCTTCACTCATTTGGTAGAGTGTCTTGGAGGCAGTTCTGGAGGACTAGATCAAATAAATCAAACACAACTCCAGATAGCCTATTGTTTATGGTTTGGGATAAGGGTGGATTTTGCTCAGATCCTATTTAATGATTTGGTGGATCGACTGAAGGCAAATGGGAGAAAACCCCATATTCCTTACATTCGTTTTCTTTCCCTTATGTTCAGGAATGGTCTAGGGAACCAATATGATGTTAATACTACTCATTTTTCAAAGAGTGAGTTTTTAAGAGATCTGAACAATCTACAATCAAGAGATGGTGAGGTAGATATTCCTCAGTCCATGCTCTCATTTCAAAGAGTGGAAGAGAATGTGGCGCCAGGCAGTGTACAGAATGTTGAAAGCCCTGGTGATGAACAAGAGGTGCAGGTTGTAGAAAAGGTTCAACCTTTAAGGCAAGTGGCTCCAGAAAGCTCAAGTCAAGCAACTGTTGAGCTTTCCAAACGACCAAGAACAAATAGGCGTCTGATGAGGGGAGGAGTCCAGGTAAACCCATCAACTCATCCTGGTGATACTATTAATCTTGATGGGTCTCCCATTTGTGAAGAAGTAAATACTGAATCTCTTGTACAAACTGAATAGAGAGTGGACACTGAAGTCCAGGCTTTAGTACAAGAAGATATTTCTCAAGTTATTGAAGTTTTTGAAGATGTTCAAGCTGAAGAACATGCTTCTGGTGAACAGGGGGCTCCAATTGATTTAAATGTTGGGGTTGGTATAGAGACTGGTGAGCAGTCTGGTGAACAGTTTGTTGGGGTTATTCCAGAATGGGATGATGTTGACTCCCCCATGTCTGAGGGATTTGATGCAAGTTTAAACTTTCTGGGTGAAGATGTTCAAGAAGAAACTCAACCTGAATTGCCAACACCTTCACCAGAAATACCTTCAAATACACCAGAAATACCTCCACCAGAACCACTCAACCCCCACCAGAATCAATGCCACCACCACCACCACCTTCAATTCCTCAATCAACTCCATATTTCACTCCTTTCATTCCTACTTCCCAACCTCCAGTAAACCCAACCGAACAAAGTGTACCAGACTCGACCAATGTTGAATCTGAAGAAGTCTGGGCACAAATACCAGTAATGACCAGATTAACTTCTCATCTGGAACCACCCACTGGTCTCTCCACTTCATCTTCAACCGAGGTCCAAGGCCTTCTTAGTAAGGTGGCGGACCTGGAGAGATCACTGGACTCATCTTCCCAGGTTATTTCTGACTTCAAGTCATTGTTATCAAATAATCTTTCTTCAGAAATGAACCTATTCGCTGGGAATGAGAAGTTAGTATTCGAGAAGTTTGATGAACTGGTACTGGCCACAAACACAAACACTGAAAAGATCAAGGTGGCAGTCCAGGGGTTGGAATCCAGACTGGTGTCTTCTGTTCAGACTGCAGTGGAAAGTCAAGTTGTTCAACCACTGGCAAGGCTGAAAGAAGAAGTAAAGAATTTGGTGTTTAGGGTAAGCTATCTGGAGAGTAGGCCCGTACTGGATCAAGGAGAAGTTGTAAGTGTTATAAGTGATGAGTATACAAGGAAGTTCAGAAGCCACATGTTGAAAAAATTATGTGAAGAGGTTTCTGGGACTGTCCTTCGTAACATTCGTGATGGGGTTTTACCACAAGTTGAGAAGCTACTGGATGAGAAGCTGCCTAAGCACTTGCCTGAACAAATTGAAAATCTGAAGAAGGAAGTGTTGACATTAAAGAAAGGTATGACTGCTTCCATGCCAGAACAAGGCAGAACATTTGGCTCACTGGATAGGCACATGATGGAAGAGTTGTGGAATGATCTAAAGTCCAGGACTAGAGATCAGTCCAAGGGGGAAAAATTGCCAATTCCATCATCTGGTGTTGAAAGTTTAAAAAAGAGAAAAGAAGAAGTTGTTAGGGCAGTCGCTACTGAAAGCGTTGTCCAGAGAAGACAAGTGACTGGTACTGATGCCAGTGCACGTATTGTCCAGAGAGCACTTGGCACTGAAGCCAATGTGCAGACTGAAGAAGAGGCTGCTGGTACTGAAGCCGAGCCCCAGTTTGAGTCCTTCCCAGACATCCCTACCACATTGAAGTTAGTTAAAGGGAAAGAAAAAATGGTGTCTGGTGAAGAAGAAGTCCAGACTGAAGATGTTGACAATGAAACATTGTTAGAAATATAAAAATAGTGCTTAGTTGTATTTCAAACATTGTATTTTATGTATATAATGTAAGGTTGAGGGGGAGCTTTTGTAATATACTTAGAGTATAAATACCCCTCAAGCCTTCATATTTTGTAACAGTTGACAAATCTTTTACACACTTTTGATAATAAATCAATCCTTCTTCCCAGATTATCACACCTTTCTCTCTCTAAAACACACACTAACACACACACTTTCCACCATTGATGAACATCAACTTCCGCACATTAAACACGAATTATTAGGTTTTAACAAGTGGTATCAGAGCAAAACAACAATCTGTTGACGATCCAGAACAAATTTCATTCAGATTGATGCAAATTTTGTTCAAAATTAAGAATTCGTGTTCTTCAATATAACCGTTTTACCTGTCACTGTTCTTCAACAAATTCAACCTCAATTTTCACTCAATTTTATTGTTTTTGTTCACAAATACATTCTAAATCACCTCTTCAAACATCCTGTCAAGTTTCAGAATCCAATTCACAGAATTGATCAAATTCCAAAATTTTTGGAAAGTTGATGAGATTTTGATTTTTCAATTTGAGTTGATTTCAGCAATGGAATTGTTTCTAGGGTTGTGCGCGATCGAATTTTGAGTGTTTCTGGGCTTGAATCGAGTTATAACACTCAAAATTGAGTGAATTATAGACAAATTAGTGAAACAATCGAAATTTTCTGGTGTTCTTACAGTTCTTCAACCAGACGATCTTCAAGATTCTAAGACGATCTTCTACCAGATCGTCCTAGTGTTTTACTTGTTTTGATATTAAGACGATCTTCCTAAGATCGTCCTAATATTTTTGGTTCTGTGTGAACTGTGTGTTGTGGATTACTTGGGTAACTAATCTCATTGAGATTGGTTTTGCTCAACAAAATTCTGACCTAGACCGTCTTACCTTGTCTCAAACAATTTTAAAGACGATTTTCTTTCAAGACCGTCTTACATTTTCTTAACTTTTCCTTAGAAAATTTTCAACAAAGTTTCTAAGACGATCTTCACATAAGATCGTTCTACAATTTTTACTTAGAATAATTTTCTCCAAAGTTTCTAAGACGATCTTCACATAAGATCGTCCTACCATTTCTGTTACTTAGAATTTTTTCAACTAGCTTTCTAAGACGATCTTCATACAAGATCGTCCTATCAATTTTTACTTAGAATATTTTCAACAAAGTTTTCTAAGACGATCTTCTCTCAAGATCGTCCTAATATTTCATCATTATTACTTAGAAAATTTTGAGTTCCAATTTTCTAAGACGATCTTCAAAGTTCCAAATTGTCAAAACGATCTTATTCAAGATCGTTTCATTTGTTTTAATCAAAAACAACAAAAATAATTACAAATCATTGTTTATTCATTTCAGATGTCAACAATGAAGATTTCAGAGCTTCAGATCAGAAAGAATTTCTTAGCCATACAACAGAAGATGAAACCATGGCTATTCGGGGATATTGATGCTGATTCTGAAGATCTCACATGCTTAATGACTTCAACAACCAATCTTTCACAAGATACTTCACAAACAACAAAAAGTGAGGTACAATTCATCTCCACAAATGATTACTTGTCTGTTCAAACAACTACTGATACTTTGACAAAGCAAAATCTTACTTTGAAAAATAATTTGAAAATGGCAAAACAAGAGTTTGATAACCTTAATGAAGATTTTTCAGAACTCTCAATAGCTCATGAAGCTCTCAAAGTGAACTATGATTCTTTAAAAGAAATGCATTTGTCAAGTAACAGTTCTCAGGTTGTTTCACCCAATGCTCAATTGACCAACAAATGTCAAGAACTTGAAAAAACTATTCATTCACTCAAGCAAACATTGAAACTTTAAAGCTTGAGAAAACCAATGAATGGTTAAGAGCAAATGCAAGACAAGCTGATGTTGAGTTTCTCACAAATAAAATGAAAGATTTTAGACCCAACTGTGAAAAACATGAAAGACAGATTTCTGATCTAAACAGTACTTGTTTTCTCAAAGGAGTTGAAACTGAGACTCTTCAAAAACAAGTTGAGGATTTGAAAACAAACATTTTGTTTTATCAAGAAAAAATCTATAAGATTGAACAAAATCCTCTTCTGAATTTCACTGCTTACTACAATAAGTCCAAGATTGATAGATCAGAACTTCTTCTTGGTTTGGGTTATGAGAATCCAGCACATTTAGAAAAAGTCCAAAAAGAAGACCTTGGTCCACTTTATGATGGAAAATGTCTTAGACTTGGCATGATTCAAGAATTCATCAGACCATCTGAGGATGATTTTGAGTCAGATGATGTTGAAAAACAAATCCCAAACAAATTTCAGGTTGATTATGTTGCTATTAATGACAAATACAAGAAAACTCATAACAGATCCATTTATGAGTTAGAAGAAATAGACAACATTTCAATTCCTGAAATTGAGTCTCAAAAAGAATGTTTAAAACCAAATTCAGAAAGATTTTATGTTCCAACCACCATGTTGGAAAAAGAAATTGACGGTTTAAAACAAAAGATTGAGTCTCAACAACAAGTCATTGAACATCTGAAAACTCAAAATCAGTCTCCAAAGGTAAGTGAGACCACCAAGACCCAAATGTTGCATAATCTAACTTCTGTTGATTGCTCCACTCCATCCAATGGGAGTGAGAATTTTAACAAAGATATGCAGGGTGATAGCATCTCTCATCAAGATCTCCATGATATGTCCACCTCAATGCTATCATCATTCTTCCACATTGAAGAGAAAGTACAAGCTTTAAAAGCTAAACATCTTGCTTCTGTCAAGAAGATACTTTCTTTTGATACTCCGGTAATCACCCCTGTTGACCAAAATAAATTGAACTTAGAGCAAAAGATTGAGATTCCAACTGATCTAAAGACTAAAGCAAAAGCACTGATTGAGAAGTTGAACATCAAAACTGTTTTAAAAACAAAAGTTCAACCAAAAGACTTACAGTTTACTTTTCCAGATCTTTCTATTGAAGAACTTGATAAGTTTCTGGAAACTGATCATGTTTTTGCTCCAGAAATTGAAAAAGAGCTTGAAAAACTCTCACCCAAAAAGTCTAAACCAAAGAAGGAATCTAAATCTAAAATTGCTCCAACTTCATTTTATTCTCCCAAAGGTCAGCATGCCCCAGCTGTCAAAGGTAAAAATACCATTTCTGCTAACACAAAGCTTAAAGTTGATATTTCATCTGTTTCTAGAACCTCTGTTTTTAAAGCTATCTCTCAATCTAGTTGTCTTCCTAAGATGTCTCAAACTAGCCAAGATTTGCTAATAAAGAATACATCTAATGGTAGAACTAGTTATAGAGATCAGTATGGATGGTTCACTGTTGCAACTCAAAAGAAACAGAAAATCAAAACCTCAACCAAGCAAAGCAAAAATCAGAATGTGTTATTAACTCCTCGAACTAATTCTAAGAATTTATCTGGTACAGGAGAGAAGACAGCATCTAATAATCCAAAATGGATTTCTAAATCATCAGTTAGAAGAAATTGGATAGCTAATGATTACAAGAAGAAAGTTCCTGATAGGAAAATTGATTCAAATTTGAGTAATCTAGCTAAACCATGGTCAGTAAGAAATTCTAAACCTTCTACCATGATTTCTAAACCTTTGATTGTTGATTCTACTGGAACTGTGATGAATCTAAAGCATAAACCTCTTGTTCGAAAACCCCATTTGTATACTTTGAATGATTCCACTAACCCAAAGGACCCATTCAAAGGTGGGTACCTAGAAAAACCTAATTTTGTTTTGCAGGTAATAAAGGTCTGTGTTTAGTATTTCTATCTCGGATACTATACAACACATGATCCTGGAATGAGTTTCTTTTCAAGAAACAATCTCAAATAAGTGCTTCTTACCAATGCACTTACTTGCCTCTGCATGTTCTGTACAAATCCTTCATCTCTTTCTCTTTCATTCATTATCTGTCAAACATTGATGCTATGTTTATGTGCAATGTACTTAATATCATGCAATGTTTGAGGGGGAGAAAAAGGATAATTCATGAATCAAGGGGGAGTTTGTGTATTTGCACTATTTGAAGAGAACTCATTGTTTATTTTAGAAAAACCAAAAATAATTTTTTTTCATTTAGAAAAACCAAAAATAAATCTTTATTAGCCAATTTTTTTAAAAATCAATAGCCAAATTTTTTTTTACAAAAAGCCCATGTTATTAAAAGCCCAAAGCCCATTTTTAATTCAGAAATTTCAAACCGGGTCAACACCCACCCGAACCATTCACCCGACCCAAACATTTCAGTTCCCTCTTACTTAAGGAGGAGGGAACCAATTATTTTCTTTCTTTTCATTTCTTTATTTCATTCCAGTTTCCCATAAACTCTCACAAATCACTTCAAAATTAATTGTTGGCTGATCATTGAAAAAGGATAAGGGTTTTGTTCGTGATTTCATTCTAAGCATTTTATTTCATAATCACATTGTCTTCAGATCACTTATTCAAGTAAGAAACTGTTCTTAAATGCTAAACTTATTTTTTTTCATTTCTTGAATTTTGATCGACTGGTAATGCATATGTGATATTGGAATGATTTAGATGCATGTTTAGGTTATATGTGTATGTATATTACATGTTTTTATGCTTAGTTTTGTGATTTCGAAAATTCAAAAAACCTGCTATCTTTTTATTTTTGTGAAGAAGATAACCTAAGACGATCTAGGTTATTTTGTTTGATTTTAGTGATGTGTGTTGTTTAGTATTGATCTCTATGATACATATAAGTGTTTTTACCATGTTTTGTTGTGAAGAAAACTCATTTTGTGTTAAAAGATTAACTGACAAAGAAGAGACGATTCTGGCAAAATTCCTTTTATTTCAAGTGTTTTTGTTTCTAAGACGATCTTGACCAAGATCGCCTTGGTTCCAAAACTACTTGGAAATAAGACGATCTTGCCAAGACCGTCTTTCTTCCACTTCCTTGTATAAATTTGCCATGGAACCCTTGAGACCAAGACCAAGACAATCTTATCAAGATCGTTCTAGGGTCTGAACGCTGTGTGGTTGGTGATTTAAAGTTGAAAAAACTAATGAATGGGTAACTGAACTCGTATGAGATCGGTTTGCTCAAAAACTAATACTTTTAAATGTAAAGGGAAATCATCGTGATGATTTCACTTTATATTTCAAAGTGTTAGAATTTTTTTTCTTGTCTTTAAAACGAACTTGAACAAAATCGTTCCATTTTTCTTTCACTTCAAAATTTCTTAAGTTATAAAACCTTAAGACGATCTTGTACAAGATCGTCTCATTTTCCTTGCCTTAAAACATTTTTCAAACATAATTTACAACAAGTAAACGATAAGAGTCATGCCCTTCTTTTTGATGTCTGTCCTGGAGCATCTTCAGTAAGGTTCCAGTAGTCCAGTCTGGAGCGAGTCCAGTAAGTCTGGACTGAATCTGGACCTAACAAATTCCCCCTATTTGTTTAGAAATAATGCAAGTGTTTTCATGCTTGAATCTATACACTTTGTATGCTTAAAAAACACAAGTTTCGACTTAGTCTAATCTAAGTTACTGGAAAACACTTTATAGATCATGAGTGTTTTCAGTTTCATCTTTTAAGTTTTAACTTAGACTAAATCTGATCATTTACTTATATGAATCAAAAATTGCAACTATTATTACATACATCAACTGAAAAATAGTATACATTTTTCATAAAACACTAATTTACAACAAGTAAACGATAAGAGTCATGCCCTTCTTTTTGATGTCTGTCCTGCAGCATCTTCAGTAGCCTTTCCTAGTCCAGTCTGGAGCGAGTCCAGTAAGTCTGGACTGAATCTGGACCTAACAAATTCCCCCTATTTGTTTAGAAATAATGCAAGTGTTTTCATGCTTGAATCTATACACTTTGTATGCTTAAAAAACACAAGTTTCGACTTAGTCTAATCTAAGTTACTGGAAAACACTTTATAGATCATAAGTGTTTTCAGTTTCATCTTTTAAGTTTTAACTTAGACTAAATCTGATCATTTACTTATATGAATCAAAAATTGCAACTATTATTACATACATCAACTGAAAAATAGTATACATTTTTCATAAAACACTAATTTACAACAAGTAAACGATAAGAGTCATGCCCTTCTTTTTGATGTCTGTCCTGGAGCATCTTCAGTAAGGTTCCAGTAGTCGAGTCTGGAGCGAGTCCAATAAAACACGTTTTCTAACAAACCTTCAGTAAGGTTCCAGTAGTCCAGTCTGGAGCGAGTCCAGTAAGTCTGGACTGAATCTGGACCTAACAAATTCCCCCTATTTGTTTAGAAATAATGCAAGTGTTTTCATGCTTGAATCTATACACTTTGTATGCTTAAAAAACACAAGTTTCGACTTAGTCTAATCTAAGTTACTGGAAAACACTTTATAGATCATGAGTGTTTTCAGTTTCATCTTTTAAGTTTTAACTTAGACTAAATCTGATCATTTACTTATATGAATCAAAAATTGCAACTATTATTACATACATCAACTGAAAAATAGTATACATTTTTCATAAAACACTAATTTACAACAAGTAAACGATAAGAGTCATGCCCTTCTTTTTGATGTCTGTCCTGGAGCATCTTCAGTAAGGTTCCAGTAGTCCAGTCTGGAGCGAGTCCAGTAAGTCTGGACTGAATCTGGACCTAACAAATTCCCCCTATTTGTTTAGAAATAATGCAAGTGTTTTCATGCTTAATCTATACACTTTGTATGCTAAAAAGTATTTTTCTCAAGGAAATGACTTTGTATTTATAGGCAACAAAATTCACCAGTGAATTTTGTGCCGTACAAATATGGTTGCATACATTTAATGATCCGACAAGAACATTAAATGTATTGGATAAGGAATAAGGATAAAGTCACATCAAATGACTTTGTATCCTTTTATCCAACCACCTTTACACACGTATACTTTGGTAAAGAACAAGTGGATTGTTCTTTGGAAAGTATGTAAAGGCAAAAGTCAATCCTCGATATCAGTGTTCAGACTTGTAGGGTCTAGAACACTAACAATCCTCCAGTGTACAGATCTGGTAAGACTTTCCAGTGGACTCCGCCATTTATCAGTCTTCTTTATTCTGACTTCAGTGAGAATGTCTTCAGTAGAGTAGATCTGGACTGGGGTGAAGTCCAGTGAGCTAATCTGGAGAATACTCCAGATTTCCTATACAAGTATTTGCTCACTGGTCTTCCATTATTTCTGGACAAATCTTCAGAGGGACTCCAGATTCCAAGTCTGGAGTAGGTCCAGTAGAACACGTTTCTGGACAGATCTTCAGTAAGGTTCCAGTAGTCGAGTCTGGAGCGAGTCCAATAAAACACGTTTTCTAACAAACCTTCAGTAAGGTTCCAGTAGTCCAGTCTGGAGCGAGTCCAGTAAGTCTGGACTGAATCTGGACCTAACAAATTCCCCCTATTTGTTTAGAAATAATGCAAGTGTTTTCATGCTTGAATCTATACACTTTGTATGCTTAAAAAACACAAGTTTCGACTTAGTCTAATCTAAGTTACTGGAAAACACTTTATAGATCATGAGTGTTTTCAGTTTCATCTTTTAAGTTTTAACTTAGACTAAATCTGATCATTTACTTATATGAATCAAAAATTGCAACTATTATTACATACATCAACTGAAAAATAGTATACATTTTTCATAAAACACTAATTTACAACAAGTAAACGATAAGAGTCATGCCCTTCTTTTTGATGTCTGTCCTGCAGCATCTTCAGTAGCCTTTCTCTTTGGTGATGGAGAAGATGGTATTGATTCTGGAGATCTTATGCCCATTGCAACTTCCATCTGTTGCTTTCTTCTCCATACCTTTTCAACTCTTTTCAGAAATGCTTTAACATCAGTCGACATCTCTGTCTTCCCCCTGAACGTTAAAGTGATTTCTTTCAGTTCACTCCATCCAAAAGCTTGGACTGAAGTTCTCTTTCTTTCATCAGTAAAGTTACCCTCCCTGGTCAACTTTACTTCAAACTTAGACATGCCTTCATTATCTTCAGCCAATTTGATTTCAGCACCAGTGATCCTTCTGGCATCAGCCCTGAAATTTAACATCTCATTGTATTTTTCGTTCAGCTTGGCTTGCTGGATCAATGATTCAGTTTCCTTGGACACTCTCCTTTGCTCTACAGCAGATTGGAGTTCTTGACGATTGATCTTTCGAGAAGTGTCCAGGGGAATGAAATTGCTTACATCAGCATCTTTGATTGCTTTGATTTGTCTGGCAGTCAATTTTGGTAAACCAGTAAGTCTCTTCCTGTACTCTATCTCCAGAGCACCAGCATTCTTTCTTCTCTTTTTCTGGAGACTTACCAATTCATCTTTTCTTTGTCTGATGAGTTCTGGTACACTCACGCCATAAATTATAGAGTCATAGACTTGTTCTTCTTCAGCGTAGAATGAACGTACATGAACATCATCTAATGCATTTAGGCATTGATGAACTCTGGGGTCATCCTTCATCTTTTTATAAATATCAACATTTATGCCTAACCTTTCAGCATTGTAAGAGTCCAGAGTCCCCATTGATGCCATCTCCCTTTGATGGGCCAGCAGTTCATCCTTTTGATTTCTTTTGAAAATCTCTATCATGATGCATTCTTGTTCTAACTTCTTGGAAGTTTCATCATCAGCATCTTCAACAGTTTGCTCTTCCTCTCCAGATTCCATTTGTTGTTTTCCCTTAACAAACTTTAGAGTTGATGGAATATCTGGGAAGGACTCAAACTGGGGCTCACTGGCTTCAGTACCAGTAGCTTCTTCAGTTAGCCCGGCTTCAGTGCCATATGCTCTTTGTGCCATATGCTTCAGTGTTTGGTCACTGGACAACTTTTCCCCCTTGGAATGATCACCAGTCCTTGACTTGAGATCATTCCATAATTCTTCAAGCATAAGTCTGTCCAATGCACCAAATGTTGTACCTGCTACTAGAGTTGTTTCAGACACAACTTTCTTAAGTGCCTGCACTTCCTTCTGAACATTTGCAACAGCTTTAGGCAAGTGTTTTGGCAACTTCTCATCCAGTAATCTATCTACTTGGGGTAATACCCCATCTTGAATTGCACGAAGGACAGTCTCAGAAACTTCTTCACATAATTCTTTCAACATATTGTTTCTGAACTTCCTTGTACATGCATCACATATTGTACTGACCACTGCATCTTGGTCAAGTGTGGATCTAGTCTCCAGAGAAGTGACCCTGGAAACCAACGTTTTAACATCTTCTTTCAGACCTGCCAGTTCACCAGTGACTGCATTCTGAACAGAACTAACCAGCCTTGTCTCTAGACCCTGGACTGCCACTTTGAAAGTTTCAGTGTTGTTGTTTGTGGCTAGTACCAGTTCATCAAGCTTCTCATAAACCAGCTTCTCATTCCCAGCAAAGACATTCATCTCAGATGCAAGGTTATTTGATAGTAAAGATTTGAAGTCTAAAATAACCTGAGATGAAGCCTGGAGTGATCTCTCCAGGTCTTCCATCTTACTTAAAAGGCCTTGGACCTCGGCAGAAGATGAAGTGGAGAGACCACTGGGAGGTTCAAGAGTTGAAGGCAATCTGGTCATAAGAGGAACTTATGCCCAGTCCTCTTCAGTTGCAGCTTCAGATGTTGCAACTGGTGACTCCGACGCACGAGGTGGAGGATGAGATTGTGAAGGTTGAGTGGTTGCTGGAGTGAAGTATTGAGTGTGTTCTAGAATTGAAGGTGGTGGTGGCATGTTTGATTGTGTTGGTGGCATTTCTGTTAGATTTTCTTCTTCTTGTACATCTTCACCCAGAAAATTCATGTTATCATCAAAGCCATAAGACATTGGGGAGTCAACATCATCTCATTCTGGAGCAGTCCCAACTGTTTGTTCACCAGTTTCTACATGAACCTGTTCACCAGCCTCTACATTCAAGTCTAATGGAGCCTCTTGCTCACCAGAAACATGTTCATCAGTCTGAACATTCTCAACTTCCTCAACAACCTGCTCTACAATCTGGGCAACATTTTCAATTTGTTCATCAGTTACCTGCCCAACTACCTCTTGTTCAATCTCTTGTTCAAAAATTGGAGATCCATCCAGATTCATGACATCACCAGGATGTCTTTCAGGATTCACCTGAAGTCCTGCTCTCATCAGATGCCTATTGGTTCTAGGTCGTCTGGAAGGTTCAACAACTTCTGTACCTTGACCTTCTGGAGCAACTTGTCTAATGGACTGAGGAATATCTACCTCATCCAGTGGAGACCTGAGGTTGACCAGGTCCCTCATATACTCACTCACAGAAAAGTGAGTAGTATCCATATCATACTGGTCGCCAAGAGCATTCTTAAACATAAGAGAAAGGAAACGAATATAGGGAACAAATGGTTTTCTTCCTTTCACTCTTAGGCGCTCAACCAGGTCATCAAAAAGGATCTGGGCAAAGTCCACCCTAATCCCAAACCATAAGCAATAGGAAATCTGGAGGTGGGTTTGATTGATCTGGTCTAACCCTCCAGAACTGCCTCCCAGACATTCAACAATATGGGTAAAGAAATATCTCCATGAGTCTGACAGCTTGCTCATGTAGATAGTCCCTTTTCTGGATAGCTGACCATGCTCATCCAGGATATCAGTGTGCCCCATCAATTTGCATACTTCCCTTGTATTGATACCAGTGGGAAGCTCAATAGGCAACTCATTCTGTTCATGATAGTTCAACTGGAGAACAGACCTGAGAAGACTAGCTGTGAAACCAAGGGATCTGGTACCTCCCTTGAGAGTATAGTTGATCGATGAAGTTTCATCGTCATATTGAGCAGAGTACCAGAATTCACATAGGTACTCATGGTACATCCTTCCTGGATTAAGTGTTAACGCACCATATAATGGGCAAGAGAGAAAGAATGAGTTTAATCTCCCAATAATCGATTGGGCATCATGAACACTGGACAGAGAAAGTCTGGCCATCCAGTTATTCATATTGATTCTTATGGCACTTGCCTCAAGAGAGATATGAGGTGCCCTATCAACATTTTCCGAAGGAGCATATTCATTGGCAAGCAGATTTTTAGGTGATCTTGTTTGTCTAGGTGCCATTTTAAAGAATAGATGAAAATGAAATTGAATATATAGGTTATGATGAAGATTTGATGAAAGAATTGAATGTAAATGGAGTAAATAAGAGAGATAAATATGATTGGAAAAATGAATGAAGAAGTAAATGAAGGAATTTGAGAGATTTGGGAGTTAATATGTTCGAAGTAAATGCAATTGAAATTGAAAGTGGGTATTTATAGGAGAGACAATGTGGAACTCAAACGGTTTATTTGAAATTATCAAATAAAGTTTTTGATCGGGTTCTGAGATCCGCATTAATTACATCACATCATACATAAATGCATGACGGTTTAAAGCCCACAAACAATAACAAGTTGTACTTTTTGAGTTCCCAAAGTAAAAATACCATCATTACGTTGAAAAATTTACATGCCACGTAGGATAAAAATATCTTCAAAAAGATTTGCTTACGTGGCACACACAAAGACCAAGTATTTAGAAAATATTATGACATATTTCAGTACATCTGGAGGTTGACTGGATACTCCAGTATCACTGGTGGATTAGTCCAGTGAACATGTATTGATGGTACACTGGAGGGACTCTCCAGTAAAGTACCAGTGAAAACCATTTTTGAAAGACTGGAAACCTCAAACATGCACGTCAACTAATACAGACAAATGAGAGGGACACATTTACAAAGCACCAGTAATATTTTCTGAAGAATTTGTCCAGTGAGAAAATAAATTAATAAATTCCCTTTGAACTTAATTTTTAAAGAACGAAAATATTTTTCAAGTCTTTCCCTGGAATGTTGATCCAGAAATCTAATAATGCCAAGATAGTACACAAAGGCGTTCAATATCTGAGCAGTCACCAGGTTTAAGGGTTTAACATTCCCAACTCACCAACAAGATATTCAAAAGTTTTGATATCCAGAGGTTTGGTAAAAATGTCAGCGAGTTGTTTGTCAGTGGGAATAAAATGGAGTTCAATGTTGTTTTTCATAATATGATCACGAATGAAGTGATACCTGAGATCAATGTGCTTTATTCTGGAGTGCATGACTGGATTGTTTGAGATAGCAATGGCACTGGTATTATCACAAAAGATTGGGGTCTTTGAATATTTAATACCATAATCAAGCAACTGGTTTTTCATCCAGAGTATCTGAGCACAACAACTGGCTGCAGATACGTATTTAGCTTCAGCAGTGGACAATGAAACTAAAGTTTGCTTCTTACTGGTCCAGCTGACCAGTTTGCCACCTAGGAAATGACATCCACCAGTTATGGATTTCCTATCTATCTTACAACCTGCATGATCTGAATCTGAATAACTCATTAGATCCATGTCTGAGCCTTTGGGATACCAAAGACCTAGACTGGGGACACCTTTAAGGTACTTCAGTATGCGCTTTACAGCAAGCATATGAGATTCCTTTGGGTTAGACTGATATCTGGCACATAAACATGTTGAAAACATAATATCTTGTCTACTGGCAGTTAAATACATCAGTGAACCAACCATGCCTCTATAGACAGTGGTGTTCACTGGTTTTCCATCTGGATCGGAGTCCAGTGTCAGTGGTGCAGAAATTGGAGTTGGTTTAGATGGTGAAGAGTTCATATCAAATTTCTTTAAAAGATCTCTAACATATTTTTCCTGATTAATAAAGATGCCATCTTTGTTTTGTTTAATCTGGAGTCCAAGAAAATATGTTAATTCACCCATCAAACTCATCTCATATTCAGTTGACATTATTTTTGAAAATTTCTTACACATGTTTTCATCAGTAGACCCAAAAATAATATCATCAACATAAATTTGTACCATTAACAGATTACCTTTTTCATGAAGAATAAATAAGGTATTGTCAATTGCACCTCGTTTGAAACCATTTTTCAACAAATGTTTAGTCAGAGTGTCATACTAGGCACGTGGGGCTTGTCTGAGGCCATACAGCGCTTTGTCCAAACGATATACCCAATGTGGATGCTTTTCATCAACGAAACCTGGTGGTTGTCTGACATAAACTTCTTCTTCAAGCTTTCCATTCAAGAAAGCACTCTTTACATCCATCTGGTAGACCTTGAACTGATGATAAGCAGCGAATGCTAAGAAAATTCTGATCACTTCAAGTCTAGCCACTGGAGCAAATGATTCATCAAAGTCGACATCTGACTGGCAGTAGCCTTGTGCTACCAGTCTGGCCTTGTTTCTGATTACGTGGCCATCTTCATCGATCTTGTTCCTGAAGACCCATCTTGTTCCAATTGGTTCTCTCTTTCCAACTGGGAAAGGAACCAGATACCAGACCTTGTTCCTTTCAAACGGGTGAAGCTCTTCTTGCATAGCAGTCACCCAGCTTGGATCTTCCATAGCCTCGTCAATCTTCTTTGGTTCTATCAAAGATAGAAAACTGACATATAAGCATTGATTACTGGAGGCTCTTCTGGTCTGAACTCCTCTACTGGAGTCACCTATGATCTGATCAATAGGATGAGCTTTTTTCTATCTGGAGTACTGACCAGGATTGTTACTGATAACAATATCAGTGCAAGAATTCAGTTGAGTCTCCTCTGGAGTTGCTTCTGGAGGAGTATCTTGCCAGATTACTTCAGTATCTTCATCTGAGTCATTTAAATCACGATTTGCATCATGAAATTCTTCATTTGAAGGTATTTCTTGAAGTACTGGTTCAGTTTGAAATTCTTCACCAGAAGACATTTCTGGTATATTCTCAACTGACACTGATACTGGGGCAGTAGTACGAACATCTGATCCAATATTAATTTCAGAGGGTAGTTTGAAAATAATAGAAGGATAGAATGGTGTACTACTGGAGAGTTTCTTTTTATGAACAGGTTCCAGATCAGGATGACTGGAAACTGTATCTGGTGAATCTTTTTGAATGTCGTTTATAGGATCAGATTCACAAAAGACAATTGGAGTTACTGGGGGAGAGTCAAGGACTGGCTTCTTGTTGATTGCAACATTTGATTCAACAAACGTGACATGAATTGACTTAAGGACCTTCTCCAGTCTCTTGTTGTAGACTCTGAAGGCCTTGCGAATGGCTGAATAGCCTAAGAAATACCCTTTATCAGCTTTGGCATCAAATTTGCCTAACTGACTGGAGTCATTTAGGATGTAAACTGGACATCCAAAAACGTGAAAATAACCAATATTTGGTTTTCTATTTCTTAAGACTTCATAGGCTGTCTTTTTGTGTCTTTTGATGTACACTGATCGATTCTGGGTGTGGCAAGCAGTTGCAATTGCTTCGGCCCAAAAACAGGTAGACAGACCAGATTCAGCAAGCATACTCCTGGCAGCTTCTATCAGCGTTCGATTCTTCCTTTCCACCACTCCATTTTGTTCTGGAGAGCGGGCTGATGTGAAATTCTGGGAGATGCCAGTGTCAGTAAAGAATGACTCCAGAGTTGCATTCTGGAATTCTGTTCCATTGTCACTTCTTAACTGACACACTTTTCGACTATACTTGAGCTCAATTTGCTTGATAAGACTGATGATTTCAGCAGCAGCTTCACCTTTAGACCTCAGAAAGATCACCCAACAATATCTGGAGAATTCATCTACTATCACCAGGGTGTATCTTTTACCAGCACGAGTCTGAACGTTCACTGGACCAAAGAGGTCCATATGAAGCATATGAAGAGGTTCAGATATGCTGAAATTCTGTCAGGTCTTGAAACTGGTACGTTTTTGCTTACCCATCTCACATCCTGGACATGGCCTTTCCTTTTTGAAGGAAACTGAAGGTATCCCATCTGCAAGTTGTTTTCTGGACAACTTATTAATATTCTTGAAATTAAAATGGGATAACCTTTTTGTGCCATAACCAGTTTGTGTCTTCATCAGCTTGAGTATAGAAACACTGCTCTGAAGGAGAGCTTTCCATATCCATCACGTACACATTCCCTTTTCTGGTAGCAATCAACACTACCTTCCAGTCCTTGTTGAATATGATACCCTGAGCAATATTGAATAGAACTTGATAGCCATCATCACATAGTTGGCTTACACTGATCAGGTTATATTTCAAACCATTCACAAATGCAACACGTCTGAACTTGACTTGTCCATTGTTCAGAACACCGTATCCCTCAGTCTTTCCACAACCATCATTTCCAAAAGTAATGGAGGGTCCATCAGAAATGGTGAACTCCTCCAGCAGGGTCTTACATCCGGTCATAGTCCTGCCAGCAGCACTGTCAAGATACCAGATATATTTCTTTCGATCGCCCTGCACATACACCAGATACTATTAGTTAGATTTGGGAACCCATCGACTGATGGGTTCACTGGACCCTCCCTTATAGGTCCCTGGGGCAATCTGGTTCAGTTCACTTTCTTCAACAGTGGTCTTAGTTGAAAAGACCACTGGGGTTGATAGTTTCGAAACCTTTTTCTTTTTCTCAACTGGAGAAATAGATTTAACTTTCTTTTCAAAAGGTTTTGTATTTTGTCTAGGGCCAGATGAAGTACCCTCAATAAAGTTTAATCTTGCATTAAAACTTTGAGATTGACGAGTCAGTGTTTGAATCTGGCTCTCTAACCTGGACAAAATATTTTCTTCAGATGACACCTTAGCCTTTCCAGTCCTAGGCTTAGGTAGGGGATTGGTCTGAGGCAAAGGTTTATTCCGATAAACCTCTTTAACTGGAGCAGCCATCTGGAGTGCTCCAGTCTTGACCTCTGGGATTGAACTGGGTAAAAATTGGTCTTGGGAGTTAAAGGCTCATCATAAACAGTGGTGGGCCTGAACCCCTCTGGTAATCGATCGATTACTGGTATTAATGATGCTACATGAGTATTTCCATCTAAGTATGCACGTTTTTGAGCAGGAAATTGATTTCACTCCAGCATCATATGGCTTTTTGGTTTCTAGCCATGATTTAATTACCAGTTTTTCTTTCTCTAAAATGACTTCAAGATCTTGTTTTTCTTGATTCAATTGTTCAGTTACCAGAACCTGGGCTTGAAATGCCAGTTCAATGTCTTGAAGTTCTTTTAATTTTGATTTTAAAGTAGTTATTTCAGAAGAATCTGTTTCTAGACCATTTACACAATCAGATCTAACAGTTTCTACAAAAATCAAATCAGAATTAAGAGCTTCAGCTATGTCAAGTTTTAGTTCTTGGTCAGTTGCACAATCATAATCACTAACCTTCTTAATAACTATGTCCACCCATCGTCCAGATGTGACATCTTCCTTCACCAGGTGCTCATCGTCTTCCAGAGCCATGTAACAGCAATCTCTTTCTTCTTCTTCATCAGCAGATGATTCATCAGAAGGAACCCACTTCTCTTCAGTTGTTGCAATCATGCACTTATTATTGTTTTCATTTGTTGTGCCATGAGAGCAATCTGGGCCTTAAGCTTTTTATATTTCAATTTATAGCTATCATCAGGCTTATTATAAGAAGAGAATAGACCAGGCTTGGATGCAAACTGGTTGGACCTGCACTCTTTCATGAAATGACCCTTTTTGCCACACTTAAAGCATGTCAAATTGGTCTTATCAGTGGAAGAACTGGATGCAAATTGTCCAGATGGCCTATTTGCTCTTGCTTTGAAATGGTTAAACGTTTTAGCAATCATTGCAATGAGGTCATCATCATCAGTTTCATCACAACAGTCTGGAGAGATTTGACTGGACTCTCCAGAATCCATAAGTTCAGACACCATCTTCTTCATAGAAAACACATTCTCAGAAGATATCAGTGTTGTACTATGTGGTTCAGTATGACTAACCACATTAGGACTACTGGAGGCATGGTTAAAAGCATCTTGTTCTGCCACCACTCTCTGGGCTTGATTTTCTTCAGTGTACCTGAAAGCTCCATATAAAGTTGAGAGTGTGTGTGTGTGTGTAGAGTTTTACCTTGTCGTAAGACCAGGATCATGTGAGACCATTTTGTTGAAAAACGTGTTGAGACACGTTCCCAGATCGTTTAACACGAGATCTATACAGTCATAGATGTGCGGAATCCATCTATAATCGTCTTTAGGTTTAAATGATGAATATGGTGATAAACACGAAAATACACACGATGATAATAAGAACAGGAGATAAATTCAGATGTAAAAACTCATATCTTGTATTAATCATAAGATTACAATACATAAAACGAGTAGACATCTGATTCTTTGGGCGGCATCTCAAGGTATAGATCTCTACCTTGAGAACCTAGTGAATGACTAACGTTGCAACAAAATCATCAACTGAAAACCTAAACCTAAGATCTCTATTTATAGGCTGAACATGGGCTGGGCTGTCAAACTCGTACAAACTGTGCTGGGCCATACAAACTTATTAGTTCTTACGAACTTAAAGTTCGTTTGGCATATACTTACGAACTTATTAGTTCTTACGAACTTAAAGTTCGTAAGACATATATGTACGAATTTCTCAGCCTTACCACTTGTGAGTCCCTCGATAGCTATAGATCGCTCTCGAGATCGTCTATGGTTATGTCGTGAGTGCGGAATCCTCACGAGATAACTGTTTGATTAGTTATCTATTATATTGCTAATTATAAGAGTATAATCAGCCTTATATTGCTCTATATTCGTTTGGTATATATCACCAACGAACTTAGTTGCTTTAGGTGTGTTAAACTGATCAGAAGACCTCATTTTAGGGTTTCTAAACGTTTTTATATGTTGCAATTCGACATTGGGTTTTGCTGGGCTTTGTTCTTACGAACTTAGCAGCCCAGCCCATCTTAACGAAGATTATCTTCGTTAGTGCCTAACGAAGATTATCTTCGTTAGTTGTGAATCAGCTTTATAGTTATATTCCTAGTATTTTACGTACAAGGAATCCTAACGTATATTATGTTTGTACTTGTATAACATACATAACAAACATCATATATAAACATATATAACACCTAAACATGTAATCGATCATTACCAAAACATTATGTTCATAATCTATCAATTACATATACGAATAAGACATAATCAAATCTAAGTTGCTGTTGTCACATCAACGTGCATCAACAAACTCCCCCTTGACAGCAGCACCTTCGATTTCTTCAGTCTTCAAAATTCTGTCATCCATTAAATAACAATCGCTTGCTATTTGCATGGATATTTTCATGTAAACAGACTTGGATAATCTTACGATATCGACTTTCTTCATATTTCCAAAATGGCAAAAATGAACATTCTGTATCGTATAATTTCCTCAAATCATTTCTTGAGAAGTTGACCAACTGCATTGGATCATACATCCTTCTCAGCAAAATCTTCTTTTCCGAATCTGCATACATCTTGGCTTCACCAGAATCTCGATCAATCTCCCAATTATCCATTTTATCCAAGACATCTTGTGCCCATTTCTTGGCAGGGACTTTGATCATACACTTGATATCACGTTGAATATACTCAACGCTTCTATCTGGCTTAACCACTTTCTTCTTCTTTCTTGATTCAATATGAAACTTCGGTTTCTCTGAGTCTTTCATATTCAATCTCAACTTGAAATCCTCATGAAGTTTCTTACCAATAAGATCAGCAAGACCATATCCACTTGGATTGATTATCCAGTTATTTCCAAGTTCATGCAAGTCCTCTTCACACAAACTTCTGAAGTGTCTCTCGCGCCATGCCAAATACTGACAACCTTCTGGTCTTTTAAGAATGAACAGCTTCAATTCTTCATCATAAAACCAACTCCAGATTATTGTCTTGTATTTTGCAGCATCTTTATCTGAAATGTGAGTCCAATACATGATAGGTTTCAAAGTATCCCAAGTGACTATATATTCACCAAGTCTTTGTCCAGGCACAAGCCGATCAACCTCTTGTAGTGGATCATCATCTCTGAGAGGAACTGGATGATCGTTTGGATTAAAAGGTCTTGTTAAATTTATCTCATACTCAAAAGGAATCAAATTATCTTCAATCTTAGCATATACCACAAAGTTTAAAACTTTTGTATTGCTACTAAATGAAGCTTGAACCATTCTTTCCTTTATATCTTTTCTCTTCAATTCCAACACATTCCTTTCTTCAATAGATGGATCATTAGGAATTGTGTCCCAAATATCATCAAACCCATAAGGTTTCTTGAATAAATTAACATCTGGTTCCGGGACAATCTCACCTTCCTCAAGCTCATTTCCATCAAAGAGTAATTCTGTATCATCTGTATCATCTGATAAGATTACACAAAATAACACCAGAATACAATGATTAATCATGATAATAAAGATGAAATATAATTGCATTGAAATAAGATAAATTACATTTACATGTCATAACTTATTACATGCATCCTAAAATACAATTCATCTAATCATTATTAACATCATAAGTTGAATCAGAATCAGAATCAGATTCCAAAGCTGTTTGCTTTTGAATCTGTAATTCTTTTCTCTTTCATTTTCTGCATGTTGTTGTTTATCTAATAAAACATCAAACACATCATGAAAGGCGTTTTCTTCAGAATAATAGTCATGTCCAAATTTTGCTTCAACTTCACGCTTTAATCGATCAGTTTCAGCTTCAACTTGATCATCACTTAAATAATCAATTGATTTTGAAGAATTACCTGAGTCAAGTGCTTCAATAGCCTCAGCATCACGAGGAGCACTTGAATCTCCAGCACCAGATGTACCAACCTCAGTATGATCTCCCCTTATCTCCCCCTGAACTTCAACACCCTTTCCTTTGTCAAGAACTGGGCGAGAATCACTTCGATCACCAGCATTATCAGCATCATCATCATCATCATCTTGACGTCTTGGCACTGATAATCTGCATATCTCTTCAGGCACATCTCCCCCTTGATTCTTGACCCAATTGACAAGAAAGGTCAGAGCAGCTCGGACATCTGAGAGATCAGACTCTAACGTGTGAACACGAGTCTCTAGAACCTCAATACGTCGAACCAGAGGAGAATCTGAAGGAAGAGGAGTAACAGGCACTCTGGGAGGCAACAGTGGTCGTAACGGCACACTGACAGCAACAGAATGAGCTGGTGCTGTTGATGCAACCGGAATAGCAGCAGCAGTTGAACTTGGAGGATCAGGAATTGAAACTGATGTAGCTTCAGTGATACGTGCACGCTTAACTCTTTGATAAGTAAGAGTAGCATCCATTGATCTTTTAGAACTCCTAGTATCACTTGAACTTGGTGCATTGACCGGATCATCAATATCATCAAAAAGGCTGGCTAATTCAGGATTTAATTGAGCCGCAACCTCAGGAGGAAGTAAAACATTTGCATCATACTGTAAAGAAACATCATGCAAAACATCCAAAGATTGGTTAAGTAAAACATAATAATCCTGCAAAGTTTCATGTTCAAAATTTACCTTATCATGAACAGATTGAGCCGTATCAGAGACTACCGGAGAAGCATGACATGCCTTGCTTCGACGTTCTCTACGTAGCTCACCTGATACACCTTCTTGAGATAAGTGATAAGAATGATCACTTGTAGAAGCTACAGGAACATCATGAGCCCTCTTTGTACGATGCTCATATTCACCTGTGTCTTCCGAGACAACAACATTATCTGAACCACTGGTACTAGCTTCATCATCGTCATTCCCATGATCAGAATCATCATCGGAATCATCATCTGAAGAATCATCTGAACCATCTTCAGAATCTTCTGTATCATCAGACTCTTCATCATCATCCACAAACATATTATCCTCAAGACGAGAACGATAGTCAGGATTTATCAAGTGACCAAACAGTGGTGGATCTGTAAGACCTTCTACATTGCGTGTATGTGCTTCTAAGTCAGCGAAGAGACGTAGAGGCCAAGCATGCAGATTATAACGAGGACCTTGATTATAAACTAAGTCTGGACAGAAGTGTCTGACTATGGCCATAACAAAACGAGGATAAAGCAGAAATCGCTTTCGTCCTTTGGCACTAAGTTGTTCAAGAAATTCCTGATAAAAGTAGACAGAAAATGGATACGGGCGATTGTAGACCAATGCAACCATCTGCGATGCTATTTGAGCAGAGAGTTGATCAAAACCCGCTTTACGATTGCTTAAACAGACTAGCAAAGCATACGCCAGATATCTCCATCGTCCTTTAATTCCACTTTTGTCAAATGGTAATTTAATTGCACCGACGTAACCCATCCTCTGAAAACATTGATAAAGAAGCTGAAACGAATATGTCATATCTACCGCTTCTTCTGGTTCTTCACCTAAATGCAAAATATGACGTAGATTTGCAGCGTTGAAATCAAAAGTGATCCCAGCAACTGTAGCTCGAATAAAGCTATGACCATCAACCATCACTTCATGAGCAGTACGCCAGAATTCATCTATGTACTGTCTAATAAGTCGTGGTGTAAAAGTGAACACAAACGATAGTCTTGAACGAGCTATGAATGTAAACATTTGATGATAATGTTCACTATTGCGTTGATCTGGATCAAGGTTGAGAGCCAGATTATGCTTCTCAAAGAATTGTCTCGGTGCTAAAGCCATATCTGCAAAGCAAATCACAGTATCGAAACAACAAATATAAATTAAGCACAATGAATGAATTACAGACTTGGAAAACTTAATCACTAAATTCATAGATTAAACAGTACGAAAATAGTCGTTAAGTTCGTAAGAAGGAAGTTTACGAAGATAATGTTAAATTCGTAAGCATAAACTTTACGAAGATGACATTAAGTTCGTTAGAACAAAGTGTACGAAGATAACATTAAGTTCGTAAGAACAAAGTGTACGAAGATAACATTAAGTTCGTAAGAACAAAGTGTACGAAGATAACATTAAGTTCGTAAGAACAAAGTGTACGAAGATAACATTAAGTTCGTAAATTACAATTAAGTTTTAAATTCGTAAACACTTGTAAAAATCCTAAGTTCGTAACTTATCAACTTAAATTTAAGTTCGTAAGTTATAAACGAAAGTTAAATTCGTTTGAAACGAATTATAACTTCGTAAAGATCACTGAGCGCAAAATCAATAAGTAACAATTGATTAATGTTGCAATTTGCCCAAAAGCGATTTCAAAAATTTATATCCAGTAAATAAAGCATAACCTATTTCGAATATGCATCAGATTTCAAACTATAATAGGGAAAAATCGATAAACGAAGATAAACCCTAAAACTTTAAAAACATTATAGAACCGAATGAGTTCTTGCAAAAACTGGACAAAAGAACTAACTTTGATTAGTGATTTGCGATTGATAATGTTCGAGAAGGTTACCTGAATCACTAATAACAAAGATAATCGAAAGAACAAATCGAAATTTGATGGAAATCAAAAGATTTGATTGTGATATGATGGGGGTTGAGAGAGCTTAAATTCGTTTTATGTGTTGAAAAATTTGAATATTGTGACAAATAAAACGAATTTATATAGATGGTAAAATATGGTAAAAACGGGTCGGGTAAATATCCGGGCACAGTTAAGTTCGTACGAAGTTAATCTTCGTAAGAACTAATTTACTTCCAGAACGAAGATAAAAGTTATCTTCGTAAGAACAATTTGAACGAAGATAAGTATATCTTCGTAAGAACTGTTTGAACGAAGATAAGTATATCTTCGTAAGATCTAATTCTGGACTTAGAAAATTTCAGAATATCCATCACGAAATGTACCATGATTCGACCTTTTACCTAATCCTGTACATCGCAAAAACTTGTTAAAAATAACCTGTTCATGCCTTGTACAAAGAAATTCCATCATACATAATCATCATCATAATGTAAGTATTCAACGAACATTATAATCTTGAATAAAAACAAAACTCCACATCTCTCAAACCAAATCATCAACAAACCTGAAAATAATCAATTAACATATGAACAATGTTACCAATCATGACCATGAAATGAAGAACTTTCCACTAATCATTGAGATGCTTAACGACAAATGATCTTGAAACACTTAAGTCCCATACGAAATGCCGTCTACAAAACAGTCAAACAATGAGTAGTCCAAAAATTCAATTAAGAACCTTATAAGGTTTCCGAAATCATATCATAAATTATAGTACAAAGATTAAAAGTAACAGATCTGATTATTTTCACTAAATACATGAATCATAAAATAAATAAATACACCAATATCAAGTTCATGTATTCTTCCTTCACATGCTCATATCTGCATCACAAAAATTGTCATCACACAGCAAGGATCTTATCTCTAGGATATCATCCATACGAATAACAATGTATTTGCAGAATATAGCACTTCAACTTAATCTTTTTAACCTGAACACTGCACACTTAATGAAAACTCATTAACGCATTAAGAGCATAACAGAATAATGCAGAAAATTTCAAGCTAAAATCATACAAAAACAGGGTTAACAAATACGAAATAACAATGAATCTAACAAAAGATCAAGGGAGGTCATTTCATCGTCAAACCCTAAAATGTCACCAAGTTATAAATTAAATTCTTAACTTGTAACAACTGAAAATTTGTGAGATTTCAAATAACTTTGACTTTTCACAAAACACTTAAAAGATCATTTTCTAAACTTAAACAAATTAATGTCCATATCAGAAAATCTTCTTTTGACACAAACCACACAACCTCATCAAGAATTCTCATGAATGAATTCAGTAAGACATATACTCAGAATTGGAATAGGATCTCTCGTGCAATAAGAACTTATAAAAATACTATTTTGACTCAATATAAAGAAAAATAAATTAGAATTAAAATAACAGAATAATAAACTAAGCTATACACTAATTAACTTGAATTTATTCATCATTTATTCATTATTTACATGATGCTTGGTTACTGCTGATTAGATCAGTAGCATTTACATAAGCCTACTAGCGAGAAATAATTCGCTTATTATTAGTTATGAACAGTGATCCAAAAACGATTACCAATATGTTTGTCCTCTTAAACACTCGGTATTTCCAGTCTCCTTTTTGGTTTGTGGCACTTTCGTATTACTTGAGCCAAGGACAGTCACCATGTAACCTAGTAAGTTACCCATGCCACAATTTTAGTTTGCGAACTTATGTGCCCCATATTCAGATACACTCTCATAATTGAAACAAGCACTAAGATTAAGACATTTGGTGAGTAAAGTGAGAAAGTCTTTAAGAATCAAGTCGGCGGTGACAGGTCGGTGATTCCTCACACGCAAAGCGACTTAACTTGACTCACGTACGGAAATATACTTAACATTGCATAATGCCAAGTACTTGCATATTTGTGACATTATTTTTTTAAAGCACTTATGAAAACCCGTGACTTTCTATGAGACCCGTGTAGCGAACTTTCTGACAACCTATCCCAAGTTGGAAACTTTAGGTAGGCTAGGTATACAAAGACACCCCAAGGACTTACTTGTTCGAATCTCAAAGGCCACATTAGCTTCATATTTTCAACAGAGTTATTTGATATTTGAATATCTTGTCACAAATATACATCCGAAAAAGCAATACATACACATATATGTACCCGAGACCTTCTATATAAAGACCAAATATACATAACCATAATGCAAGATCTTTCATAAGATTTAAAGGACTTGTCTATTTTAAGAACAAGCATTCTCAGCCATATATCTGAATACGTTTCCCATAAGAACATTGTATACATTTAAGTTTAGATTATAAGGAAACCTTGGTACTTTGTGCCTACCGATACATCATATAATGGTATCACTGAACTGAGCATTTTAAAGTACAATTAAGTAGGCTTAAAAGCTAAAGTATCGTCACGTCTAATCTTATAGTGCAGTAACCTTAGTTAATTAATTTTTTTTTATTTTTTTTTATTTTTTTATTGACACTATCTATATACGACTTAAACTACTAAGACGCGAAAAGAAAATTTAAGTTCTTTGAGAGAAACTACTCGGCATTCTTCATACCATTGAGTTGATATAACAACTCATGACGAGGTCTATCAAAAGCTTTAGTATAAAGATCAGCAAGATTATCATCAGTAATAACCTTTTCTAAATGTATAAGCTTTTTCTCAAAACAGTCACGTAAAAAGTGATGCTTTATATCTATGTGCTTGGTGACTTTAAAGTACACTTGAAGAGTAAATACGGGAGGTCTTACCACCCCACTTGTCTTTGAACATACGGATTACTCCAGGATTGGCTTGCCATTCCTTAACGACATTGATGTACAGGTGTAAGGGTGTCACAGTCGGGTGTGACTTTTGTTACACATAAAATATGTTATAATGTTATATGTGATGAGTGACATATGTCACGCCTAATGTAAGTGACTTATGTCACACTATACGATGATGTTTATATGTTATATGTGAGGTAAAAGGTGACTAGGCACATCTAGGATGGTTCATCCTATTATGATAATGTTTGATGTGATGATATGTTATGTATGATGTGATTTGTGCCTTA
>CM067173.1:70998808-71048710 GCA_034093135.1 Erigeron breviscapus
GTATGCTAAATTCTCCAAGTGTGAGTTTTGGTTGGAAGAGGTTACTTTCTTGGTCACGTAGTGAGCAAGGATGGTATTCACGTGGACCCAAGCAAGATTGAAGCGGTCAAGAATTGGAGAAGACCCGAAACGCCATCCAAATCCGTCAATTCCTTGGATTGGCGGGTTACTATAGAAGATTTATTGAAAATTTCTCCCGTATTGCACAATCACTCACTCTCTTGACTCAAAAGGAGAGAAACTTTGAATGGGGCGAAAGACAAGAAAACGCCTTCCAAACTCTTAAAGATATGTTATGTGACGCTCCTATTTTGACGCTACCGGATGGAATTGAAGATTTTGTTGTTTATTGTGATGCCTCGGGGCAAGGGTTGGGTTGTGTTCTTATGCAAAGGGGTAAAGTCATTGCTTATGCCTCCCGTCAATTGAAGGTGCATGAGAAGAACTACCCGACACATGATTTGGAATTGGGAGCGGTTGTGTTTGCTTTGAAGTGTTGGAGACATTATCTCTATGGCACCAAATGTGTGATTTATACCGATCACAAAAGTCTTCAACACATCTTCAACCAAAGTGAATTGAATATGAGGCAAAGGCGTTGGCTTGAACTATTTAGTGATTATGACTGTGACATCCGTTATCATCCGGGCAAGGCAAATGTAGTAGCCGATGCCTTGAGTAGGAAAGAGAGAGTGAAACCAAGACGGGCTAGAGCTATGAGCCTCACGGTGGGGCCAAATATTCGTGACCGGATCATTGAAGCCCAAATTCAAGCCACCCTACCGGAAAACTTTGGAGACGAGAACCTAGATGGCATGGAACAACAATTCGACCGAAAGAGTGATAATGGGCTATACTTGGTTGAAAGACTTTGGGTTCATATTTTCGGTGACTTAAGAACGCTTATTATGAATGAAGCTCATCAATCGCCTTATTCGGTCCATCACGGGTTGGATAAGATGTACTTTGATTTGAAAAACTTGTATTGGTGGCCGGGCATGAAGCGTGATGTGGCTAAGTATGTGAGTGAGTGTCTTACTTGCTTACAAGTCAAAGCCGATCACAAGAAACCACCCGGATTGTTGGTACAACCGGTGATGCCCGAATGGAAGTGGGAACATATTTCAATGGACTTCATTACTAAACTACCGAAGACGAGAAGCGGTTGTGACACGATTTGGGTGATAGTAGATCGGTTAACGAAGTCGGCTCACTGTTTAGCCATTCGTGAAACCGATAAATTTGACACTTTGGCTCGTTTGTACATCAAGGAAGTAATATCTAAGCATGGAGTGCCGATTTCTATCATTTCTGATAGAGATGTCCGTTTCAAATCAAACTTTTGGGTAGCCTTTCAAAAAGCAATGGGTACTCGACTCGACATGAGCACGGCGTTTCATCCTCAAACGGATGGACAAACCGAGAGAACCATTCAAACACTTGAAGATATGCTGAGGGCTTGTGCAATTGATTTTGGTGGAAGTTGGGAAGATCATTTTCGGCTAGTTGAGTTCTCGTACAACAATAGTTATCATGCCACCATTCAAATGGCGCCCTTTAGAGGATTGTATGGTAGGATATGTCGTTCTCCTCTAGCTTGGGCGGAAATTGGAGAGAGTCAACTTATCGGGCCAGAAATTGTGGTTGAAACGACTAAGGTAATATCTCAAATAAAGGAGAAGTTGCAATTGGCCCGTGAACGTCAAAAGAAGTATGCCGATGTGAGGCGGAGACCGTTGGAGTTTGAAATTGGTGATTATGTACTTTTGAAGGTGTCACCTTGGAAAGGTGTTGTACGTTTTGTGAAGCGGGGAAAACTTGCGCCAAGGTATATTGGTCCTTTCAAGATTCTTGAACGGGTTGGAAAGGTGCCTACCGATTAGAATTACCACAAGAGCTTAGCGGTGTGCATGATGTGTTTCATATTTGCAACCTACGCAAGTGTTTGGCGGACCCTACACATCATGTGCCCATGGACGAGATTAGGGTGGATTCGAACCTAAATTTTGTTGAAGAGCCGGTAGAGATCTTGGATCGTCAAGACAAGAAACTCAAGAATAAATGCTACACGATTGTTAAGGTTAGATGGAATGCTAGACGTGGAGCCGAGTTCACTTGGGAGCGTGAGGACCATATGAAGTCTAAGTATCCGCATTTATTTAGTAATTAGTGTTTTGTTGAATTTCGGACGAAATTCTTTCAACGGGGGAATAATGTAACATCCGTGAGTTTTGACCCGTTGACTTTTCGTGTAATATGATTAACAATATAAGTTAATGAAGTATTTGAGTCGTTTTATGAATTAAATGCCAATGTGTTATATTCGGGTCGGGAATATATTTTGATCGGTGTTTAAATGTGTAACGATTGTAATTTGGCTTGAGAAGAGAAACGGGTCGGCCCGTGGGTAGTCCACGACCCACCAGCCACCATTGACCCATTTCTCTCCTTATCTCTTCCTCCCCTCTTTTCATTTCTTATCTATCTCCCTTTCTCATTTTCTCTCTAAGTAAAAAGGCCAAGGAACCCATTTCATTTCTTCATCTCTCTATCATCGACTTGGTGTTTGGGACGGATATAACACTAGAATCATCGTCATCTATGCCACATTATCGTCTACACGAAGAATCAAAGGTTGAAGTTCTTGCATTTTACCCATTTTGACCTAATTTCGGGTTTGAGCTTAAGAAGGAGTTTTGGTAAGTCAAATTCATCCCATCTTCACCTATTTATGCTTATTTATATGTTGTTGGTCGATTTAAAGTATTTACAAGTCTTAAATCGGGTCGAAATGAAATTAGGGTTCAATTAGGGTCTTGGTTTGGGTTGAATGATTTGGAAGTGTACTTGAGGTTATGGATGGAAATCTTGGTTTGGGTTATGTGTATTTAGGCTTAGAAGTGTCTAATCTTGCTTCAAAACGAGTCCCGCAACTTCTTACATCGATTTGGGGTCTTAGGTTTTGAGTAAATGGGTTTTGGTTCATTTTCTGCACTTAAACTGCTGCTGCTGGTGCAGCTCTGGGCCTCACTGCGGCGCAGTGGCAAGGCATAGCCTTGACTGCGGTGCAGTGGATATCCTCTGGAACGAGGCCTTGCACTTGACTGCGGCACAGTGGCAAGGCATGGCCTTCACTGCGGCGCAGTGGTTAATCTCTGGTCCTAATGATTCGTTTTCATTTCCTAACTTCAAACAATTATAACTTTTGATCCGTAAGTCCAAATAAGTCATGTGACCTATCGTTGGAATCGTGGGAGAGCCTAGTTTCTTGTAGTAACACTCATTTTGTATGAATCTTCGTACATTTCTAAAAATGTCGAGTCAAAGTGTTATGTTTCACACTCGGTAATGTTAAGAAAGTAATTGTGGGTTCGTAACTCAACTTAAACCTAAGAAACCAACTTATTTATGATATTAAAGTTGACATTATGATATATGACATGCTTTGATAGGTTGTGAATGCGTGGGGCCCAATACTCGCTATTAATCTTTTATTAACTCGACTTAAGCTTCTTTGCCGATCAAGGTGAGTTCCGTAGCTCCTACTCATTTGAGATTCGGGCTGAAAAGTGTAAACCTTGCGTGTTTACTTACGTTGTTGATTGATTGATTGATTTGGGTTAAATGTTGGTTTGATGAGACGGTTTATCACGTTTGATTGACTTGGGTTATGTTTGTTAAGAAATTCTTTAATATTAGGATAGACGTACCTACATGGAAGTCGGTTATACCTTCATTGGGTTTTAGATGTGGTGGGAAGGCTGCGGGTGACCCTATATATAAGCATCTGAGACTCGAAGAATGGATAATCCTCTTAAGTGTATGTACGTATAGGTGGTTTAAATTGTGATTATTGGTTAATGATTGATCCCTCGATAGCCACTGATCGCTCTCGAGATCGTCTATTGTTATGTCGTGAGTGCGAAATCCTCACGAGATAACTAGTTTGATTAGTTATCGTATATATTGCTAATTATATCAATATAATCAGCCTTATGTGATCTATCTTCGTTTGCTATTAGCTAGAAACGAACTTGGTCGCCTTTGGTGTGTGTAATATGAACTGGATTCCTCAATTTAGGGTTTCCATTCGTTTATATATGTTTCGAATCGATATTGGGCCTGCTGGGCTTTGTTCTTACGAACTTAGCAGCCCAGCCCATATAACGAAGATTATCTTCGTTAGTTCCTAACGAAGATTATCTTCGTTAGTACTAAATACCATCAACATCTATGCTTATTTATTTTCCAAGTACTTTATGTACAAGAAACCTAACATATATTATGTTTGTACTTGTATGACATACATAACAAACATCATATATAAACATATATATAACACCAAAACATGTAATCGATCATTACTAAAACACGAAGTCCATAATCTATCAATTACATATAAATGAATAAGACATAAAACAACATAATGTCTTAATCTAAAAGACTAATCAAATCTAAGTTGCTGTTGTCACATCAACATGCAT
Organism: Erigeron breviscapus; assembly: GCA_034093135.1. Classification (NCBI taxonomy): domain Eukaryota; kingdom Viridiplantae; phylum Streptophyta; class Magnoliopsida; order Asterales; family Asteraceae; genus Erigeron; species Erigeron breviscapus. Next base: position 71,003,293 of record CM067173.1, read on the forward strand.
CAACAAACTCCCCTTGACAGCAGCATCTTCGATTTCTTCAATCTTCAAAAAAATCTTCATCATCCATCAAATAACAATCGTTTGCTATTTGCATGGATATTTTCATGTAAGCAGACTTGGAGAATCTTACGATATCGATCTTCCTCATTCTTCCAAAATGGTAAAAATGAACATTCAGTATCGTATAATTTTCTCTGATCATTCCTTGAGAAGTTAACCAACTGCATTGGATCATACATCCTTCTCAACAACATCTTCTTCTTCGAGTCTGCATACATCTTGGCTTCACTAGAATTTCGATCAATCTCCCAATTATCCATTTTATCCAAGACATCTTGTGCCCATTTCTTGGCAGGGACTTTGATCATACACTTGATATCACGTTGAATATACTCAACGCTTTTATCTGGCTTAACCACCTTCTTCTTTCGTCTTGGTTCAATATGAAACTTTGGTTTCTCAGAGTCTTTCATATTCGATCTCAACTTGAAATCTTCATGAAGATTCTTACTAACCACATCAGCAAGACCATAACCAGTTGGATTGATAATCCTGTTATTTCCTAGTTCATGTAAGTCTTCTTCACACAAACTTCTGAAATGTCTTTCACGCCATTCTAGATACTGACAACCTTCTGGTCTTTTAAGAACAAACAGCTTCAGTTCTTCATCATAAAACCAACTCCAGATTATTGTCATATATCTTGCAGCATCTTTATCTGAGATATGAGTCCAATACATGATGGGTTTCATAGTATCCCATGTGACTATATAATCATTGATTCTTTGCCCAGGCACAAGTCGATCAATCTCATGTAGTGGATCATCTTCTCTGAGAGGTACAGGATAATCATTTGGATTAAAAGGTCTTGTCAAGTTTATTTCCCAGTGAAAAGGAATCAATGCATCATCAATCCTAGCATATACCACAAAGTTTAAAACTTTAGCGGAGCTACTAATTGAAGCTTGAAGCATTCTTTCCTTAACTTCATTTCTCTTTATCTCTAACTCTTTTCTTTCATCCAAAAACTGATCTACAGGAGTTGAGTCCCAAACATCATCAAACCCATAAGGTTTCTTGAATATGTTTAAATCTGGTTCAGGAACAAATTCACCCTCCTTAAGTTCATCACCATCAAAAAGCAATTCTGCATCATCTGTATCATCTATTTAGATTACACAAGATAAACACCAAAATACAATGAATAATCATGATAATAATAATAAAGATAAAAAAAATAATTGCATTGAAATAAGATAGATTACATTTACATGTCGTAAACTTATTACATGCAACCTAATATACACTTTATCTAATCTTTATCATAATCATAAGTTGAATCAGAATCAGAATCAGATTCCAAGGCTGTTTGCCTATGAATCTGTAATTCTTTTTCTCTTTCAGTTTCTGCTTCTTGCTGTTTATCTAACAGATTATCAAATACAGAATGAAAAGCATTTTCTTCAGTATTACAGTCATGTCCAAATTTTGCCTTAACTTCACGCTTTAATCGTTCAGTTTCAGCTTCAACTTGATCATCACTTAAATAATCAATCGATTTCGAAGAATTACCTGAGTCAAGTGCTTCAATAACTTCAGCCTCTCGAGGAGCACTTGATCCACCCGCACCAGAAGTACCAGTCTGGGTAGTATCTCTTCCTGTCTCCCCCTGAGTCTCAACCCCTTTTCCTTTGTCAGAAACTGGGCGAGAATCACTCCTATTACCAGCATTATCAGCATCATCATCATCATTCTGACGTCTTGGCTGAACTGCTGATAATCTGCAGACTTCTTCAGGAACATCTCCCCCTTGATTCTTGACCCAGTTTATTAGAAAGGTCAATGCACCTCGAACATTCGTAAGATCAGACTCTAATGTATCAACACGAGTCTGAAGAACATCGATACGCCTAACTAGGGAGTAATCTGAAGGAATAGGAGGAAAAGTAGGCAATCTGGGCAATATTGGTATAGCAGGAGGCAACAGTGGACGCAACGGTATACTACCGGCAACAGAAGCAACCGGTGCAGTAAACAGCAGCTGTAGATACTGAAGTAGCCTCAGAAATTCATGCACGCTTAGCTCTGCGATAAGTAAGAGGAGCATCCAGTGTCCTCTTTGGTCCAACATTACTTGTACCTTCATGTAATGGACTTGATGCCATATTTCTATGTTCCAATTCTTCTTGATAATCAAGTACAGCTTCTTGTTCAGCACCAACATCCTCATCCTGATTAACTTCTTCTTGAGTAACGTGTTCATCATGAACGGATTGATCCGTATCAGAAGGAACTGGTGAAGAATGACATGCCTTACTCCGACGCTCTCGGCGTAAAGCACCAGGGACATCTTCTCGAGAGAAGTGATATGAATAATTACTTCCTGAAACAGCAGGTACATCATGAGCCATCTTAGTTCGATGCTCATTACCAGAATCAGCAGCGACACTATCATATTCATCTGTGTCTGCTTCAACAACATCATCACCTCCATCATTCCCACTATCAGAGTCATCAGAATCACCATCAGAACTATCATCTGAACTCTCTTCATCCTCATGATCAGAATTGTCTTCATCATCCACTAACATATCATCCTCAAAACGAGATCGATAATTTGGATTAATCAAATGACCAAACAATGGTGGATCAGTAAGACCAGCCACATTTCTAGTGTTAGCTTCTAAATCAGCAAATAAACGTAATGGCCAAGCATGTGGTACATATCGAGAACCTTGATCAAATACTAAATTCGGACAGAAATGTCTAACAATTGCCATAACAAAGCAAGGATATAAGAGAAACCTATTTTTCGCTTTGGCATTGATTTGACCAATAAACTCGTGATAGAAGTATACCGAGAAAGGATAAGGTCGATTATAGACCAAGGCAACCATCTGCGAAGAAATCTGAGCAGAGAGCTGATCAAATCCAGCCTTACGATTGCTCAAAGTTACTAACAAAACATAAGCAAGATATCTCCAACGTCCTTGAAATCCACTCTTGTCAAAAGGAAGCTTTATTTGACCAACGTATCCCATTCTTTGAAAACATCTTCGAATAAAGTCAAAATCATAAGTCATTTCTACTGCTTCGTCTGGTTCTTCACCCAAATGCAGAATATCACGAAGCATCGCAGCATTGAATTCAAATGTAATTCCTTCGACAGTTGCACGAACAAAGCTACGACCATTAATCATGACCTGATGAGCAGTCCTCCAGAAGTCATCAATATACTGCCTAATCAGTCTAGGTGAATCACAGAATGCAAAAGAAAGCCTAGAACGAGCAATAAAATCAAACATCTCACGATAGCGTTCACAATTATGCTGATCTGGATCGAGATTTAAGGCAAGATTGTGCTTTTTAACGAACTGACGTGGAGCAAGAGCCATTTCTGCAAAACAAATCATAATTTAAAAACAATGATAGGATTAGCACAAGAAATGAATTGCAGTCATAGATGAACTTAATCAATAATCTCATAAGTTGGGACAGTACGAAATTAGTCTTTAAGTTCGTAAGTTAAGAATGTACGAAGATAGACTTTAAGTTCGTTAGTTAGGAATAAACGAAAATAGGCGTTAAGTTCGTTGGGTAACAATGAACGAAGATAACTTTGAAGCATAACTAACTTCGTTTGTCACGAGAACCCCTAAATTCGTTAGTTGAAGGAAGAGTCTAAGTTCGTAAGCTCTGTTTGAGAACCTAAGTTCGTAGACAATAAACGAAAGCTAACTTCGTAGACATTCTGAACAACAGTTGGTTCTAAAATCAAATATTTGATTCATAAAACATTGATTAACACTTTATTTGCCCAAAATCAATTACAAAACATTTGTATCACTAAAATGAAGCATAACCCACTTCGATTTTACAAACGAATTAAGGATCCAATGGATTTAAAATCAAAAACGAAATTAAAACCCTAGAACCTAAAATATATCTTAAAACCTATTGAGTTCATGTAAAAATTGGGAAAAAACAAGAATCGAGAATTAGGGATTTGTGAATGACGATGCTCAATAATATACCTGAATCACTTATTTCAACAATAATCGAGACAACAAGTATAGAATCAAATGAAATCAAGGAATTTGATTGATGAAGATATGGGGGTTTAAGCAGCTTAAGTTCGTTTTCATTAATGATTTTGGCAATGAAAAAAGAGAAAACGAATTAAGTTGGGATATATATATGGATGGTTAAAAGATGGGTCAAAACGGGTCGGGTAAAAGGTCGGTCGAAAATAAGGGGAACGAAGTTAACCTTCGTAAACTCTAGTGGAACGAAGATAGAGATTATCTTCGTTTAAAGCCAAATAAAACGAATTTAGATGTGACAGAAATAAGTTCAATTTTCTGACGAACAAGTCCAAACGAAGTTAAAGACTATCTTCGTAAGAACAACATTGTACTTAGAAAATTTTTTAAGATTCTTCATCACGAAACTTTCCACGATTCGACCCTTTGACCTAATCCTGTACATAGCAAGAACTCGTTAAAAGCAACTTGTTCATGCCTTGTACCAAGAAGTACCACCATCTAAAATCATCATCATAATGTAAGTATTTTACAACCATTATAATCTTGAATAAAAACAAAACCCCAAGGTCTAAAATCAACCATTAACAAACCTGAAAATAATCAATGAACATATTAACAGCGTTACCAACCACGACCATGATACGGAGAGCATTTCTCTAATCATTGAGATGCTTGACGGCAAACCATCTTGAAACACTTAAGTCCCATATTAGATGCCGTCTACAAAACAACAAACAATGAATAGTCCAAAAATCCAATGAAGAACTTTGGAAAGTTTCCGAAATCATGTCATCAGTCAAGGTACGAAAATCTAAAAGAAACAAGTATCAACACTGATTATTTTCACTAAATACATGAAATGTAAAGTAAATAAATACTCCAAAGACAGGTTCATGTATTTTTCCTTCACGTGCTCATATCTGCATCACAATATTGTCATATCACACCAAAAATCTTGTCTCCACGATATCATCAGGATGAACAACACTGTATTGCAACAAAGATCAGCACTCCAACTTTATCTTCTTAACCTGAACACTGCACACTTACCAAAAACTCATTAACGCAACAAGAGCAAAGGCACAATAATGCAGAAAATTCAAGTGAAAAAACACAAAATTAGGATTAACAAATCTGAAGTACACAAGATTCTAACATAAGATCAAGGGAGGTCATTCCATTATCAACCCTAAAATGTCACCAAGTTATTAATTAAATTCGTAACTTGAAACAACTTAAGCTTGTGAAATTTCAAATAACTTTGACTTTTCACATAACTCGGAAAATATCAGTTTCTAAACTTAAACAAATTAATGTTTATATCAGAAAATCTTCTTTTGTACAAATCACATAACCTCATCAAGAATTCAAATAAATGAATTCAGCAAAACATATACTCAACAGAATTCTAAGTAGGATCTCTCGTGCAATAAGAACTTATGAAAATACTATTTTGACTCAATAAAATGAAAAATAAATCAGAATAAAAATTTACACAATAATAATTTAATGTAAACACTATTTAGCTTAATTTATTCATTATGCACTTGTAACTTGGTTACTACTGATCAGATCAGATTAGCATTTACATAAGCCTACTAGCGAGAAATAATTCTCTTATTATTAGTTATGAACAGTGATCCAAAAACGATTACCAATATGTTTGTCCTCTTAAACACTCGGTACTTCCAGTCTCCTTTTTGGTTTGTGGCACTTTCGTATTACTTGAGCCAAGGACAGTCACCATGTAACCTAGTAAGTTACTCATGCCACACTGTTAGTTTGCGAACTTATGTGCCCCATATTCAGATACACTCTCACAATCGAAACAAGCACTAAGATTAAGACATTTGGTGAGTATAGTGAGAAAGTCTTTAAGAATCAAGTCAGCGGTGACAGGTCGGTGATTCCTCACACGCAAAGCGACTTAACTTGACTCACGTACGGAAATATACTTAACATTGCATAATGCCAAGTACTTGCATATTTGTGACATTAATTTTTAAAGCACTTATGAGTACCCGTGACTTTCTATGAGACCCGTGTAGCAAACTTTCTGACAACCTATCCCAAGTTAAAAACTTTAGGTAGGCTAGGTATACAAAGACACCCCAAGGACTTACTTGTTCGAATCTCAAAGGCCACATTAGCTTCATATTTTCAACATATTTATTTGATATTTGAGTATTTTGTCACAAATACACATCCGAAAAAGCAATACATACACATATATGTACCCGAGACCTTCTATATAAGGACCAAATATACATAATTATAATGCAAGATCTTTCATAAGACTTAAAGGACTTGTCTATTTTAAAAACAAGCATTCTCAGCCATATATCTGAATACGTTTCCCATAAGAACATTGTATACATTTAAGTTCAGATTATAAGGAAACCTTGGTACTTTGTGCCTATCGATACATCATATAATGGTATCACTGAGCTGAGCATTTTAAAGTACAATTAAGTAGGCTTAAAAGCTAAAGTATCGTCACGTCTAATCATGTAGTGCAGTAACCTTACTTTATTTATTATTATTTTTTATTTTTTTTATTTTTATTTTTTATTTTTTATTATTTTTTATATTTTTATTTTTTTTTTTTTTATTTTTTTATATATATTATTGACACTATCTATATACGACTTAAACTACTAAGACGCGAAAAGAAAATTTAAGTTCTTTGAGAGAAACTACTCGGCATTCTTCATACCATTGAGTTGATATAACAACTCATGACGAGGTCTATCAAAAGCTTTAGTATAAGATCAGCAAGGTTATCATCAGTAATAACCTTTTCTAAATGAATAAGCTTTTTTTCAAAACAGTCACGTAAAAAGTGATGCTTTATATCTATGTGCTTGGTGACTTTAAAGTTTTTCGGATTCTTAGTAATATCTATGGCAGACTTATTATCAATACAAATAGGAGAGTTTGAGATATCCATACCATAGTCGCGCAATTGTTGCTGTATCCAAAGTACCTGAGAACAGCATTGACCAGCAGCTATGTACTCTGCTTCACAGGTAGACTGTGCAACAGATGTCTGCTTCTTGCACTGCCACGATATAATTCTCCCCCCTAAAAGCTGACATCCACCTAACGTTGATTTCCTATCCGAACTGCAGCCACCATAATCCGAATCAGTATAAGCTTTGAATTCAAAGGAACCATGCATGGGATACCAAAGCCCTAGACGAGGCTTGGCCTTCACATAACGAAGAATCCTTTTCGCAGCTTTCAAATGTGACTCTTTCGGATTAGCCTGATATCTAGCACACATACAAACAACAAAGGTAATGTCTGGACGTGAAGCTGTTAGATACATCAAGGAACCGATGATAGCCCGATATTGAGTTGCATCAACTTCTGGATCATTAGTCTTATCAGGACACAGCCCATGATTAGTCTGAATGGGAGTAATTGCATCTTTAGCATCGGTCATTCGAAACCTGGTAAGAAGATCTTGAACATACTTGCTCTGATGAATAAAGAACCCATCCTTCAGTTGATCCACCTGAAGTCCAAGGAAGAAAGTTAATTCCCCCATAGCACTCATTTCGAACTTAGCCTTCATGCTCTGCTCAAACTCCTTGCACATGTTCTTATCAGATGAACCAAAAATGATATCATCGACGTAAACCTGTACAAGCAAGTAGTCCTTCCCTTTCCATTTGATAAACAACGTGCTGTCAATAGAACCTCTAGTAAAACCGTTTTCATGCAGATGAGTAGACAGTTTTTCATACCATGATCGAGGAGCCTGATGTAAACCATATAGAGCCTTATCAAGACGATATACTCTATTAGGGAAATCTGGATCCTCAAATCCCTGAGGTTGATCTACATACACTTCTTCTCTAATTTCTCCATACAAAAAGGCACTCTTAACGTCAAGTTGATCGTAATCAAAGCCTTCTTGTTGCTCAAATCCTCTAACCACCAATCGAGCCTTATTGCGAGTGACTACACCTTTGTCATCCTTTTTACAACGAAAAACCCATCGCGTAGATAAAGGAGATTCACCATGAGGTAAGTCAACTAACTTCCATACATCAAGCTTCCTAAACTGAGCCAATTCTTCTTGCATCGCCTCAACCCATGACGGATCTTTAAGAGCCATTCCAACATTTTTAGGCTCAACCTGAGAGATGAAGCAAAAGTACAAATACCAAGTAATTGCCCCAGAATCCTTAACTTCAGCAAACATACTTGACAAATTTTTCTTATTCTGATTTCTCGTGCGAACAGAGGAAGAAGCATCACCAATGATTTGCTCTACTGGATGATCCTTGTTGACTCTTGTTTGAGGAACCGTGTCGACTGTAAGATCATTTCCCAAGTTAGTCTGCACATGTTGCTCTGGAGTTTTAGGCTCCTCCTGATTTTCACCTTCCGTGTCGTCAGTATCATAGAAAGGATCATCAGGTAGAGGTATATGTAAAGGATCAGTAAGATCTTTAGGAGCAGTCTCTAAAGTGGAGTCTGCTTCTTTGGTCCCACTTGACTCTCCAGATTTAGAAGCAGGCGTAATGAATGGTGAGGAAACAGGAGAAGAGACAGGAACCGGTCCACCTTCAAGTGGATCATGAAGAGTAACTACATCTTCCACAATCGGAACACCTGTAAAAGAAACAGGACCACGAAAAGAGGTGAAGACACCATCATAATCGAAGTCATTAGCAGGACCAATGTGTACAGCAGGTTTATGACTGACAATAACCACATTTGTACCAAAATTAACTTTGCCAGTTTTCTGATTGTACACACGTCGAATTGGTGTACTAGGTATATAACCTAAAAAGAAACCCTCCTCAGATTTAGGATCAAATTTTCCCTGAGGAAGTACTTTAAGAAAAGTACAAGGAACACCAAACGGCTCAACATTTTGTAAATTGGGCTTTGTGTTGTGCAAAAGTTCATAACAAGTTTTCTTGAACCGTTTAACTGTTAAAACCCGATTTAAAATGTGACAAGCTGTATTCACTGCCTCCCCCAGAAAGTAACAGGAAGCCCTGAATCAGCAAGCATTGTCCTAGCTGTTTCTATCAAAGTCCTGTTTTTCCTTTCAGCTACTCCATTCTGCTGTGGCTCATACGGTGCACTAAATTGATGTTGAATACCCTTGGTCAAGCAAAAAAACCGTAAGAGTATTGTTCTTGAACTCAGTGCCATTGTCACTCCTGATTCTCTTAACTTTAACTTCATGAACATTCTCAACTTGTCTAACAAAATCCATAAACCGGTTTGCGGTCTCGTCCTTTGTCTTCAAGAAAAATACCCATGAGTACCTTGAGTAATCATCAGTGATCACCAAACAGTAGGACATCCCTCCAATGCTTCTTACGTTTACAGGACCAAAGAGATCCATATGAAGTAGTTCAAATGGTTTGGATATAGTGTTGTGCACCTTTGGTTTATGAGGATTCTTGTGTTGCTTTCCTTTCAAACACGGTACACATTTATCTTCCATCCCAAACTTTTTAACTGGAACACCGTCAACTAATCCAAGACTAATAAGTTCATTCATCTTCCGAAAGTTGATATGTCCCATTCTACGATGCCAGAGAAGAGATTCAGATTCATTTGCTTTGCTCAACAAACAGAGGGGCTCCGTTGGATTATCAACACCTAAAACTAAGCCATAGATGTCTCTCTTCCTAGGAGCCCTGAGCATTATCCATTCTGCTGGAATAACGAAACCCGGCTTCAAGATGAATGCCTCCTTTTCTGTGAAATGAACATTGTTGCCCTTGTCACAGATATGTGAGACACTCATTAGATTATGAGTAAGTTGTTCCACATAGTTTACTCTTTCTAGAGTAAGTTGTCCATTGACGACATCTCCTTGACCGGTGATGTTGCCGCCCTTGGATCCAACAAAACTAACATACGACCCATTTATACCAGTATAATTGGACAAGAGTTTCCTGTCCCCTGTCATGTGCCTGGAGCATCCACTGTCAAGGTACCATAAATAGATTGGTTTCCTAGGAACTCCCTGCACATAAAATGAGAGAAATTAGTTTTCATTGGGGACCCAAACCTTCTGAGGTTTGGGTCGACCCTTCTCATCCCTTAGAATCAGTTCAGTCCAATACCCATTGCTAGAAGCCGTGGGTGGAACATGATTCTCATCTCGTATTCTCACAGGAGAAGACTTCTGACCTCTCGTCGGAGAAGGTCTAGGAGAATGAGGGCCATAAGAAGATCGAACACTCGAATGAATTTGTTCATAGAATGAATTTTGACTTTTAGGAACAGAACGATCAGGTCGTGGAGGTGTTTGAAAACGATTTGAATTCCTATGAACATTTCCTGATGAACCTTTCAGTGGAGATTCACGTCGTTGTGGTATAGTAAACGGCTTTGAAGAAGATTAAACTTTAGCCACATAAACCTGTTTATCATTACCCAACCCCCTTTTTCCTTCCGAGGTGGAAGCCTTTGAAGGAGAACCTGATCTTCGTGGTCTATTTGGACATACACTATAAACATGACCCTTTTCATGACAAGCAAAGCAAGAGAGGACCTTGTACTTTTTGTTTGTATCTACCTTTTTATCGGTACCTACAGATTCATTATTAACACTAGTGTCCACTGACTTACTTGTTTTTCTTTGATTTTCCTTTTCAGGGTCTTGTTTAGTTGGTGATATCCTAGACTTCCTAGCACCATCTTTCTCAAGTTTATCTTTTCTTGAAGATTTCTTAAGTGCAGGCATTAAGATGTGTTTTAAAACCTTAGTTGCTTCTTCATTAACGGCTAAGTTATCTTCAGATTTTCTAATCCTAGACTGCTTAGGTAATGGAGTGAGATGTTGCTGACTTAATTTCTTCATATCCTCAATAGCAACATCCCAGACTTTATCAATCCTCTTAGGGTCAATAGATTCTAATGGGAATTCTAACTCAGTATAGACCCTATTACTCTTATGAAGTGTAAAGTGTACAATACTGTCTTTCTGACCATAAGGAGTAGACTGATTTAAGACAACACCTTTCAATTTCTCTTCCTTGTTAGGTTGAGAAGAAACTCCTTTAGACTCTTTTGTTCCTTCAAGCAACTTTTCCTCAGGAATTGAGTCTTTTGGTTTACCATCTACAACACTAGGTTGAAGTAGGATTTCAGGAATATTAGGTTCAACTGACGAATAGTTATTATTGAAAGGAGGAGGCACATCCTTATAAGAAATCTTAGCAGTGTTAAGACTCTTAGTGGAAGAATCTTCAAACTTTGTCATATGCATTAAAAGCTCAGTATGTCTAGCAGAATCAGATTTAGCATTTAATTCCAAGATTTCTATTCTAGCATCAGCAAGTTCCTTTTCAATAATAGCACACTTTTTAGCTAACAGGGAGTAAGCTTCACTACCTACTCTTTCTATTGCCACAGACTGATTGACTTTATCTTTCATAGCTCTAATGTCAGATTCTAAAGATCTAATCTTGTCCTTGAAGAATTTTTCTTTATCATTAACAGTTAGACCCTTTTTAATTAATTTATCTCTTTCATCATGAGCAGCATTGATAACAGATTCCAATTTCTTAATTTGTTCATTCTTTTGTTCAAGTTCATCAAACATTCGATTAACAATTTTGCAAACATGAACAATAGTATGTAAAGAATAAGATACCTGTTGGTCTGCCTCTTTGCAATCTGCCATGTAAGCAACAAAGTCATCCACAGTCATGCCAGCCGGAATCTCAAACTCTTGCATCTGCTCTTCAATTATCTTTTCAACCCTTTGTGTAGCAGAATCTTCTTCATCCTCAGCAGCCTTTACCTCTTCAGTAGCTTTCACTTCATCAAGGTTCTCAACATTTGCTAACTCATCATCAGATTCAGAATCAGTATCATATACACCAGCAGCAACAGTATCCAATTTCGAACTTTCAGTGTTTTCATACAAATGCTCTTCACTGTGGTAAACTGTGGTGTCCAAAAAGTCATCAGGAGAATCAACTATTTGAGCCATATCATCAAGAATTTCAGCCAAGTAAGCGTTATTGGTCTCATCATGTGGAAGATTCCAAACATAAGAACCATCAGGTTGAACAGCTACTATAGCCTTGTCATTGCCGTTGACATTTGCATTAGAATCATCAGTCAACAAAAGAGCTCTAGTTGAATTTTGATTAAATGGACGATTACCACCTCTATCTTGACGTGTAGGGGTAACATTTGCCTCTTTCTTAGGCCGTTGACACTCTCTGGCAAAATGTCCAAAACCTTCGCAGTTGTAGCACTTTACCTTTGACTTGTCAAAACCCTGAGTACCTCCAGTAAGCTGTCTGCCTGTTCTATTCATGAACTTTTGCACTCTCCTGGTGATCATTGCCAATTGCCATTTTAGATCCATTTCTTCAACATCATCTGGATCTATCTGATCGTAATCTTCATCAATAAGTGCTGGATCTGTGATTCTCCCTGCAATAAAAGCTTCATGTGCAGCACACATGGCAGCAAATACATTCATTCTACCCTCAGCTGATTTCATATTCATAGGCATGGACTTGTAACCAGCAGAAGAAGATGTAATGTTTCCAAACTTCATATTTCCAGTCTTTGCACCTTCATTAGCCCTTTTACCCCTGTTACCAGCATCAGTAGCCATGAATCCGGAAGAATCATCTCCATCCATTAATGCACCACAATTGTCTGTCTCACCAGTATTACCAACTCCAGAAAAGAAAGCATTAACATCAGCAGTTGGATTTTTCATAGTGGCATGATAGAGAGATGGATCTTGTGTGAAATTATCTTGAAGATCCTTTGCCTTATCCTTCATTTCTCTGTTTCTTAGAGTGGATATAACTCCGTCAATACGAAGGGATGCATAATTAGTTCTTTCTTGCAATCCATGACGAAACTCTTTATAAGCTTTTGGCAAACCATCCAGGAATTTATCCACTATCTCAGTAGGAGTGTATTTAAGATCAAAATAAGCTAATTCAGCAAGAAGATGTTGATATCTCAGAATAAGATCCTCAACTTGTTCATTCTTTGTAGCATTGAAGCAGTCAAATTGTTTCTTAAGCATTTTAATTCTATTTTGCTTCAATAATGGATCACCTTCACAATGAGCTTCAATAGCATCGAACAATTACTTTGAAGTCTTGTATTCCTGTTTAGGAAACAAGTGCACCAACTCTTGAGGAATGCACATACGAAGAGTGGAAAGAGTCTTTACTTCAATGGCATAGTTAGCCTTTTCTTCACCTGTTAATTCTCCCACCTTGTATGTAGAAGTAACTCCGTTTACAGTAAGAGTGGGCCACTCATAACCTTCGGTGATCATTATCCACATGTTTAAGTCTTCTCGTTGAATAAAATCTTCAAATCGACCTCTCCACGCCCAGAAGTCAGCTAATGAGACTAACTTTGGTGGAGAATTTGTACGTCCTACAAGATGATCATGATAAACCAGAGAATTGAGGTATTGGGCAACAGCATTGTTAGTTGAAGATGAGGAAGCCATAAGTGAAAATAACTGGTCAAACGAAGATAAGAATTGAACGAAATTAGATTAAATTCGTAGAACAGGGTCAGTACGGAGATAGCTTAATTTCGTGGACAAAGGTTCTGAACGAAGATAGCTAATTTCGTAGACTAAGGATCTGAACGAAGATAACTTAAGTTCGTAGAATAAATTCGTTTGAAGAAGATTCAAAACGAAAATGAAGATAACTTCGTTTTCTATCTTCGTTTGAAGAATTTAGAACGAATTTAAGTTAAATTCGTTTTCTAACTTCGTTGATTAACTTCGTTTCGCTAAGTTCGTAAGGCAAACGAACTTAGCGACAGAAAGGGTGTTCGGGAGGTATTTGAGAAAATAACAATCAAACAAAACGATCTCAACCCTTCGATAAGATATCGAATGGCTCTGATACCACTTGTGAATCCCTCGATAGCCACTGATCGCTCTCGAGATCGTCTATTGTTATGTCGTGAGTGCGGAATCCTCACGAGATAACTAGTTTGATTAGTTATCGTATATATTGCTAATTATATCAATATAATCAGCCTTATGTGATCTATCTTCGTTTGCTATTAGCTAGAAACGAACTTGGTCGCCTTTGGTGTGTGTAATATGAACTGGATTCCTCAATTTAGGGTTTCCATTCGTTTATATATGTTTCGGATCGATATTGGGCCTGCTGGGCTTTGTTCTTACGAACTTAGCAGCCCAGCCCATATAACGAAGATTATCTTTGTTAGTTCCTAACGAAGATTATCTTCGTTAGTACTAAATACCATCAACATCTATGCTTAGTTATTTTCCAAGTACTTTATGTACAAGAAACCTAACATATATTATGTTTGTACTTGTATGACATACATAACAAACATCATATATAAACATATATATAACACCCAAAACATGTAATCGATCATTACTAAAACACGAAGTCCATAATCTATCAATTACATATAAATGAATAAGACATAAAACAACATAATGTCTTAATCTAAAAGACTAATCAAATCTAAGTTGCTGTTGTCACATCAACATGCATCAACATTTATGATTGACGAATATTGATTGTTGGTTCATGACAGACTATTTTGTGATTGATGCATATACGATTGATTGTAAGCATGCATACGTAGTACATAATCCCTCGGTTGAGGACTCAAACATCCTAGTGTATAGATGTATACACTTATCCTGTGAGATGTTGGTGACATGACATCCGAGTATATAGACATATATATCTCGATGATTTTGAGATACAGCCTCGTTCATTGTGATGACAGGCGGGTATCGTTGCATAGGTGACTTGAGTTCACGCATAAGATAGGCATGTTGGCTTATTTATGCATTTGGCACTGTAAGTCCCAACTTGATAGATGGTACTACTGAAGACACCTCTATGTCGATGGTGGAGTTACTTTGCAATATATGTACTGAACTGGAGACGACCAGTTGCAGTGTGTATATACCAAGTTCTAGATAGATTACTTATAAAAATGACAATAAGTAAAGAACAATGCAATAATACAAATAACTTGTAAGATAACTTGATGAGACAATATGTAGTTTTCAATGTGTAATTTATTTATTGATGTTTAAACAAATTACAAGGTTGTTGCGGAACCAAGATAATACAAGAATGTAAATATCCTAACAACCTATGAAATACAATTGATCTACACTCGGAATTTCTCAATACAATCGAAAAACTTAAAGTTGTGAAATGTTCCTTTTAGCGATTGAGAGAAGATTGCACAAGTTCACCAAGAATATTGCAGGTATGCAAAGTGTGAATTCTATCGAAGAGTATTCGAAGAAGTAATATTCTTGGTTGTGCAATGACTTGTATTTATAGGCAAAGTTAACATTGGGATGTTAACTTTGGCCGTACAAATGTGGTTGAGAGCATTTAAGGAATAGCATTTAATTCCTTAAAAAGCAGTATAAAGTTGTCGGTTAAAGCAACTTTACACAACCACCTTTATGTACCTTTTATTACTTAAATAATAAGATAAGGATTATTATCCGGGTAAAGGTACATAAAGCATACAAGTCAATTCCTCGTAATCAGTGTAAAGCTTTGTAAGGTCTTTCCACTGATGGTCTCCAGTTTGTAACTGACTAGAATGTCAACTGGGCTTCGCTGCCATTGCCATTCTCTATCTTCCATTTGTTGTCTTCGACTTCAACTGGAATGATTCTTCAACTTGGTCAGTTCTCAACTGGAGGAAGTCTTCAGTTGCATTGACTGTACGGTGCAACTGGACTTCAATATATTTCTCGACAAATCATCTAGGTCTCCAGTTTACTGGCCAGTTTCACTGGACAAATCAACTGGGTCTCCAGGTGCAACTGGAGACTGGCCAGTTTACCAGGTGAACTGGTCCTAACAAATTCCCCCTATTTGTCTAGAAATATTGTCAAGTCTTTTTCTAGTTTTGTATCTATACAAGTGTGAACTAGAGAGACTTGTTCGATTTAAATCTATCTAAGTTTCCAAGGCATTTTTATAGATCAATAAATGCCTTAGGATTTTTCTTTTAGGTTTGTTAGATTTTAATCTATTATCTACCTTGTGGTTACAAACTGGTAACTTCATTTATACAAGGAAATGAAATTTATACAAGTTACAGAATGTAAATACAAATTACAAGTAGATAACTGAAGAAAGAACTTAATGAGATGGCCCTTCGCCAGTTCTTCTTCTCTTGGTCACCAAAGAAATAGGCTGAGAGTCTTCAGGATCAATATTCAACTTTTGCTCAAGATTTTCTTTATGTTGAATTTTGCCCCTTAGAAAGTTTGCCCATGCTTTCTCAAACCTATTCTTTTGTGCCTTCGCATCCAGTACATTCACCATCTCTACCCATTCGCTGAACCCATATTGCATAGCACCAGGATTGTCAGTTTTAACCAGTGCCCCCCTGGTATAACTAACTTCAACTTGAAAAACTTTGGTGCCTGGCTTGATTGTTACATTTACACCATTTATAGTACCACTATGTCTTCTGGTTGACATGATCTGGGAGTAGTAGTTTCTTGCTTCAGATTCATTTGTAATTTTTATACTCCCAGCACCAGCAGCCAGTACAGCGGACTTGATGTCATCATTTGATACCTCACCAGTTGGTTCAACAAATGTGCTAAGGTCAGCATCTCTTGCATCTCTTGTCAGTGGTCTTCTTGGGTGTGGAATCCTTCTTTTTAGTGGATTCAAAACCTTATTCACAACCTTCTTAACATTTGCAATACGTTTAAGAATCCCACTGGCCCTAATTTCCTTAGCCTTCTCCACTGAAATGTTCAAGTTTCTGGCATTGAATTCAGCTTCATCCTCAGGATAGTGTCTGTCCAGTTCTACATCAAGCATTTCATTCAACTGGTCAACTATCCTAGGATCATTCTTAATCCTAACATACTCCTCCTTAGTGATACCCAACAGATTGGCATCACTCATATCAAGCAACTTGATTTGTTCAAGATGTGCCCTGGCTTCAACTTGGTTTCTTTGTTTCATCTTCTTTCTTTCTTTGATATCATTCCCAAGTCTGGCCAGTCTTCTGCTATCACTATCTGAAATTGGAGGAAGTACATCAGCATTACCAGTTTCAAGCATTACATCAGTGGCCGGCTGGGCAGATGCATCACCAGCTAAACCTTTGCCCTTATCCAAAACAACATTCCCCCTATCACCATCATCACCAGATCCACCAACTCTTTGCTCACCAGCTTCAGTACTGGTAGCCACAATCAATTCTCTTCCAGATGGAGTCCTTCTAGGTGCAACTGGTGCAAGGACTGCACTTCTTTCCCCCTTGGCAGCATCTAGACCTGCCCTAATTGCTTCCTATTCAGAGGGGTGAGATGGCAACCGGTCAAGAGGCTGCCATGACTGCATGTCCTTGCACTCCTTAAACATCCCACACATCATCCTGAAGGACCTCCAAAGGTGGTTGGTTTCTTTAGACTGGGTCAAAACATTTGCACTAACTTGTTCTTGACCAGTTTTTAGTTCATTTAAAAGCTTGGAGTCTTCATCCAAACCAGAAACCACCTTTTCCTTTACCTCTTCATCCTTCTTCTTCAGATTTTCCACTTCAGTTGTCAGTTTTTCTAAGAAGCATCTGGCAAAAACTATGATGCATTTTCAAGAACTATCGATGCCCAGAAAAATGCATGGAAATTTGGAGATCTGGAGATAGCAGCTCTCATACCAGATATTCATGCATTGCCTCCAGCTCTCCAGGTTGAAACACCTTATGATCAACCTGAAGCTGTTGAAACTGAAACCTTTGAGACCACCCCCATTGAGGTTAAAACTGGAGCCGAACAGGCTAAAGCTCCAGTCAAAAAGGCCATTGGTAACAAGCCTTTACCTCAAAAGTCTAAGGTGCCCAAGACCCGACAGACTAAATCTCCAGTTGAACCAAGGTCCAAGGTTCAACTGCCTGAAAATAATATTTTGGTTAATCTGGAAAGTCAACTCCAACTTTTGTCTCGGCAGGTTCAGAGTTGTACTGCCCGGATTAACAATCTGGAAGGAGGATTTATTACCTCCAGTTTTCAAACAAAATATTAAACCACTCCCTTCAAAATCAAAACAAAAGTTTGTTCCATCTGGAACAAAATCTGTTAAAAATAAGGGGAGTAAGTATCAAATACCAATTGTTTTTACTCCTGCACCTGGAGCTGGTGAAAAAGCTCCAGATGTAGCCTCCAGTTCAACACCTCAACAATCAACTGTGACTTCTGTAGAGAAGTCCAGTGAACCCATCAAGCAAAGATGGGTTCACAAAAAGAACTAATGATTTTTGTGTGTGTGTAGGGCGATCGAAAGAAGAATATCTGGTATCTGGATAGCGCTGCTGGCCGGACTATGACCGGATGTAAGCCCCTACTGGAAGAGTTCACTATCCAAGATGGACCGACAGTGACATTTGGTAACGATCAATCTGGAAAGACTGAAGGATATGGTGTGCTCAATAATGGACAAGTCGAATTCAAAAGAGTTGCATTTGTGAATGGTTTGAAATATAACCTGATCAGTGTAAGCCAACTTTGTGATGATGGCTTCAGAGTTTTGTTCGATATTGCTCAAGGCACCATATTTAACAAGGATTGGAAAGTGGTGATGATTGCACCAAGAAAAGGAAATGTGTACATCATGGATATGGAACCAGCTCCAAAAGAGCAATGTTTCTATACCAAAGCTGATGAGGACACCAACTGGCTATGGCATAAAAGACTATCCCATCTTAATTTTAAGAATATCAACAAGTTGTCTCGCAAGCAACTGGTTGATGGGATACCTCAGATTTCTTTCAATAAAGAAAAACCATGTCCAGGTTGTGAGATGGGTAAGCAGAAAAGAGCCAGTTTCAAAACTAGGCAAAATTTTAGCATCACTGAACCTCTTCACATGCTACATATGGATCTCTTTGGTCTAGTGAATGTTCAAACTAGAGCTGGAAAGAAGTACACTATAGTTGTGGTTGATGAATTCACCAGATACTGCTGGGTGGTATTCATCAGATCCAAAAGTGATGCACCTGCTGAAATCATCTCACTCATCAAAAGAATTGAGCTCAAGTGTACTCGAAAGTTTGTCAGTTGCGAAGTGATAATGGTACTGAATTCCAAAATAAGGTACTTGAAACATTTTGCAATGACACTGGCATCTCTCAAAACTTCTCATCAGTTCACTCTCCAGAGCAAAATGGAGTTGTTGAAAGAAAGAATCGTACACTGATAGAAGCAGCCAGAAGTATGCTATCTGAATCTGGTCTTCCCACCAGTTTTTGGGCTGAGGCAGTTGCAACTGCTTGTCACACCCAAAACCGGTCAGTCTACATCAAGAGACATAAGAAGACTGCCTATGAAGTACTCAGGAGTCGTAAACCAAATATTGGATACTTTCATGTATTTGGTTGTCCAGTTTTTATCCTAAACGATTCCAGTCAGCTTGGAAAGTTTGATGCAAAAGCTGATGAAGGGGTATTTTTAGGCTATTCAGATATTCGAAAGGCCTTTAGAGTTTATAATTATAGACTCCAAAAGGTTCATGAGATAATTCATGTCACATTCGATGAATCAACTGAAGCAATCAACAAGACACCAAGCCTTGATATTTCTCCAGTCGTTCCAATCAATTTTGTTGAAACTGACCAAGTTCATCGGTCAGTTGTTTCACCAGAAGATGCTTCCAGTTACAACAAACTGTAACCAGTTAAGAAGAAGAAAAGCACCAGTGACACATCATTTTATCCCTCCATCAATTTCAACTTACCACAAGAATTGGTGATTGGATCAGATGTACGTGCCACTCCAATATCAGCACCAGTTCAAACACCTACTTCTCCAGTTCTTCATGAAATACCTTCTAATAAGGAATTTCATGATGCTAATCGAGACCTCATTGACTCTGATGAGGATGTAGAAATTGTTTGGACTGATCCTTCTCCAGAAGCTGTTGCAACTGAAGAAGATCGCCAGGTGACTTGCACTGATATTGTAGTTCACCAGCCTAGTCAATACACTAGATGGACTCGAGCCCATCCAATTGAACAAATTGTGGGAAATCCAAATAGTGGGGTTCAGACTAGAAGAGCCACCAGTGAGCAATGCTTAAACGTCACCTTTTTATCTTTAATTGAACCAAAGAAGATTGACGAGGCTATGGCAGACCCAAGCTGGGTGGAAGCTATGCAAGAAGAGCTCCTCCAGTTTGAAAGGAACAATGTTTGGGAGCTTGTTCCTTGTCCACCAGGGTTAAAGAAAGAACCTATTGGTACCAGATGGGTCTACCGAAACAAGATGGATGAAGATGGCCATGTTGTAAGAAACAAGGCCAGACTAGTTGCCCAGGGTTATTGTCAAGCAGAGGGCGTTGACTTTGATGAAACTTTTGCTCCAGTTGCAAGACTTGAAGCCATAAGAATATTTCTGGCTTATGCAGCCCATCTGCAGTTCAAGGTCTTCCAGATGGATGTCAAAAGTGCGTTCCTGAATGGAACATTGGAAGAAGAAGTTTATTTTAAGCAGACTCCAGGTTTCATCGATGAGAAGCATCCTCATTGGGTTTATAGACTGAACAAAGCATTGTATGGTCTAAGACAAGCCCCAAGAGCCTGGTATGATACTTTAACTAAACATCTTCTTAAAAATGGCTTTCAAAGAGGTGCAATAGATAATACCTTGTTTATCTTGAAAGAAAGAGGTAATATCTTATTGGTACAAATTTATGTTTGCAACATGTTAATGTGCCAGGGTTCAGGCTAACCCTAAAGAATCACACTTGCACGCTGTAAAGCGTATCTTTAGATACCTGAAAGGGTGTCCTAATCTTGGTTTTTGGTACCCCAAAGGCTTAGGATTAGATCTAATGGGTTATTCAGATTCTGATCATGCAGGTTGTAAGATAGATAGAAAATCAACAACTGGTGGTTGTCATTTCCTTGGAGGAAAACTGGTGAGTTGGACCAGCAAGAAGCAGACTTCAGTCTCAATGTCCACTGCTGAGGCAGAGTACATTTCTGTGGCCAGTTGCTGTACCCAGATTCTTTGGATCAAGAACCAGTTACTAGATTATGGTCAAAGGTATACAAAGACCCCAATCTTTTGTGACAACACCAGTGCAATTGCTATATCTCACAACCCAGTGATGCACTCCAAAACAAAGCATATTGACATCAGGTATCATTTCATTCGAGATCATGTTATGAAAGGAGATATTGAAATTCATTTCATCCCCACTGACAAACAGTTAGCTGATGTTTTTACAAAACCTCTCGATGAGAAAACCTTTAAACATCTCATCAGCGAACTGGGAATGTTAAATCCTTTTAACTGGAGCTTTCTTTGTTATTGAACGTGTCAGTGACACTGATGAAGTTCTCCAGTTGAGGAGGTCCAGATAATCTTTGCTCGCCAGGCTATCGAACGCCTTTGTGATACTATCTTGGCACTAATTGATTTCTGGATCATCATTTTAGGGGGAAAGACTCAAAATAATTTTCTGACTAAAATTTATTTTTGTTTGAAAATGCAACTGGAGAACTCTCCAGTTGGAAACTGGTACTGGACTGATCCTCCAGTTACCAGGTTCAGTCTTGTCTTGTTTTTATAACGTTAGAAATACTTGGTCAATATGTGTGACACGTGATGATACTCGAGTGTTTTAAACCACTTGATATCGTGATCTAAACCATTTTAGTACTTGAACTGTTTGTATTGGGAAAACAAAAAGTGAGTGGGCTCATGGGTAAGATAAGCCGTCGTAGCATTTAATGCTGACATGGTAACATTTAATGCTTACATGGAAAATTATTATTTTATTTCAAAATTCAAACCAACTTTGTGAAAATATCTACAAAAAGGATTTTGTTTATTAAAATATAATTTTTGGTATTTCCTTGGGATCTTGAATCCCTTATAAATACTCTTATTTACTCCAAACTCATTTACTTCTCTTTTATATTCCTTCATTTACTTTCCAATCATCAAAATTGCTTCATTTCTCTCTCCGCTTCATAAATCAAGAACCCTAAATCCCAAATTTCAATATCATTTTCCTATGGCACCTAGATCTTCTCATTCAAGAGATGTAAATCTCTTGACTGTTCCATTTGCTCCTTCACCTGATGTCAAACCGGCACCAGGTGCACCTAGTAATGCTTCTGCCATCAAACTAAATCCTAATAATCCGATGGCAAGCTTGCAAGGTTCTCAAGGGTCCGAAACCCTTATTGGTAGAATCCAAAAGTTTTTAAAGGATTCTCCAATAGGACCCTCATTCTCTCATAACCCACGCAAGTTGTTTCACAACTACTTGTGTAAGTTCTGGTACACTGCCAGTCTTTCTTCCGATTGTTCCTCCATCAGTTTCACATTAAAGGATGTTACAATCCAGTGTACCATGTCCGCTGATGTATTGAGGGATGCCTTACACCTCAATTACTGGAGACAGGGTGAATCTCCAGTCGCCTTGCCCCCGAATATCAATTTTCGTCAAGTACTCCTTGAGATGGGTCATAAGGAGTGTTTGGATAATGGGGTGCTGAAAACTAAGGGTGCTATTACCATGAAGGGTCTTACACCTTCATGGAGGTATTTCTTCATACACCTGGTGGAGAGTATGGGTGGGAGTTCTGGTAGACTTGACCAGATTTACTCCTCACAAGAAGAGATGGCTTACTGCTTGTGGAACGGATTGAGAGTAGATTTTGCAGACATTTTGTATAGAAGCCTTGTACAAAAGCTGAAGGGCTCCAGGGGTGTTTGTATCCCCTTTTCAAGATTTCTCTCTCTCTGTTTTAAACAAATTCTGGGCAGAGAAGCGTACTTAAGTACAGATTCACCATTTACTCGGCCAGATTTGTTGAGGAATCTAGACTCTCTGGTATCTGAAGCTAGAGAGGTCGAAATTCCAGAGCGAATGCAACTGGCATTTGCTAAAACTGATGCACCTTTGGAAAGTGAGTCAGAAAGGCAACTGGGCGGGCCTCAAAATAATGAGGGACCCTTCAGTTTGTCTCAAGTTGTGGTTGAGGATAGAACAACCATAACTGAAGCAACTCCTATCACGTCTATCCTTGGTGAAGATACTTTGGTATCTGATCCTCCAACAGATGTACCCATCCAGGAAGATAGGGAAGGTCATCTGGAGCCTGACCAGGAAACTGGTCAGCCCTCAGTTACATTCATGGATCTGGACATGAGTGTTAATGACGAGGAAATCCTGATAGAGTCTTCGGATTCTGAAGGAACTGAAACAGACCTGGAGACTTTTGATTCTGCTGTACCAGATCAAAACCCTTCATCTCCAGTCTGTCCTCCAGACGCATCAATTTCACTTTCACCCTCCCAAGAAAATGTGCATACTGATATACCTTTAACAACATATACCGCTCCTTTACCAACTGGGCAATTCTCACTTGCTCGAGAAATGCCCCCACCACCATCGCCGTTGTTCACACCTGAGCATTCTCAGCATGAACAACACATTGATTTTCCTGTCCTTCCTTCATCCACCACTCCAAGTATATCTTCAACTGCTGGTTTGACAACTGGGGAGACTTCCTTAAGTATGCCTCCTCCAGTTGCTCCAGTAGTAACTGCTAGTGGTCCAGTGACACCTTCTCCATTGTCACTGGACAGTCAAGTTGTCTCAATACAATCCGATCTCCAAAACCTTCTAACCAGGGTGGAGGAGATTCAGAAGACACTTGATAAAAACACCAAGTCTTTCTCCAGATACCACAAGGATTCTTTGACAAACATCAAGGTGGTTGATCTGGGGATAAACAAGTTTTCATCAAATGAAGACTTGGTGTTCAACAAATTGAATGAGTTGGTCACTGGCTGCAATCATCTGGCTGGTACTTTAAAGGAAGCCTTTGACCTAACTCACTCCAAGGTCACCAGTTCAATCTCCAATCTGCTTGGAAACACTATAAGAACAACTGAGGTAGATTTGAAGGAAATTGAAAGGCAGGTTAAGGAATTGGTTGAAAAACCTGGCCTAGATATAGCTGGACTTGGAGAGCAGTTGATGACTTCTGTTGGTCAGAAGATAGAGGATACGTTGGGTGCAAGAGAACAACAATTGATTGAAAGGGTGATGTCTGAGATCACCAAGCTGGCCACTCCTCAGGTTGATCTGGCCCACTCACCAGTGAGATCAACCAGTTGAGGGGCAGCATTGAAAGTTTGAACACCCAGGTATCTCTACATACTGAATCTTTGAATAAACTGACCACTGAAGTAGAGAATCTGAAGAAGAATGATGAGGAAGTGAAGGAAAGGGTTGTCTCTGGTTTGGATGAAGACTCCAAGATCCTAAATGAATTGAAAACTGGTCAAGAACAAGTAACTGCCAATGTTTTGACCCAGTCTAAAGAGACGAACCATTTATGGAGGTCCTTCAGGATGATGTGTGGAATTTTTAAGGAGTGAAAGGACATGCATTCATGGCAGCCTCTTGACCGGTTGCCATCTCACCCCTCTGAATGGGAAGCCATTAGGGCAGGTCTAGATGCTGCCAAGGGGGAAAGAAGTTCAGTCCTTGCACCAGTTGCACCTGGAAGGACTCCATCTAGAAGAGAAATGATTGTGGCTACCAGTACTGAAGCTGGTGAGCAAACTGGTGGTGATGTTACTGTGAGGGGGAATGTGTTGGACAAGGGAAAGGGTAAGGTATCTGATGAAGCCCAGCCGGCCACTGATTTACCAATGCTTGAAACTGGTAATGCTGATGTACTTCCTCCAGTTTCAGATAGTGATAGCAGAAGACTGGCCAGACTTGGAAATGATATCAAAGAAAGAAAGAAGATGAAACAAAGAAACCAAGTCGAAGCCAGGGCACATCTTGCTCAGATCAAGTTGCTTGATATGAGTGATGCCAATCTTTTGGGCATCACTAAGGAGGAGTATGTTAGGATTAAGAATGATCCTAGGATAGTTGACCAGTTGAATGAAATGCTTGATGTAGAACTGGACAGACACTATCCTGAGGAGAAGCTGAATTCGATGCCAGAAGCTTAAACATCTCAGTGGAGAAGGCTAAGGAAAATAGGGCCAGTGGGATTCTGAAGAGAATTGCAAATGTTAAGAAGGTTGTGAAGAATGTATTGAATCCACCAAGAAGAAGGATTCCACAACCAAGAAGACCACTGACAAGAGATGCAAGAGATGCTGACCTTAGCACATTTGTTGAACCAACTGGCGAGGTTTCAAATGAAGACATCAAGTCCGCTGTACTGGCTGCTGGTGCTGGGAGTATTAAAATTACAAATGAATCAGATGCAAGAAACTACTACTCCCAGATCATGTCAACCAGAAGACATAGTGGCACTATAAATGGTGTAAATGTGACAATCAAGCCAGGAACCAAAGTTTTTCAAGTAGAAGTTAGTTATACCAGGGGGCCACTGGTTAAAACTGACAATCCTGGTGCGATGCAATATGGGTTCAGTGAATGGGTCGAGATGGTGAATGTGCTGGATGCTAAGGCACAAAAGAATAGGTTTGAGAAGGCATGGGCAAACTTCTTAAGGGGCAAGATTCAACATAAGGAAAATCTAGAACAAAAGCTGAATATTGACCCTGAAGACACTCAACCTATTTCTTCAGTTGCCAAGAGAAGAAGAACTGGCGAAGGGCCATCTGTTTAAGTTCTTTCTTCAGTTATCTACTTGTAATTTGTATTTACATTCTGTAACTTGTATAAATTTCATTTCCTTGTATAAATGAAGTTACCAGTTTGTAACCACAAGGTAGATAATAGATTAAAATCTAACAAACCTAAAAGAAAAATCCTAAGGCATTTATTGATCTATAAAAATGCCTTAGAAACTTAGATAGATTTAAATCGAACAAGTCTCTCTAGTTCACACTTGTATAGATACAAAAACTAGAAAAAGACTTGACAATATTTCTAGACAAATAGGGGGAATTTGTTAGGACCAGTTCACCTGGTAAACTGGCCAGTCTCCAGTTGCATCTGGAGACCCAGTTGAGTTGTCCAGTGAAACTGGCCAGTGAACTGGAGACCTAGATGATTTGTCGAGAAATATATTGAAGTCCAGTTGCACCGTACAGTCAACGCAACTGAAGACTTCCTCCAGTTGAGAACTGACCAAGTTGAAGAAGCATTCCAGTTGAAGTCGAAGACAACAAATGGAAGATAGAGAATGGTAATGGCAGCGAAGCCCAGTTGACATTCTAGTCAGTTACAAAGTGGAGACCATCAGTGGAAAGCCCTTACAAAGCTTTACACTGATTATGAGGAATTGACTTGTATGCTTTATGTCCCCTTACACGGATAATAAGTCTTATCTTATTATTTAAGTAATAAAAGGTACATAAAGCTGGTTAAATAAAGTTGCTTTAACCGACAACTTTATACTGCTTTTTTAAGGAATTAAATGCTATTCCTTAAATGCTCTCAACCACATTTGTACGGCCAAAGTTAACATCCCAATGTTAACTTTTCCTATAAATACAAGTCATTGCACAACAAGAATAACAAGTGAATTCACATAGTGAAAAACATACAACACTTCACACTTTGCAAACCTGCAATATTCTCTCAATCGCTAAAAGGAACATTTCACAACTTTAAGTGTTTCGATTGTCTTGAGAAATTCCGAGTGTAGATCCATTGTATTTCATAGGTTGTTAGGATATTTACATTCGTGTATTATCTTGGTTCCGCATCAACCTTGTAATTTGTTTAACATCAATAAATAAATTACACATTGAAAACTACATATTGTCTCATCAAGTTATATTACAAGTTATTTGTATTATTGCATTGTTCTTTACTTATTGTCATTTATATAAGTAATCTATCTAGAACTTGGTATATACACACTGCAACTGGTCGTCTCCAGTTCAGTGCATATATTGCAAAGTAACTCCACCATCGACATAGAGGTGTCTTCAGTAGTACCATCTATCGAGTTGGGACTTACAAAGATATAATAGGAGTGGTGGATGAAGAAAGGACTGGAAAATCAAAGTGTTGTTCATGCTGAGAATGCTCAGGTGTGAACAACGGCGACGGTGGTGGGGGCATTTCTCGAGCAAGTGAGAATTGAGCAGTTGGTGAAGGAGCGATATATGTTGGTAAAGATATATCAGTAGGCACATTTTCTTGTGGTGGTGAAAGTGAAATTGATGCGTCTGGAAGTGAGACTGGAGATGAAGGGTTTTGATCTGGTACAGCAGAGTCAAAAATCTCCAGGTCTGTTTCAGTACCTTCAGAATCCGAAGATTCTATAAGGATTTCCTCGTCATTAACATTCATGTCCAGATCCATGAATGTAACTGAGGGCTGACCAGTTTCCTGGTCAGTCTCCAGATAACCTTCCCTAGTTTCCTGGATGGGTACATCTGTTGGAGGATCAGATACCGAAGTATCTTCACCAGGGATAGATGTGATTGGGGTTGCTTCAGTTATGGTTGCTCTATCCTCAACCACAACATTAGACAAACTGGAGGGTCCCTCATTATTTTGAGGCCTGCCCAGTTGCCTTTCTGACTCACCTTCAAGAGGTGCATCAGTTGAAGCGAATGCCAGTTGCATTCGTTCTGGAATTTCGACCTCTCCAGCTTCAGATACTAGAGAGTCTAAATTCCTTAGCATATCTGGAGCAGTGTATGGTGAATCTGTACTATTATAAGCTTCTCTGCCCAGAATATGCTTAAAACAGAGAGAGAGGAACCTTGAAAAGGGGATACACACACCCCTGGTGCCCTTCAGCTTTTGGACCAGGCTTCTATACAAGATATCTGCAAAGTCCACTCTTAATCCGTTCCACAAGCAGTAAGCCATTTCTGCTTGTGAGGAGTTAATCTGGTCAAGTCCACCAGAACTCCCACCCATGCTCTCCACCAGGTGGATGAAAAAATACCTCCATGAAGGTGTAAGACCCTTCATGGTCATCGCACCCTTCGTTTTCAACACCCCATTGTCCAAGCACTCCTTGTGTCCCATTTCAAGAAGTACTTGACGAAAATTAATATTTGGGGGTAATACAACTGGAGATTCACCCTCTCTCTAGTAATTGAGGCGTAAGGCATCCCTCAATACATCAGTGGACAAGGTACACTGGATTGTTCTATCCTTTAAAGTGAAACTGATGGAGGAACAATCAGAAGAAAGGCTGGCAGTGTACCAGAACTCACACAAGTAGTTGTGAAACAACTTGCGTGGGTTAAGAGAGAATGAGGGTCCTATTGGAGAATCCTTTAAAACTTTTGGATTCTACCAATAAGGGTATCGGACCCTTGAGATCCTCGTAAGCTTGCCATCGGATTATTTGGATTTAATTTGATGACCGAAGCATTACTAGGAGCACCAGATGCCGGTTTGACATCTGGTGAAGGAGCATATGGAACAGTCAAGAGATTTACATCTCTTGAACGAGATGATCTAGGTGCCATTGAAAATGAAATTGAAAATTTGGGAATTAGGGTTCTTGATTTATGAAGCAGAGAGAGAAATGAAGCAATTTTGATGATTGGAAAGTAAATGAAAGAATGTAAAAGAGAAGTAAATGAGTTCGGAGTAAATAAGGGTATTTATAAGGGATTCAAGATCCCAATGAAGTACCAAAATTATATTTTAATAAACAAAATCCTTTTTGTAGATATTTTCACAAAGTTGGTTTGAATTTTGAAATAAAATAATAAATTGCCATGTCAACATTAAATGCTACCATGTCAGCATTAAATGCTACGACGGCTTATCTTACCACGCGCACTCCTACCTGCAATTAAATGCTACCATGTCAACATTAAATGCTATCATGTCAGCATTAAATGCTACAATCCATTAATGCTACCATGTCAGCATTAAATGCTACCATGTCAGCATTAAATGCTACCATGTCAGCATTAAATGCTACCATGTCATTAATGCTACCATGTCAGCATTAAATGCTACCATGTCAGCATTAAATGCTACCATGTCATTAATGCTACCATGTCAGCATTAAATGCTACCATGTCAGCATTAAATGCTACCTGGTCACATAAATCACCATGTTGCAAACATTATATCTACCATTAAATGCTACCATGTCAACATTAAATGCTACCATGTCAGCATTAAATGCTACCATGTTGCAAAGCATTATATCTACCATTAAATGCTACCATGTCAACATTAAATGCTACCATGTCAGCATTAAATGCTACCGGCTTAAATGCTACCATGTCACATTAAATGCTACCATGTCAGCATTAAATGCTACGACGGCTTATCTTACCCACGTCAGCATTAAATGCTACCATGTCAGCATTATATCTACCATTAAATGCTACCATGTCAACATTAAATGCTACCATGTCAGCATTAAATGCTACCTGGCACATTAAATCACCATGTTGCAAACATTATATCTACCATTAAATGCTACCATGTCAACATTAAATGCTACCATGTCAGCATTAAATGCTACCATGTTGCAAACATTATATCTACCATTAAATGCTACCATGTCAACATTAAATGCTACCATGTCAGCATTAAATGCTACCGCATTAAACATGTTGCAAACATTATATCTACCATTAAATGCTACCATGTCAACATTAAATGCTACCATGTCAGCATTAAATGCTACCATGTTGCAAACATTATATCTACCATTAAATGCTACCATGTCAACATTAAATGCTACCATGTCAGCATTAAATGCTACCATGTTGCAAACATTATATCTACCATTAAATGCTACCATGTCAACATTAAATGCTCTGTCAGATGGGGATGAAATGAATTTCAATATCTCCTTTCATAACATGATCACGAATGAAATGATACCTGATGTCAATATGCTTTGTTTTGGAGTGCATCACTGGGTTGTGAGATATAGCAATTGCACTGGTGTTGTCACAAAAGATTGGGGTCTTTGTATACTTTTGACCATAATCTAGTAACTGGTTCTTGATCCAGAGAAATGTACTCTGCCTCAGCAGTGGACATAGAGACTGAAGTCTGCTTCTTGCTGGTCCAACTTACTAGTTTTCCTCCAAGGAAATGACAACCACCAGTTGTTGATTTTCTATCTATCTTACAACCTGCATGATCAGAATCTGAATAACCCATTAGATCTAATCCTGAGCCTTTGGGGTACCAAAGAACAAGATTAGGACACCCTTTCAGGTATCTAAAGATACGCTTTACAGCGTGCAAGTGTGATTCTTTAGGGTTAGCCTGAAACCTGGCACATAAACATGTTGCAAACATTATATCTGGTCGACTGGCAGTTAAGTACATCAGTGAACCAACCATACCTCTATAGTCAGTTATGTTAACTGGTTTGGCAGTTGGGTCAGAGTCCAAATTCAATGGTGCTGAAATAGGTGTGTTTTTCGATGGGATTGAATCATATTTGTATTTTCTTAACAAATCTCTGACATATTTTCCTTGGTTTATGAAAATTCCATTTTCAGTTTGCTTAATCTGATGACCTAAGAAAAATGTTAATTCACCCATTAAACTCATCTCATACTCAGATGACATGATTTTAGAAAACTTTTTACACATTGCATCATCAGTTGAACCAAATATAATGTCATCAACATAAATTTGTACCAATAAGATATTACCTCTTTCTTTCAAGATAAACAAGGTATTATCTATTGCACCTCTTTGAAAGCCATTTTTAAGAAGATGTTTAGTTAAAGTATCATACCAGGCTCTTGGGGCTTGTCTTAGACCATACAATGCTTTGTTCAGTCTATAAACCCAATGAGGATGCTTCTCATCGATGAAACCTGGAGTCAGCTTAACATAAACTTCTTCTTCCAATGTTCCATTCAGGAACGCACTTTTGACATCCATCTGGAAGACCTTGAACTGTAGATGGGCTGCATAAGCCAGAAATATTCTGATGGCTTCAAGTCTTGCAACTGGAGCAAAAGTTTCATCAAAGTCAACGCCCTCTGCTTGACAATAACCCTGGGCAACTAGTCTGGCCTTGTTTCTTACAACATGGCCATCTTCATCCATTTGTTTCGGTAGACCCATCTGGTACCAATAGGTTCTTTCTTTAACCCTGGTGGACAAGGAACAAGCTCTCAAACATTGTTCCTTTCAAACTGGACGAGCTCTTCTTGCATATCTTCCACCCAGCTTGGGTCTGCCATAGCCTCATCAATCTTCTTTGGTTCAATTAAAGATAAGAAGGTGACGTTTAAGCATTGCTCACTGGTGGCTCTTCTAGTCTGAACCCCACTATTTGGATTTCCCACAATTTGTTCAATTGGATGGGCTCGAGTCCATCTAGTGTATTGACTAGGCTGGTGAACTACAATATCAGTGCAAGTCACCTAGCGATCTTCTTCAGTTGCAACAGCTTCTGGAGAAGGATCAGTCCAAACAACTTCTACATCCTCATCAGAGTCAATGAGGTCTTGATTAGCATCATGAAATTCCTCATTAGAAGGCATTTCATGAAGAACTGGAGAAGTAGGTGTTTGAACTGGTGCTGATATTGGAGTGGCACGCACATCAGATCCAATCACCAATTCTTGTGGTAAGTTGAAATTGATGGAGGGATAGAATGATGTGTCACTGGTGCTTTTCTTCTTCTTTACTGGTTCCAATTTGTTGTAACTGGAAACATCTTCTGGTGAAACAACTGACCGATGAACTTGGTCAGTTTCACCAAAATTGATTGGAATGACTAGAGTAATATCAAGGCTTGGTCTCTTGTTGATTGCTTCAGTTGATTCATCGAATGTGACATGAATTGTCTCATGAACCTTTTGGAGTCTATAATTATAAACTCTAAAGGCCTTTCGAATATCTGAATAGCCTAAAAATACCCCTTCATCAGCTTTTGCATCAAACTTTACAAGCTGACTGGAATCGTTTAAGATATAAACTGGACAACCAAATACATGAAAGTATCCAATATTTGGTTTACGATTCCTGAGTACTTCATAGGCAGTCTTCTTATGTCTCTTGATATAGACTGCCGGTTTTGGGTGTGACAAGCAGTTGCAACTGCCTCAGCCCAAAAACTAGTGGGAAGACCAGATTCAGATAGCATACTTCTGGCCGCTTCTATCAGTGTACGATTCTTTCTTTCCACAACTCCATTCTGCTCTGAAGAGTGAACTGATGAGAAGTTTTGAGAGATGCCAGTGTCATTGCAAAATGTTTCAAGTACTTTATTTTGAAATTCAGTACCATTATCACTTCGCAACTGACAAACTTTTCGAGTATACTTAAGCTCAATTCTTTTGATAAGAGAGATGATTTCAGCAGGTGCATCACTTTTGGATCTGATGAATACCACCCAGCAGTATCTGGTGAATTCATCAACCACAACTAGAGTGTACTTCTTTCCAGCTCTAGTTTGAACATTCACTGGACTAAAGAGATCCATATGTAGCATGTGAAGAGGTTCAGTGATGCTAAAATTTTGCCTAGTTTTGAAACTGGCTCTTTTCTGCTTGCCCATCTCACACCCTGGACATGGCTTTTCTTTATTGAAAGAAATTTGAGGTATCCCATCAACCAGTTGTTTGCGAGACAACTTGTTGATATTCTTAAAATTAAGATGGGATAATCTTTTATGCCATAGCCAGTTGGTGTCCTCATCAGCCTTGGTATAGAAACATTGCTCTTTTGGAGCTGGTTCAATATCCATGATGTACACATTTCCTTTTCTTGGTGCAATCATCACCACTTTCCAATCCTTGTTAAATATGGTGCCTTGAGCAATATCGAACAAAACTCTGAAGCCATCATCACAAAGTTGGCTGACACTGATCAGGTTGTATTTCAAACCATTCACAAATGCAACTCTTTTGAATTCGACTTGTCCATTATTGAGCACACCATATCCTTCAGTCTTTCCAGATTGATCGTTACCAAACGTCACTGTCGGTCCATCTTGGACAGTGAACTCTTCCAGTAGGGGCTTACATCCGGTCATAGTCCGGCCAGCAGCGCTGTCCAGATACCAGATATTCTTCTTTCGATCGCCTACACACACACAAAAATCATTAGTTCTTTTTGTGAACCCATCTTTTCTTGATGGGTTCGCTGGACTTCTCTACAGAAGTCACAGTAGATTGTTGAGGTGTTGAACTGGAGGCTACATCTGGAGCTTTTTCACCAGCTCCAGGTGCAGGAGTAAAAACGATTGGTATTTGATACTTACTCCCCTTATTTTTACCAGTCTTTCCAGATTGATCGTTACCAAACGTCACTGTCGGTCCATCTTGGACAGTGAACTCTTCCAGTAGGGGCTTACATCCGGTCATAGTCCGGCCAGCAGCGCTGTCCAGATACCAGATATTCTTCTTTCGATCGCCTACACACACACAAAAATCATTAGTTCTTTTTGTGAACCCATCTTTTCTTGATGGGTTCGCTGGACTTCTCTACAGAAGTCACAGTAGATTGTTGAGGTGTTGAACTGGAGGCTACATCTGGAGCTTTTTCACCAGCTCCAGGTGCAGGAGTAAAAACGATTGGTATTTGATACTTACTCCCCTTATTTTTACCAGATCTTGTTCCAGATGGAACATTCTTTAGTTTAGGTATTGAAGGGAGTGGTTTAATATTTTGTTTGAAAACTGGAGGCAATAAACCTCCTTCCAGATTGTTAATCCGGGTAGTACAACTCTGAACCTGTCGAGACAAAAGTTGGAGTTGACTTTCCAGATTAACCAAAATATTATTTTCTTCAGGCAGTTGAACCTTGGACCTTGGTTCAACTGGAGTTTTAGTCTGTCGGGTCTTGGGCACCTTAGACTTTTGAGGTAAAGGCTTGTTACCAGTGGCCTTTTTGACTAGAGCTTTAGCCTGTTTGGCTCCAGTTTTAACCTCAAAGGTGGTGGTCTCAATGGATTCAGTTTCAACAGCTTCAGGTTGATCATAAGGTGTTTCAACCCTGAGAGCTGGAGGCAATGCATGAAGATCTGGTATGAGAACTGCCATCTCCAGATCTCCAGATTTCCATGCACTTTTCTGGGCATCGATAGTTCTTGAAAATGCATCATAGTTTTTACCAGATGCTTTTACCCATGACTTGATAATCTTTTGTTCTTTTTCAAGATCAGAAAATAGTTTTTGATTATCAAGTTCTAAAGCCTCAATCTTTAAAACTGACTCCTTGAGAGCCAACTGGACACTTTGTAAATCATTAAGTTGTGGCTTAACGATGTTCAGTTCAATTAAGATAGTGTCAAGATATCTTTCACTATCAGCTCTAACAGTTTCAACAAAAGCTAAATCACCACTTAATGATTCAGCCAGGTCCAGTTTTAGTTCAGGGTCAATCTGGTGGTCATAATCACATACCTTTTTCAAGATCAGAAAATAGTTTTTGATTATCAAGTTCTAAAGCCTCAATCTTTAAAACTGACTCCTTGAGAGCCAACTGGACACTTTGTAAATCATTAAGTTGTGGCTTAACGATGTTCAGTTCAATTAAGATAGTGTCAAGATATCTTTCACTATCAGCTCTAACAGTTTCAACAAAAGCTAAATCACCACTTAATGATTCAGCCAGGTCCAGTTTTAGTTCAGGGTCAATCTGGTGGTCATAATCACATACCTTTTTCAAGATGATGTCCACCCATATTCCAGTGATGACATCTTCTTTTGCCACATGCTGCTGTTGATCTTCCAAGGCCATGAAACACATGTCCCTTTCCTCTTCTTCATCAACTGATGAGTCATCAGAGTACTTCCATTTTCCCTCAGTTTGTGCCATTAAGCACTGATCCTTTTCCTTTGCCATGGACAGGAGGGGAATCTGGGCCTTAAGCTTCTTGTATTTAGCTTTGTAGCTATCATCAGGCCGATTGAAATTAGGGACAGGGGGCCAGTTTGGTTGTTCAACTGACTAGATCTGCATTCCTTCATAAAGTGACCTTTCTTGCCACACTTATAGCATGTAAGATTGGTTTTATCCAGAGAGCTGGAGCTGGAAGCATTGTTTGGGCCATTAAATCTTTTAGATTTATGCTTAAACCTGTTAAAGGTTTTAGCAATCATGGCTACCAGATCATCATCGTCAGTTTCTTCACAACCATCACTGTTTTCAGTGTTCAGGCCAGAGTTCAAAAAACTGTTTAACATCTCCTTCATTGAGTGTGCCTGGACACTCTCTGCAGACATTAAGGCAGCAAAAGGTCGCTCAGGTACACTAGCAACCTTGGAACTCTGGGCATGGTTCATGGCATCTTGCTCAAAACTTCTCAAGAAGAATATCCTTATCCTTCTCTACACCCAAGCCTCTTAGCTGATTAATGAGGCTAGAAAATCTGGTGTATGTACCAGTTAGACTTTCATTGGGCAAGGCAAAGAAGGATTCATACTTCTTGTTCAAGGCAACTTTTCTGGTGACAATAGTATCATCACCTCCTTTAAACTGAATAACTAATTCGTCCCACATAGATTTTGCACTGGGAAACAGCACAAGTGTTGGAATTAGATCTTCAGGAACAGCCCCAAGGATCATGTTCTTGAGTCTGGTGTCCAGATCAACAAGTCTACGATCCTCATCAGACCAATGGTCTTCAGGCTTTTCTCTTGAACCTCTTCTTCCAGTTGGATCTAGAAGAGGACTCACCCCAAGAGACATGGGTATATATGGTCCATCCTTAAGGATTTTCAACATATACCTCTCAATACCACCAAAATGCAAAAGCATTCTAGCCTTCCATGTACCAAAAGTCTCACTGTTTCCATCGAATTTGGGAATAGGAGTGTTAGAGTAGTGTACATGGACGTGGTTTGGGGTAGAAGGAGGAGGAGGATTAGCATTAGCATTTTGAAAAGGTGATATATTGGTATTCAAAGAGATTTCACCTGAACCATAACCATCTCCACCTTCAGTAGTGTTCATCTTAGCAGATCTAGGCAAGTTTATTAGCCTTCTGCTCTGATACCACTTGTAAGTCCCAACTCAATAGATGGTACTACTGAAGACACCTCTATGTCGATGGTGGAGTTACTTTGCAATATATGCACTGAACTGGAGACGACCAGTTGCAGTGTGTATATACCAAGTTCTAGATAGATTACTTATATAAATGACAATAAGTAAAGAACAATGCAATAATACAAATAACTTGTAAGATAACTTGATGAGACAATATGTAGTTTTCAATGTGTAATTTATTTATTGATGTTTAAACAAATTACAAGGTTGTTGCGGAACCAAGATAATACAAGAATGTAAATATCCTAACAACCTATGAAATACAATTGATCTACACTCGGAATTTCTCAAGACAATCGAAACACTTAAAGTTGTGAAATGTTTCTTTTAGCGATTGAGAGAAGATTGCACAAGTTCACCAAGAATATTGCAGGTATGCAAAGTGTGAATTCTATCGAAGAGTATTCAAAGAAGTAATATTCTTGGTTGTGCAATGACATGTATTTATAGGCAAAGTTAACATTGGGATGTTAACTTTGGCCGTACAAATGTGGTTGAGAGCATTTAAGGAATAGCATTTAATTCTTTAAAAAGCAGTATAAAGTTGTCGGTTAAAGCAACTTTACACAACCAGCTTTATGTACCTTTTATTACTTAAATAATAAGATTAGGCTTATTATCCGGGTAAAGGTACATAAAGCATACAAGTCAATTCCTCGTAATCAGTGTAAAGCTTTGTAAGGTCTTTCCACTGATGGTCTCCAGTTTGTAACTGACTAGAATGTCAACTGGGCTTCGCTGCCATTGCCATTCTCTATCTTCCATTTGTTGTCTTCGACTTCAACTGGAATGATTCTTCAACTTGGTCAGTTCTCAACTGGAGGAAGTCTTCAGTTGCGTTGACTGTACGGTGCAACTGGACTTCAATATATTTCTCGACAAATCATCTAGGTCTCCAGTTTACTGGCCAGTTTCACTGGACAAATCAACTGGGTCTCCAGGTGCAACTGGAGACTGGCCAGTTTACCAGGTGAACTGGTCCTAACAGGCACTTGCATTGATACTTTTATCATTTGTACATTCCTGTTACACGCTAACTTACTTTGCGTAATCTTGATCTGTTAAAACACAAGCTGGCTGTGAACGGAATAGCTAAAAACAAATTAGCATATGAAGAACTAAGTAAATAAAAGAGATAGAGAAAGAAGATTTAGTGTGCATTCTTCCTTAAGAAAACGCGTTTCTATTATAGAGGATGAAAAGGGAAATTGACCTAAAAGAACAGACAGGTGTCCATAAACTACAGAAATTTTTAATCATTACTACGGTAATTAGTAATTACCGAAATATATATATTTTTCTATATGAGTATAAGTATATATATTTTTTTAATTACTCGATATGGTCTAGATTTCGAGGACGAAATTTCTTTAACGGGGGAATAATGTAACATTTGCCATTTTAGCCCGTTACTTGTTATATATGATAATGGCAAACTTTATGAATATAAGAAAACTTTGGGTATTTTTGGTGCATATATATATATATATATATATATATATATATATATATTATATGTATATTATATATGATTTTATGGGTTTATATATATATATATATATATATATATATATATATATATATATATATATATATATATATATATATATATATATATATATATATATATATATATATATATATATATATATATATATATATATATATATATATATATATATATATATATATATATATATATATATATATATATATATATATATATATATATATATATATATATATATATATATATATATATATATATATATATATATATATATATATATATATATATATATATATATATATATATATATATATATATATATATATATATATATATATATATATATATATATATATATATATATATATATATATATATATATATATATATATATATATATATATATATATATATATATATATATATATATATATATATATATATATATATATATATATATATATATATATATATATATATATATATATATATATATATATATATATATATATATATATATATATATATATATATATATATATATATATATATATATATATATATATATATATATATATATATATATATATATATATATATATATATATATATATATATATATATATATATATATATATATATATATATATATATATATATATATATATATATATATATATATATATATATATATATATATATATATATATATATATATATATATATATATATATATATATATATATATATATATATATATATATATATATATATATATATATATATATATATATATATATATATATATATATATATATATATATATATATATATATATATATATATATATATATATATATATATATGTTTTAGTCAGAATTACCTGTGTCTAGACGAATCGGTTATGCTATACTATAAGTGTATAAGTGGTCTATACTATATGAGTATAAGTATATATTTTTTTAATTACTCGATATGGTCTAGATTTCGAGGACGAAATTTCTTTAACGGGGGAATAATGTAACATTTGCCATTTTAGCCCGTTACTTGTTATATATGATAATGGCAAACTTTATGAATATAAGAAAACTTTGGGTATTTTTGGTGCATATATATATATATATATATATATATATATATATGTGTGTATACTATAAGTGTATAAGTGGTCTATACTATATGAGTATAAATATATATTTTTTTAATTACTCGATATGGTCTAGATTTCGAGGACGAAATTTCTTTAACGGGGGAATAATGTAACATTTGCCATTTTAGCCCGTTACTTGTTATATATGATAATGGCAAACTTTATGAATATAAGAAAACTTTGGGTATTTTTGGTGCATATATATATATATATATGTGTCGGACTAGTGAGATATTGTAACATCTGATATCTGGATGATCTGTTTCATTAAGGAAACGAACCCGAAACACTCGTAACCTTACATCTGATCCAAGTTAAGAAGTAATTAACTAGGATTAGTTAACTAAGGTTAGTTAACTAAGGTTAGTTAACTAGCCCATGGTATTACAAAACCATCAAACTAGCCCATGGTATTCCTTAACTTAACCATAGTTACCAACAAACTAAACTAGTAACCATGGTAAATTATTACCTATAAATAGTAACCGTATTCGTGAATAGTAATCGTATCTAGAAATTGTATTTATGAATAGTGAACGTGAATAGTACCATGAATAGTGACTGTGAATAGTAACGGTAAATAGTAAAGGTAAAAAGTAAATTTTAA
The DNA here is from genome assembly GCA_034093135.1 of Erigeron breviscapus. Classification (NCBI taxonomy): domain Eukaryota; kingdom Viridiplantae; phylum Streptophyta; class Magnoliopsida; order Asterales; family Asteraceae; genus Erigeron; species Erigeron breviscapus. Next base: position 71,042,565 of record CM067173.1, read on the forward strand.
ATAGTAAAGGTAAAAAGTAAATTTTAAATAGTAAAGGTAAAAGTAAATTGTAAATAGTAAAGGTAGAAAGTAAATTGTAAAAAAGGTAATAAAATAAAATAATATAAAGGTAGGACCCACGTCAAATAATTTAAAGTCTACGTTGAATTCTGAATTCGAATAATTTCAAAAGTGAATAGTGCTGAATAGTAAACATCGCTTTCATACTTTATTCTTATAATATAAACGTCCAAAACCCGCTCACAGGAGTTAATTGAGCAAAAATTATCAAAATGAAAGTTGTAGATCTTAATTTTCTGATCTTATAGAAACTTGAATTTTCTCAATAGGAGCTCGTATGGATAAATGTAACACCCCAAGCCAAGGCTCAGAATATCACGGAAATCATATAGCAGAAGCAAGTAATCGTCAAAGTTTACAAAACGACATCAAAAGAAGGCTATCAATCTAAGTACAATGCAACAGAAGGTAAATGGATCCTTGATCCATATAAGTCCAGTCCGGGTTCGACAGCAAGCAAACAAATCAAACTCCACGTCCTGGATAACCTGGTTACCTGAAAAGTGTACTAAGCATAGTCAACACAAGGTTGGTGAGTTCGTAGTAATGGATCACAAGGAACCATCGTCAATAATCACAATGTACGAGTAGAGGCTAGACATAACTTACAGCGAGCCTCCAAGTAACACAATAACGTCCAACAACAAGATTACACAAATATAAGTAAATGTGTAATAAATGTGCACAAAGATGTAAATATTAATACAAATGTCATCAAGTACCTATTGTACCCGTATCAATGTCATCAAGTACCTATTGTACCCGTATCAATGTCATCAAGTACCTATTGTACCCGTATCAATGTCATCAAGTACCTATTGTACCCGTATCAATGTCATCAAGTACCTATTGTACCCGTATCAATGTCATCAAGTACCTATTGTACCCGTATCAATGTCATCAAGTACCTATTGTACCCGTATCAATGTCATCAAGTACCTATTGTACCCGTATCAATGTCATCAAGTACCTATTGTACCCGTATCAATGTCATCAAGTACCTATTGTACCCGTATCAATGTCATCAAGTACCTATTGTACCCGTATCAATGTCATCAAGTACCTATTGTACCCGTATCAATGTCATCAAGTACCTATTGTACCCGTATCAATGTCATCAAGTACCTATTGTACCCGTATCAATGTCATCAAGTACCTATTGTACCCGTATCAATGTCATCAAGTACCTATTGTACCCGTATCAATGTCATCAAGTACCTATTGTACCCGTATCAATGTCATCAAGTACCTATTGTACCCGTATCAATGTCATCAAGTACCTATTGTACCCGTATCAATGTCATCAAGTACCTATTGTACCCGTATCAATGTCATCAAGTACCTATTGTACCCGTATCAATGTCATCAAGTACCTATTGTACCCGTATCAATGTCATCAAGTACCTATTGTACCCGTATCAATGTCATCAAGTACCTATTGTACCCGTATCAATGTCATCAAGTACCTATTGTACCCGTATCAATGTCATCAAGTACCTATTGTACCCGTATCAATGTCATCAAGTACCTATTGTACCCGTATCAATGTCATCAAGTACCTATTGTACCCGTATCAATGTCATCAAGTACCTATTGTACCCGTATCAATGTCATCAAGTACCTATTGTACCCGTATCAATGTCATCAAGTACCTATTGTACCCGTATCAATGTCATCAAGTACCTATTGTACCCGTATCAATGTCATCAAGTACCTATTGTACCCGTATCAATGTCATCAAGTACCTATTGTACCCGTATCAATGTCATCAAGTACCTATTGTACCCGTATCAATGTCATCAAGTACCTATTGTACCCGTATCAATGTCATCAAGTACCTATTGTACCCGTATCAATGTCATCAAGTACCTATTGTACCCGTATCAATGTCATCAAGTACCTATTGTACCCGTATCAATGTCATCAAGTACCTATTGTACCCGTATCAATGTCATCAAGTACCTATTGTACCCGTATCAATGTCATCAAGTACCTATTGTACCCGTATCAATGTCATCAAGTACCTATTGTACCCGTATCAATGTCATCAAGTACCTATTGTACCCGTATCAATGTCATCAAGTACCTATTGTACCCGTATCAATGTCATCAAGTACCTATTGTACCCGTATCAATGTCATCAAGTACCTATTGTACCCGTATCAATGTCATCAAGTACCTATTGTACCCGTATCAATGTCATCAAGTACCTATTGTACCCGTATCAATGTCATCAAGTACCTATTGTACCCGTATCAATGTCATCAAGTACCTATTGTACCCGTATCAATGTCATCAAGTACCTATTGTACCCGTATCAATGTCATCAAGTACCTATTGTACCCGTATCAATGTCATCAAGTACCTATTGTACCCGTATCAATGTCATCAAGTACCTATTGTACCCGTATCAATGTCATCAAGTACCTATTGTACCCGTATCAATGTCATCAAGTACCTATTGTACCCGTATCAATGTCATCAAGTACCTATTGTACCCGTATCAATGTCATCAAGTACCTATTGTACCCGTATCAATGTCATCAAGTACCTATTGTACCCGTATCAATGTCATCAAGTACCTATTGTACCCGTATCAATGTCATCAAGTACCTATTGTACCCGTATCAATGTCATCAAGTACCTATTGTACCCGTATCAATGTCATCAAGTACCTATTGTACCCGTATCAATGTCATCAAGTACCTATTGTACCCGTATCAATGTCATCAAGTACCTATTGTACCCGTATCAATGTCATCAAGTACCTATTGTACCCGTATCAATGTCATCAAGTACCTATTGTACCCGTATCAATGTCATCAAGTACCTATTGTACCCGTATCAATGTCATCAAGTACCTATTGTACCCGTATCAATGTCATCAAGTACCTATTGTACCCGTATCAATGTCATCAAGTACCTATTGTACCCGTATCAATGTCATCAAGTACCTATTGTACCCGTATCAATGTCATCAAGTACCTATTGTACCCGTATCAATGTCATCAAGTACCTATTGTACCCGTATCAATGTCATCAAGTACCTATTGTACCCGTATCAATGTCATCAAGTACCTATTGTACCCGTATCAATGTCATCAAGTACCTATTGTACCCGTATCAATGTCATCAAGTACCTATTGTACCCGTATCAATGTCATCAAGTACCTATTGTACCCGTATCAATGTCATCAAGTACCTATTGTACCCGTATCAATGTCATCAAGTACCTATTGTACCCGTATCAATGTCATCAAGTACCTATTGTACCCGTATCAATGTCATCAAGTACCTATTGTACCCGTATCAATGTCATCAAGTACCTATTGTACCCGTATCAATGTCATCAAGTACCTATTGTACCCGTATCAATGTCATCAAGTACCTATTGTACCCGTATCAATGTCATCAAGTACCTATTGTACCCGTATCAATGTCATCAAGTACCTATTGTACCCGTATCAATGTCATCAAGTACCTATTGTACCCGTATCAATGTCATCAAGTACCTATTGTACCCGTATCAATGTCATCAAGTACCTATTGTACCCGTATCAATGTCATCAAGTACCTATTGTACCCGTATCAATGTCATCAAGTACCTATTGTACCCGTATCAATGTCATCAAGTACCTATTGTACCCGTATCAATGTCATCAAGTACCTATTGTACCCGTATCAATGTCATCAAGTACCTATTGTACCCGTATCAATGTCATCAAGTACCTATTGTACCCGTATCAATGTCATCAAGTACCTATTGTACCCGTATCAATGTCATCAAGTACCTATTGTACCCGTATCAATGTCATCAAGTACCTATTGTACCCGTATCAATGTCATCAAGTACCTATTGTACCCGTATCAATGTCATCAAGTACCTATTGTACCCGTATCAATGTCATCAAGTACCTATTGTACCCGTATCAATGTCATCAAGTACCTATTGTACCCGTATCAATGTCATCAAGTACCTATTGTACCCGTATCAATGTCATCAAGTACCTATTGTACCCGTATCAATGTCATCAAGTACCTATTGTACCCGTATCAATGTCATCAAGTACCTATTGTACCCGTATCAATGTCATCAAGTACCTATTGTACCCGTATCAATGTCATCAAGTACCTATTGTACCCGTATCAATGTCATCAAGTACCTATTGTACCCGTATCAATGTCATCAAGTACCTATTGTACCCGTATCAATGTCATCAAGTACCTATTGTACCCGTATCAATGTCATCAAGTACCTAATATACGCCTTACTAGTTAATCTTCACCATAACCCAAGTTCATAATTTGTCACTAAATTTGGATGGAAAAATCAAAGTGTTTAAAGGTGTGTTTTAACAAGTTTGATGCTCTTTTTATGATGATATAAGACTAGTAAATAAGTTTTGGATCATTAAAAGTCGACCGATAACCATTTGAAAAAGTTAGGAAACGAACAGCAGGTTCACGGACGCTTCACGGATCGTCCGTAAGAGCGTCCGTGAAGCACGGATGCAGTCACGGATCGTCCGTCAGAGCGTCCGTCTGCTAGAATCATGTATGTTCTTCAGGAAATAGCACGGACTCAAGCACGGATCATCCGTGCGAGCGTCCGTGCTCTGCCTGGACGAGTTTTGGCTCAAAATTGGCTATGTTAAACACAAAATCAAAGCCCCAAACTCATATATAATCATCCATAAACATAATCAAGCATAAATAACAACTCAAATCATGAACCCACTTCCAAAATCACTAGTTACCATTTATGAACTTTGAACTCAATTTATTTTCAATAAAACTCAAGATTTGGCCAAAGGATGTATTAATCTAGTTATCAAAGATATATAACTACATGAAACAAGTGTTTAAGGATTAAATTTACTTACCAATTCTTCCAAAAGCTCACAAATCCAAATTTTGACCTAAATGGGTAGAAATCTTGCACTTAGAATCCAAGTCTTGAAGTGATGAAGATGATGATTCTTGTATTTAAGCAAACTCCACAACACCAAATAATGCAAGAGTAAATGGAAGAAAGGAAGAATGAGAGACTTGTGTGGTGTTCCTGGCTTTTGCTAGAGAGAAAAAGAGAGAAAGAGGAAAAGGGTTGGTGAAATGAATGGAGGGGAGGGAGGGAGAGTCATAGGGAGGCTGATGGGTCGTGGGTTTGCCCATGGGTCGACCCGTTTTCTCTTCTCAAGCCAAAATTGCAATCGTTATACATTTAAACACCGGTTAAAACATACTATCGATCCTACCAATATACCACTTAGTCATTTAATCACAAAATGAACCCCAAATATTTCTTTAAACAAGATTGTTAGTCAAAATATACAAAAAGTCATCGGTCGAAATTCACGGATGTTACAATAAATTAGGATTAAAACAATGTATAAATATATACTACTCGGATAAAGGAAATCTATCATTAGAAACGTCCAAGAGGTAGTGGGAAACACACTTTTATCTACTTTATAATTTAAAATTTATAAATTATGAATCACGGGTTTAGTTCACTAGAGATATGGACAAAAAGAATACTATATATATACATACCCCTTATTCATGATTAACTTTATAATATAATAATATTATAATATAATAATATTATATATAAACGAGTACGTTGAAATTTTCGTTGAAAATTTAGTACGCGCTTCTGTTTCTTTTTTTTTTCTAAATCGGCAGGCAGTATTATTAATATAATAATCAAACGAATGAATTCGTTCGCCTATAAATAGCATATGTTATTTAATCATAAAACTCGTACCATCATATATTCACTTCTAAATTTCTCTCTTATAAATCACACAAGATTAAGTGATCTTTCTTCTACAACACTAAGGGAATACGTAACGTGGCCAGTTGACTCACTCGTCATCATTGACTACATCAATCTCTTCTACTTTGCTGTTGAACTATCAAGAATAAGGTGAGTTTCGTAAACCCTCCCTACTCAATTGAGATTCGGGCTGAAAAGTGTACATGCTTGTTGATTGATTGTTTGTTTAATGTATTGACTTGTTGCTCGGTTAACTTTGACTTCGTTATGAACACTTGTTGTGCTTTAGATAGTTGTACATGCATGA
>CM067173.1:71049710-71062599 GCA_034093135.1 Erigeron breviscapus
TTTATTACTTAAATAATAAGATAAGGATTATTATCCGGGTAAAGGTACATAAAGCATACAAGTCAATTCCTCGTAATCAGTGTAAAGCTTTGTAAGGTCTTTCCACTGATGGTCTCCAGTTTGTAACTGACTAGAATGTCAACTGGGCTTCGCTGCCATTGCCATTCTCTATCTTCCATTTGTTGTCTTCGACTTCAACTGGAATGATTCTTCACTTGGTCAGTTCTCAACTGGAGGAAGTCTTCAGTTGCGTTGACTGTACGGTGCAACTGGACTTCAATATATTTCTCGACAAATCATCTAGGTCTCCAGTTTACTGGCCAGTTTAACTGGACAAATCAACTGGGTCTCCAGGTGCAACTGGAGACTGGCCAGTTTACTAGGTGAACTGGTCCTAACAAATTCCCCCTATTTGTCTAGAAATATTGTCAAGTCTATTTCTAACTTTCCAAGGCATTTTTATAGATCAATAAATGCCTTAGGATTTTTCTTTTAGGTTTGTTAGATTTTAATCTATTATCTACCTTGTGGTTACAAACTGTAACTTCATTTATACAAGGAAATGAAATTTATACAAGTTACAGAATGTAAATACAAATTACAAGTAGATAACTGAAGAAAGAACTTAATGAGATGGCCCTTCGCCAGTTCTTCTTCTCTTGGTCACCAAAGAAATAGGCTGAGAGTCTTCAGGATCAATATTCAACTTTTGCTCAAGATTTTCTTTATGTTGAATTTTGCCCCTTAGAAAGTTTGCCCATGCTTTCTCAAACCTATTCTTTTGTGCCTTCGCATCCAGTACATTCACCATCTCTACCCATTCGCTGAACCCATATTGCATAGCACCAGGATTGTCAGTTTTAACCAGTGCCCCCCTGGTATAACTAACTTCAACTTGAAAAACTTTGGTGCCTGGCTTGATTGTTACATTTACACCATTTATAGTACCACTATGTCTTCTGGTTGACATGATCTGGGAGTAGTAGTTTCTTGCTTCAGATTCATTTGTAATTTTTATACTCCCAGCACCAGCAGCCAGTACAGCGGACTTGATGTCATCATTTGATACCTCACCAGTTGGTTCAACAAATGTGCTAAGGTCAGCATCTCTTGCATCTCTTGTCAGTGGTCTTCTTGGGTGTGGAATCCTTCTTTTTAGTGGATTCAAAACCTTATTCACAACCTTCTTAACATTTGCAATACGTTTAAGAATCCCACTGGCCCTAATTTCCTTAGCCTTCTCCACTGAAATGTTCAAGTTTCTGGCATTGAATTCAGCTTCATCCTCAGGATAGTGTCTGTCCAGTTCTACATCAAGCATTTCATTCAACTGGTTAACTATCCTAGGATCATTCTTAATCCTAACATACTCCTCCTTAGTGATACCCAACAGATTGGCATCACTCATATCAAGCAACTTGATTTGTTGAAGATGTGCCCTGGCTTCAACTTGGTTTCTTTGTTTCATCTTCTTTTTTTCTTTGATATCATTCCCAAGTCTGGCCAGTCTTCTGCTATCACTATCTAAAATTGGAGGAAGTACATCAGCATTACCAGTTTCAATCATTACATCAGTGGCCGGCTGGGCAGATGCATCACCAGCTAAACCTTTGCCCTTATCCAAAACAACATTCCCCCTATCACCATCATCACCAGATCCCCAACTCTTTGCTCACCAGCTTCAGTACTGGTAGCCACAATCAATTCTCTTCCAGATGGAGTCCTTCCAGGTGCAACTGGTGCAAGGACTGCACTTCTTTCCCCCTTGGCAGCATCTAGACCTGCCCTAATTGCTTCCCATTCAGAAGGGTGAGATGGCAACCGGTCAAGAGGCTGCCATGACTGCATGTCCTTGCACTCCTTAAAAATCCCACACATCATCCTGAAGGACCTCCAAAGGTGGTTGGTTTCTTTAGACTGGGTCAAAACATTTGCACTAACTTGTTCTTGACCAGTTTTTAGTTCATTTAAAAGCTTGGAGTCTTCATCCAAACCAGAAACCACCTTTTCTTTTACCTCTTCATCCTTCTTCTTCAGATTTTCCACTTCAGTTGTCAGTTTTTCTAACGATTGAGCATGTAGAGATACTTGGGTGTTCAAACTCTCTATGCTGCCTCTCAACTGGTTGATCTCACTTGTGAGTGGGGCCAGATCAACCTGAGGAGTGGCCAGCAGTGAACTGGTCCTAACAAATTCCCCCTATTTGTCTAGAAATATTTAAATCTATCTAAGTTTCCAAGGCATTTTTATAGATCAATAAATGCCTTAGGATTTTTCTTTTAGGTTTGTTAGATTTTAATCTTATTATCTACCTTGTGGTTACAAACTGGTAACTTCATTTATACAAGGAAATGAAATTTATACAAGTTACAGAATGTAAATACAAATTACAAGTAGATAACTGAAGAAAGAACTTAATGAGATGGCCCTTCGCCAGTTCTTCTTCTCTTGGTCACCAAAGAAATAGGCTGAGAGTCTTCAGGATCAATATTCAACTTTTGCTCAAGATTTTCTTTATGTTGAATTTTGCCCCTTAGAAAGTTTGCCCATGCTTTCTCAAACCTATTCTTTTGTGCCTTCGCATCCAGTACATTCACCATCTCCACCCATTCGCTGAACCCATATTGCATAGCACCAGGATTGTCAGTTTAAACCAGTGGCCCCCTGGTATAACTAACTTCGACTTGAAAAACTTTGGTGCCTGGCTTGATTGTTACATTTACACCATTTATAGTACCACTATGTCTTCTGGTTGACATGATCTGGGAGTAGTAGTTTCTTGCTTCAGATTCATTTGTAATTTTTATACTCCCAGCACCAGCAGCCAGTACAGCGGACTTGATGTCATCATTTGATACCTCACCAGTTGGTTCAACAAATGTGCTAAGGTCAGCATCTCTTGCATCTCTTGTCAGTGGTCTTCTTGGGTGTGGAATCCTTCTTTTTAGTGGATTCAAAACCTTATTCACAACCTTCTTAACATTTGCAATACGTTTAAGAATCCCACTGGCCCTAATTTCCTTAGCCTTCTCCACTGAAATGTTCAAGTCTTCTGGCATTGAATTCAGCTTCATCCTCAGGATAGTGTCTGTCCAGTTCTACATCAAGCATTTCATTCAACTGGTTAACTATCCTAGGATCATTCTTAATCCTAACATACTCCTCCTTAGTGATACCCAACAGATTGGCATCACTCATATCAAGCAACTTGATTTGTTGAAGATGTGCCCTGGCTTCAACTTGGTTTCTTTGTTTCATCTTCTTTTTTTCTTTGATATCATTCCCAAGTCTGGCCAGTCTTCTGCTATCACTATCTAAAATTGGAGGAAGTACATCAGCATTACCAGTTTCAATCATTACATCAGTGGCCGGCTGGGCAGATGCATCACCAGCTAAACCTTTGCCCTTATCCAAAACAACATTCCCCCTATCACCATCATCACCAGATCCACCAACTCTTTGCTCACCAGCTTCAGTACTGGTAGCCACAATCAATTCTCTTCCAGATGGAGTCCTTCTAGGTGCAACTGGTGCAAGGACTGCACTTCTTTCCCCCTTGGCAGCATCTAGACCTGCCCTAATTGCTTCCTATTCAGAGGGGTGAGATGGCAACCGGTCAAGAGGCTGCCATGACTGCATGTCCTTGCACTCCTTAAACATCCCACACATCATCCTGAAGGACCTCCAAAGGTGGTTGGTTTCTTTAGACTGGGTCAAAACATTTGCACTAACTTGTTCTTGACCAGTTTTTAGTTCATTTAAAAGCTTGGAGTCTTCATCCAAACCAGAAACCACCTTTTCTTTTACCTCTTCATCCTTCTTCTTCAGATTTTCCACTTCAGTTGTCAGTTTTTCTAACGATTGAGCATGTAGAGATACTTGGGTGTTCAAACTCTCTATGCTGCCTCTCAACTGGTTGATCTCACTTGTGAGTGGGGCCAGATCAACCTGAGGAGTGGCCAGCTTGGTGATCTCAGATATCACCCTTTCAACCAATTGTGCTTCTCTAGCACCCAGCGTATCCTCTATTTTCTGACCAACAGAAGTCATCAACTGTCTCTCCAAGTCCAGTTACATCTAGGCCAGGTTTTTCAATCAATTCCTTAACCTGCCTTTCAATCTCTTTCAAATCAACTTCTGAAGTTCTGATAGTGTTTCCCAGCAAGTTAGAGATTGAAGTTGTAACCTTGGAGTGAGTTAGGTCAAAGGCTTCCTTTAAAGTACCAGCCAGATTGTTGCAGCCAGTGACCAACTCATTTAGCTTATTAAATACCAAGTCTTCATTAGATGAAAACTTGTTTATCCCCAGATCAACCACCTTAATATTTTTAAATAATCTTTGTGGTATCTGGAGAAGGACTTGGTGTTTTTGTCAAATGTCTTTGGAATCTCCTCCACCCTGGTTAGAAGGTTTTAGAGATCGGCTTGAAGTGAGAAAACTTGACTGTCCAGTGACGATGGAGAAGGTGTCACTGGACCAGCAACAGTTACTACTGGAGCAACTGGAGGAGGCAAACTTAAGGAAGTCTCCCCAGTTGTCATGCCAGCAGTTGAAGATTGTTAGGACCAGTTCACCTGGTAAACTGGCCAGTCTCCAGTTGCATCTGGAGACCCAGTTGAGTTGTCCAGTGAAACTGGCCAGTGAACTGGAGACCTAGATGATTTGTCGAGAAATATATTGAAGTCCAGTTGCACCGTACAGTCAACGCAACTGAAGACTTCCTCCAGTTGAGAACTGACCAAGTTGAAGAAGCATTCCAGTTGAAGTCGAAGACAACAAATGGAAGATAGAGAATGGCAATGGCAGCGAAGCCCAGTTGACATTCTAGTCAGTTACAAACTGGAGACCATTAGTGGAAAGCCCTTACAAAGCTTTACACTGATTACGAGGAATTGACTTGTATGCTTTATGTCCCCTTACACGGATAATAAGTCTTATCTTATTATTTAAGTAATAAAAGGTACATAAAGCTGGTTAAATAAAGTTGCTTTAACCGACAACTTTATACTGCTTTTTTAAGGAATTAAATGCTATTCCTTAAATGCTCTCAAGCACATTTGTACGGCCAAAGTTAACATCCCAATGTTAACTTTGCCTATAAATACAAGTCATTGCACAACAAGAATAACAAGTGAATTCACATAGTGAAAAACATACAACACTTCACATAGTCTCTTGGGGTTAGTCCTCTTCTAGATCCAACTGGAAGAAGAGGTTCTAGAGAAAAGCCTGAAGACCATTGGTCTGACGAGGATCGTAGGCTTGTTGATCTGGACACCAGACTCAAGAACATGATCCTTGGGGCTATTCCTAAAGATCTAATTCCAACACTTGTGCTGTTGCCCAGTGCAAAATCTATGTGGGACAAATTAGTTATTCAGTTTGAAGGAGGTGATGATACTATTGTCACTAGAAAAGTTGCCTTGAACAAGAAGTATGAATCCTTCTTTGCCTTGCCCAATGAAAGTCTAACTGGTACATACACCAGATTTTCTAGCCTCATTAATCAGCTGAGAGGCTTGGGTGTAGAGAAGGATAAGGATATTCTTCTTCAGGAGTTTTGTGATATTCTTCCTTCCAAATGGGAAAACATGGTTCTTGTCTTGAGACAAGGTAAAACCTTGCACACCCATACTCTTGCATCGCTCTATGGAGCCTTCAGATTCACTCAAGATAATAATGCTGCAAGACTGGTGGCTGAGCAAGATGCCATGAACCATGCCCAGAGTTCCAAGGTTGCTAGTGTACCTGGGCGACCTTGTGCTGCTTTAATGTCTGCAGAGAATGTCCAGACACACTCGATGAAGGAGATGTTAAACAGTTTCTTGAACTCTGGTCTGACCACTGAAAACAGTGATGGTTGTAATGAAACTGACGATGATGATCTGGTCGCCATGATTGCTAAAACCTTTAACAGGTTTAAGCATAAATCTAAAAGATTTAATGGCCCCAACAATGCTTCCAGCTCCAGCTCTCTAGATAAAACCAATCTTACCTGCTATAAGTGTGGTAAGAAAGGTCACTTTATGAAGGAATGCAGATCTAGTCAGTTGAACAACCAAACTGGCCCCCTGTCCCTAATTTCAATCGGCCTGATGATAGCTACAAAGCTAAATACAAGAAGCTTAAGCCCAGATTGCCCTCCTGTCCATGGAAAAGGAAAAGGATCAGTGCTTAATGGCACAAACTGAGGGAAAATGGGAGTACTCTGATGACTCATTAGTTGATGAAGAAGAGGAAAGGGACATGTGCTTCATGGCCTTGGAAGATCAACAGCAGCAACATGTGGCAAAAGAAGATGTCATCACTGGAAGATGGGTGGACATCATCTTGAAGAAGGTATGTGATTATGATCAACAAATTGACCCTGAACTAAAACTGGACCTGGCTGAATCATTAAGTGGTGACTTAGCTTTTGTTGAAACCGTAAGAGCTGATAGTGAAATATATCTTGACACTATCTTAATTGAAGTGAACATCGTTAAGCCACAACTTAATGATTTACAAAGTGTCCAGTTGGCTCTCAAGGAGTCAGTTTTAAAGATTAAGGTTTTAGAACTTGATAATCAAAAACTATTTTCTGATCTTGAAAAAGAACAAAAGATTATCAAGTCATGGGTAAAAGCATCTGGCAAAAACTATGATGCATTTTCAAGAACTATCGATGCCCAGAAAAATGCATGGAAATCTGGAGATCTGGAGATAGCAGCTCTCATACCAGATATTCATGCATTGCCTCCAGCTCTCCAGGTTGAAACACCTTATGATCAACCTGAAGCTGTTGAAACTGAAACCTTTGAGACCACCCCCATTGAGGTTAAAACTGGAGCCAAAACAGGCTAAAGCTCCAGTCAAAAAGGCCACTGGTAACAAGCCTTTACCTCAAAAGTCTAAGGTGCCCAAGACCCGACAGACTAACACTCCAGTTGAACCAAGGTCCAAGGTTCAACTGACTGAAAATAATATTTTGGTTAATCTGGAAAGTCAACTCCAACTTTTGTCTCGGCAGGTTCAGAGTTGTACTGCCCGGATTAACAATTTGGAAGGAGATTTATTGCCTCCAGTTTTCAAACAAAATATTAAACCACTCCCTTCAAAATCAAAACAAAAGTTTGTTCCATCTGGAACAAAATCTGTTAAAAATAAGGGGAGTAAGTATCAAATACCAATTGTTTTTACTCCTGCACCTGGAGCTGGTGAAAAAGCTCCAGATGTAGCCTCCAGTTCAACACCTCAACAATCAACTGTGACTTCTGTAGAGAAGTCCAGTGAACCCATCAAGCAAAGATGGGTTCACAAAAAGAACTAATGATTTTTGTGTGTGTGTAGGGCGATCGAAAGAAGAATATCTGGTATCTGGATAGCGCTGCTGGCCAGACTATGACCGGATGTAAGCCCCTACTGGAAGAGTTCACTATCCAAGATGGACCGACAGTGACATTTGGTAACGATCAATCTGGAAAGACTGAAGGATATGGTGTGCTCAATAATGGACAAGTCGAATTCAAAAGAGTTGCATTTGTGAATGGTTTGAAATATAACCTGATCAGTGTAAGCCAACTTTGTGATGATGGCTTCAGAGTTTTGTTCGATATTGCTCAAGGCACCATATTTAACAAGGATTGGAAAGTGGTGATGATTGCACCAAGAAAAGGAAATGTGTACATCATGGATATGGAACCAGCTCCAAAAGAGCAATGTTTCTATACCAAAGCTAATGAGGACACCAACTGGCTATGGCATAAAAGATTATCCCATCTTAATTTTAAGAATATCAACAAGTTGTCTCGCAAGCAACTAGTTGATGGGATACATCATATTTCTTTCATTAAAGAAAAACCATGTCCAGGTTGTGAGATGGGTAAGCAGAAAAGAGCCAGTTTCAAAACTAGGCAAAATTTTAGCATCACTGAACCTCTTCACATGCTACATATGGATCTCTTTGGTCCAGTGAATGTTCAAACTAGAGCTGGAAAGAAGTACACTCTAGTTGTGGTTGATGAATTCAACAGATACTGCTGGGTGGTATTCATCAGATCCAAAAGTGATGCACCTGCTGAAATCATCTCACTCATCAAAAGAATTGAGCTCAAGTGTACTCGAAAGTTTGTCAGTTGCGAAGTGATAATGGTACTGAATTCCAAAATAAGGTACTTGAAACATTTTGCAATGACACTGCATCTCTCAAAACTTCTCATCAGTTCACTCTCCAGAGCAAAATGGAGTTGTTGAAAGAAAGAATCGTACACTGATAGAAGCAGCCAGAAGTATGCTATCTGAATCTGGTCTTCCCACCAGTTTTTGGGCTGAGGCAGTTGCAACTGCTTGTCACACCCAAAACCGGTCATACATCAAGTGACATAAGAAGACTGCCTATGAAGTACTCAGGAATCGTAAACCAAATATTGGATACTTTCATGTATTTGGTTGTCCAGTTTTTATCCTAAACGATTCCAGTCAGCTTGGAAAGTTTGATGCAAAAGCTGATGAAGGGGTATTTTTAGGCTATTCAGATATTCGAAAGGCCTTTAGAGTTATAATTATAGACTCCAAAAGGTTCATGAGACAATTCATGTCACATTCGATGAATCAACTGAAGCAATCAACAAGACCAAGCCTTGATATTTCTCCAGTCGTTCCAATCAATTTTGGTGAAACTGACCAAGTTCATCGGTCAGTTGTTTCACCAGAAAATGCTTCCAGTTACAACAAACTAGAACCAGTTAAGAAGAAGAAAACCTCCAGTGACACATCATTTTATCCCTCCATCAATTTTAACTTACCACAAGAATTGGTGATTGGATCAGATGTACGTGCCACTCCAATATCAGCACCAGTTCAAACACCTACTTCTCTAGTTCTTCATGAAATACCTTCTAATGAGGAATTTCATGATGCTAATCGAGACCTCATTGACTCTGATGAGGATGTAGAAATTGTTTGGACTGATCCTTCTCCAGAAGCTGTTGCAACTGAAGAAGATCGTCAGGTGACTTGCACTGATATTGTAGTTCACCAGCCTAGTCAATACACTAGATGGACTCGAGCCCATCCAATGAACAAATTGTGGGAAATCCAAATAGTGGGGTTCAGACTAGAAGAGCCACCAGTGAGCAATGCTTAAACGTCTCCTTCTTATCTTTAATTGAACCAAAGAAGATTGACGAGGCTATGGCAGACCCAAGCTGGGTGGAAGCTATGCAAGAAGAGCTACTCCAGTTTGAAAGGAACAATGTTGGGAGCTTGTTCCTTGTCCACCAGGGTTAAAGAAAGAACCTATTGTACCAGATGGGTCTACCGAAACAAGATGGATGAAGATGGCCATGTTGTAAGAAACAAGGCCAGACTAGTTGCCCAGGGTTATTGTCAAGCAGAGGGCGTTGACTTTGATGAAACTTTTGCTCCAGTTGCAAGACTTGAAGCCATAAGAATATTTCTGTCTTATGCAGCCCATCTGCAGTTCAAGGTCTTCCAGATGGATGTCAAAAGTGCGTTCCTTAATGGAACATTGGAAGAAGAAGTTTATGTTAAGCAGACTCCAGGTTTCATCGATGAGAAGCATCCTCATTGGGTTTATAGACTGAACAAAGCATTGTATGGTCTAAGACAATCCCCAAGAGCCTGGTATGATACTTTAACTAAACATCTTCTTAAAAATGGCTTTCAAAGAGGTGCAATAGATATTACCTTGTTTATCTTGAAAGAAAGAGGTAATATCTTATTGGTACAAATTTATGTTTGCAACATGTTAATGTGCCAGGGTTCAGGCTAACCCTAAAGAATCACACTTGCACGCTGTAAAGCGTATCTTTAGATACCTGAAAGGGTGTCCTAATCTTGGTTTTTGGTACCTCAAAGGCTTAGGATTAGATCTAATGGGTTATTCAGATACTGATCATGCAGGTTGTAAGATAGATAGAAAATCAACAACTAGTGGTTGTCATTTCCTTGGAGGAAAAACTGGTGAGTTGGACCAGCAAGAAGCAGACTTCAGTCTCTATGTCCACTGCTGAGGCAGAGTACATTTCTGCGGCCAGTTGCTGTGCCCAGATTCTCTGGATCAAGAACCAGTTACTAGATTATGGTCAAAAGTATACAAAGACCCCAATCT
The DNA here is from genome assembly GCA_034093135.1 of Erigeron breviscapus. NCBI lineage: Eukaryota > Viridiplantae > Streptophyta > Magnoliopsida > Asterales > Asteraceae > Erigeron > Erigeron breviscapus. Next base: position 71,059,823 of record CM067173.1, read on the forward strand.
TTTGTGACAACACCAGTGCAATTGCTATATCTCACAACCCAGTGATGCACTCCAAAACAAAGCATATTGACATCAGGTATCATTTCATTCGGATCATGTTATGAAAGGAGATATTGAAATTCATTTCATCCCCACTGAAAACAGTTAGCTGATGTTTTTACAAAACCTCTCGATGAGAAAACCTTTAAACATCTCATCAGCGAACTGGGAATGTTAAATCCTTTAACTGGAGCTTTCTTTGTTATTGAACGTGTCAGTGACACTGATGAAGTTCTCCAGTTGAGGAGGTCCAGATAATCTTTGCTCGCCAGGCTATCGAACGCCTTTGTGATACTATCTTGGCACTAAATGATTTCTGGATCATCATTTTAGGGGAAAGACTCAAAATAATTTTCTGACTAAATTTATTTTTGTTTGAAAATGCAACTGGAGAACTCTCCAGTTGGAAACTGGTACTGGACTGATCCTCCAGTTACCAGGTTCAGTCTTGTCTTTATTTTTATAACGTTAGAAATACTTGGTCAATATGTGTGACACGTGATGATACTCGAGTGCCCATCCAATTGAACAAATTGTGGGAAATCCAAATAGTAGGGGTTCAGACTAGAAGAGCCACCAGTGAGCAATGCTTAAACGTCTCCTTCTTATCTTTAATTGAACCAAAGAAGATTGACGAGGCTATGGCAGACCCAAGCTGGGTGGAAGCTATGCAAGAAGAGCTACTCCAGTTTGAAAGGAACAATGTTTGGGAGCTTGTTCCTTGTCCACCAGGGTTAAAGAAAGAACCTATTGGTACCGGATGGGTCTACCGAAACAAGATGGATGAAGATGGCCATGTTGTAAGAAACAAGGCCAGATTAGTTGCCCAGGGTTATTGTCAAGCAGAGGGCGTTGACTTTGATGAAACTTTTGCTCCAGTTGCAAGACTTGAAGCCATAAGAATATTTCTGTCTTATGCAGCCCATCTGCAGTTCAAGGTCTTCCAGATGGATGTCAAAAGTGCGTTCCTTAATGGAACATTGGAAGAAGAAGTTTATGTTAAGCAGACTCCAGGTTTCATCGATGAGAAGCATCCTCATTGGGTTTATAGACTGAACAAAGCATTGTATGGTCTAAGACAATCCCCAAGAGCCTGGTATGATACTTTAACTAAACATCTTCTTAAAAATGGCTTTCAAAGAGGTGCAATAGATATTACCTTGTTTATCTTGAAAGAAAGAGGTAATATCTTATTGGTACAAATTTATGTTTGCAACATGTTAATGTGCCAGGGTTCAGGCTAACCCTAAAGAATCACACTTGCACGCTGTAAAGCGTATCTTTAGATACCTGAAAGGGTGTCCTAATCTTGGTTTTTGGTACCTCAAAGGCTTAGGATTAGATCTAATGGGTTATTCAGATACTGATCATGCAGGTTGTAAGATAGATAGAAAATCAACAACTAGTGGTTGTCATTTCCTTGGAGGAAAAACTGGTGAGTTGGACCAGCAAGAAGCAGACTTCAGTCTCTATGTCCACTTGAGGCAGAGTACATTTCTGCGGCCAGTTGCTGTGCCCAGATTCTCTGGATCAAGAACCAGTTACTAGATTATGGTCAAAAGTATACAAAGACCCCAATCTTTTGTGACAACACCAGTGCAATTGCTATATCTCACAACCCAGTGATGCACTCCAAAACAAAGCATATTGACATCAGGTATCATTTCATTCGTGATCATGTTATGAAAGGAGATATTGAAATTCATTTCATCCCCACTGAAAACAGTTAGCTGATGTTTTTACAAAACCTCTCGATGAGAAAACCTTTAAACATCTCATCAGCGAACTGGGAATGTTAAATCCTTAACTGGAGCTTTCTTTGTTATTGAACGTGTCAGTGACACTGATGAAGTTCTCCAGTTGAGGAGGTCCAGATAATCTTTGCTCGCCAGGCTATCGAACGCCTTTGTGATACTATCTTGGCACTAATTGATTTCTGGATCATCATTTTAGGGGGAAAGACTCAAAATAATTTTCTGACTAAAATTCGTTTTTGTTTGAAAATGCAACTGGAGAACTCTCCAGTTGGAAACTGGTACTGGACTGATCCTCCAGTTACCAGGTTCAGTCTTGTCTTTATTTTTATAACGTTAGAAATACTTGGTCAATATGTGTGACACGTGATGATACTCGAGTGTTTAAAACCACTTGATATCGTGATCTGACGTGTTTGAAACCATTTAGTACTTGACAACTGTTTGTATTGGGAAAACAAAAAGTGAGTTGGGTCATGGGTAAGATAAGCCGTCGTAGCATTTAATGCTGACATGGTAACATTTAATGCTTACATGGAAAATTATTATTTTATTTCAAAATTCAACCAACTTTGTGAAAATATCTACAAAAAGGATTTTGTTATTAAAATATAATTTTTGGTATTTCCTTGGGATCTTGAATCTCTTATAAATACTCTTATTTACTCCAAACTCATTTACTTCTCTTTTATATTCCTTCATTTACTTTCCAATCATCAAAATTGCTTCATTTCTCTCTCCGCTTCATAAATCAAGAACCCTAAATCCCAAATTTCAATATCATTTTCCTATGGCACCTAGATCTTCTCATTCAAGAGATGTAAATCTCTTGACTGTTCCATATGCTCCTTCACCAGATGTCAAACCGGCATCTGGTGCTCCTAGTAATGCTTCGGTCATCAAACTAAATCCTAATAATCCGATGGCAAGCTTGCAAGGATCTCAAGGGTCCAATACCCTTATTGGTAGAATCCAAAAGTTTTA
>CM067173.1:71063599-71076902 GCA_034093135.1 Erigeron breviscapus
GTTGATCGATCATCTAGTCAAGCAGGTAATCATTGATTTATTGTTTGTATTTCAGATTTAGAGGTGGTTTAATTATGGGACAAATCTGATTAAGATGGGATTATGCAAGTAGTTAGGGTTTATGTGGTGTTTTGGGTAATTAACATTGAAAGTGATGTTAAACGAGTCCGTAGTCGATCGTGATGATCAAAATATGTTTAATTATGTCGAAAACATGTTTGGGAAGAAGATTTGATCGATTGAAACCTGGGAAATTAATGAAGAAAGTCGTTTTACGAAAGCTGGATGAAATTATAGTCATTTTCGTAAAACTGAGCCTAAGTTCGTCGGAACGAAGATAGACTTCGTTTGGAGCTATCTTCGTTAGGAGTAGATAACTTCGTAAAAAAGGATTTTGAGATTAAGTTCGTAAAGAGGATTAATTTCGTAAACTATCTTCGTTGGTTATATAAATTCGTTCAGAGATCATCTTCGCAAGTTATAATCATTTTCGTAAAGTATTAAACGAAGTTTATGTTCGTACGAAGATTAACTTCGTATGAATGATTTTTGGGTTATCTTCAGCAGATCAACTAAATTCGTAAAGAAGCTATTTTCGTAAAGTAGATCGAACGAAGTTTAAGTTCGTACGAAGGTTATCTTCGTAAGGTGTAATTCTGGAATTTTACGTAGTCAGTCTTAAGTTCGTACGAGGGTCCATTTAAGGTCCTAAATGACTTATACTTTATATGTTAATGTACGATAGGTGTCGGGGATTACTGATAAGCACTATTAGCTATTTGGTTGCACGCGTACACTACTACCAGGTAAGATACACTACTCTGACACGCTGGGGGATCAACTAAAAGCTGGTTTCAAATCGTAAACACTTCCATTCGGTACCTTATTATTGCATGTGGGCATATGGGTTACTTGGGAGGTATTATGGGTTATGCAGTTGACCATGAGACCTGAGATGCAGTCCCTATTGTAGTGTAATGCAGTATTGCTTAATGTAATATGTAGTTATGCAGTTGATGTAGTTTAATGAAGTATCTTGATATGTATGATATATAGAAATGAAGTTGATGTGTGATATGCATGCTTGACTTGTACGCCTAGTTCACTAGACTTGCTAGGTTGCTATGTCACTTGCACGTTTAAGGATCCAAACGTAATGAAGTTAAAGTGTGTGAATGTCTAGGAATGTGTGTTACCTAGACTATATGTGTGTGAATGTTTGGGAATGCAGGGACCCAATCTATATGTGTGAAATTGAGCTCATAAGACAGATGCAGTGAAAAGTGTTAAGCTTAACCCGTAATGCTGCTGCTAATGCTGCTGCTAATGCTGCTGCTAATGCTGCTGCTAATGCTGCTGCTAATGCTGCTGCTAATGCTGCTGCTAATGCTGCTGCTAATGCTGCTGCTAATGCTGCTGCTAATGCTGCTGCTAATGCTGCTGCTAATGCTGCTGCTAATGCTGCTGCTAATGCTGCTGCTAATGCTGCTGCTAATGCTGCTGCTAATGCTGCTGCTAATGCTGCTGCTAATGCTGCTGCTAATGCTGCTGCTAATGCTGCTGCTAATGCTGCTGCTAATGCTGCTGCTAATGCTGCTGCTAATGCTGCTGCTAATGCTGCTGCTAATGCTGCTGCTAATGCTGCTGCTAATGCTGCTGCTAATGCTGCTGCTAATGCTGCTGCTAATGCTGCTGCTAATGCTGCTGCTAATGCTGCTGCTAATGCTGCTGCTAATGCTGCTGCTAATGCTGCTGCTAATGCTGCTGCTAATGCTGCTGCTAATGCTGCTGCTAATGCTGCTGCTAATGCTGCTGCTAATGCTGCTGCTAATGCTGCTGCTAATGCTGCTGCTAATGCTGCTGCTAATGCTGCTGCTAATGCTGCTGCTAATGCTGCTGCTAATGCTGCTGCTAATGCTGCTGCTAATGCTGCTGCTAATGCTGCTGCTAATGCTGCTGCTAATGCTGCTGCTAATGCTGCTGCTAATGCTGCTGCTAATGCTGCTGCTAATGCTGCTGCTAATGCTGCTGCTAATGCTGCTGCTAATGCTGCTGCTAATGCTGCTGCTAATGCTGCTGCTAATGCTGCTGCTAATGCTGCTGCTAATGCTGCTGCTAATGCTGCTGCTAATGCTGCTGCTAATGGTTAACTCGCAACCGCAACATCCAACGGAGAGCTACTGCTAGCGTTACTCCACCTGTCCATCCGGGTGCAGGTGCTGCTAATGCTGCTGCTAATGCTGCTGCTAATGCTGCTGCTAATGCTAATGTGAATTGTGTGAACCCCCGCCGTGTTAATCAACCAGGCTCATTGGGTCCGATGCCTCCACCACCTGGCAATCCTCCGAGAGTTAACGATGTAGTGGTGGATCAGATTCCCAATCAGACGGAGATGTATAATCTTGTGCTAACTCTTCAGGCCCAGTTGGCCCAAACGCAAGAACAGTTGAATCAGGCGTTGGCAGCTAACGCAGAAGGAACTGGTAACAGTCACTCTGTGCCTTCTCACCACACTGAGCCACCGGTCGATGATGTTGTTATTCCCCATGCTAATGTTAATGTGGTTCCTCCTAATGATGTTCACGCCCCTCGATTCAAGTTTGAAAGTTTCCAGAAGTGTGGAGCTCAGAAATTCTATGGAACACTTAATGCAGTAGGTTGCATGGAATGGCTTGATGATACTGAGATGGTTTTTGAAGCTTGTGATTGTCCCGAGGATAAGAAAGTGTTGTGTGCTAGTAGGATGTTGAAAGAAGGTGCTCGGACTGGTGGAAGAGCATTACTATTTCGATGACTCCAGCTATGGTATCTGCTATCTCGTGGGCTAACTTTAAGCAGAAATTCATTGAGGAATATATTGGGGTTCATGAGCAGCGTAAGATGGAAAAGGAGTTTCGTGCCTTGACGGCTGAAGTCGGAAAGGTCAACGGGTATGCTCGTTCCTTCATGGAGAAGATGAAGTTCGTGGGTCATTTATTCCGTACTGATGCAGATCAGGTTGCTTGCTATGTTGATGGTTTGCCTCCGAGTTATCGAGGTATCTGCAGGCAGCACAAGACTCTGACTGAAGCTATCAAGGAGTCTAAGAAGCTTGACGATGATTTCGCTTCGGACAAGAAGGTTGAGAAGAGTGATGATAAGAAGCCGGGGTTTAAAAGAAGGTCAAATTGGTCTTCCAATAACAATAATAATAAGAAGTTCCGTGGAAGTGGTAGTTCGAGTGGTGACAAGGATAAAAAGAAGAATGGTTCATGGTGTACATTTTGCAAGACAATTCATGAAGGGCATTGTACCGACAAGACAAGAAGGTGCCATAAGTGTGGGAAGTCGGGACATCTTGCCACTGAATGTAGGGACAAGACTCGTTGCTACAAGTGCCAAGAAACGGGTCATCTCATTGCCGATTGTCCACAGATGAAGAATGCTGGAAAGAAGACCGCCACGACAGCAACAAAAGTGAGAGCTCTTCAAATGACGGTTGATGACGCAAGGAACAACGATGAAGTGGTAAGTGGTACTTTCCTTGTTAATTCAAAGCCTGCCTCTGTTTTATTTGATTCAGGTGCAAATAGGTCGTTTGTGTCCACATTATTTGCTCCTAAACTAGAAAGAGTCACTACTCCCTTAGATTGTTCATTAGAGGTAGAAATTGCTAATGGTACGGTTAATAATATACGTGTGGGATATGACGATTGTGACATTGAGATTGAAGGTCGTTCTTTTCCAGTCCAACTATTACCTACTACCTTAGGTGGTTTTGATGTAGTGATTGGTATGGATTGGTTGGCTAGAAATGAAGCTAGTATTTTATGTTCCCAAAAGATAATTCGATTGCCTATATCCGAGGGTAAAGTGATAACGGTGTATGGAGACAAGAAGAGAGGAGGAATAAAGATTATTAGTATGATGAAAGCTATTAAATGTATAAGGAAAAACAAGAGCCATTTCTTGGCTTATGTCATAGATGCAAGAAAAGAGAAGTCTCCAATCGCTAGTGTTGAGGTAGTATCCAATTTCCCCGATGTGTTTCCCGATGATCTACCCGGTATTCCTCCCGATCGTGAAGTTACTTTTCAGATAGATCTTATTCCCGGTGCTACACCCGTTGCTAAAGCACCTTACCGATTAGCTCCTACAGAAATGAAGGAATTAATGACGCAACTACAGGAGTTACTTGACAAGGGGTTCATACAACCTAGTTCCTCGCCTTGGGGAGCTCCGGTTCTCTTTGTTAAGAAGAAGGATGGATCAATGCGCATGTGTATTGACTACCGTGAGTTGAACAAACGAACGGTCAAGAATAAGTATCCTCTCCCGAGAATTGATGATCTTTTTGATCAACTACATGGTGCTTCGTATTTTTCAAAGATTGATTTGCGGTCCGGTTATCATCAGTTAAAGGTAAAGAAGGAAGATGTAGCAAAGACAGCTTTCCGGACTAGATATGGTCATTATGAGTTCTTGGTCATGCCATTTGGGTTGACCAATGCTCCAGCCGCGTTTATGGACTTAATGAATCGGGTATGCCGCCCCTTTCTAGATCATTTTGTTATTGTGTTTATTGACGATATTTTGATCTATTCTAAGTCAGAGGATGAACACCGTGAGCATTTGAAAGCAGTTTTGGAGGTGTTGAGGGAGAAGAAGTTGTACGCAAAGTTTTCTAAATGTGAGTTTTGGCTCCGAGAAGTGCAGTTTCTTGGTCATGTTATTACATCGGAAGGTATTAAAGTAGATCCTTCAAAGATTGAAGCTGTTTCAAAGTGGGAGCAGCCAAAGACACCTACCGAGATTAAGAGTTTTCTTGGTTTGGCCGGATATTAAAGGTGAAGTAGCTCATTTTGTAGCAAAGTGTTTGACATGTGCACGTGTGAAAACGGACCATAAAAAGCCGTATGGTTTGTTGCATCAATTAGACGTTCCCGAGTGGAAATGGGATCATATCACGATGGACTTTGTAACGAAGCTACCGAAAACGCCGAAAGGGAATGATATGATTTGGGTGATTGTAGATAGATTGACGAAGAGTGCTCATTTTCTAGCTACCCGACAAGATGTGCCTTTAACGAAGATGGCAAAGTTGTACATTGATGAAGTAGTTGCGAAACATGGAGTCCCGTTATCTATTGTTTCGGATCGAGACTCGAGGTTTGTGTCAAACTTTTGGAAGGGTCTTCAACGGGAGTTGGGTAGTAGAATAAATTTGAGTACCGCCTATCATCCCCAAACCGATGGGCAAAGTGAGAGAACCATTCAAACCTTGGAGGATATGTTGAGAACGTGTGTACTTGAATACGGTGGAGCATGGGATGAACACTTGAAGTTGATTGAATTTGCTTATAATAATAGTCACCATGCAAGTATTGGAATGCCACCATTTGAAATGTTATATGGAAGGAGATGTAGGACTCCAAGTTGTTGGATGGAGCCGGTGAAAAGCAGTTGACCGGTCCCGAAATTATTGAAATTACCTCTGAAAAGGTTAATGTAGCTAAAGAAGCCTTACGTGTGGCAAGAGAAAGGCAGAAAACATATGCAGATAAGAAAAGGAGACCGATTGAGTTTAATGTTGGTGATTTAGTGATGCTGAAAGTATCACCTTGGAAGGGAGTTATCCGATTTGGAAAGAAGGGAAAGTTGAGTCCACGTTTCATTGGACCTTTTAAAGTGGTGAAGCGCATTAAAGATGTGGCATATCAGTTGGAATTACCTCCAGAATTGGATGGAATTCACAACACCTTCCATGTATCCTACTTAAGGAAATGTTTAGCTGAGGAGTCAAGTGTGATTCCTATTAAAGACGTGAGTATTGACCCAATGAAGAGAATAGTAGACGAACCGGTAGCGATACTTGGAAGAAAGCAAAAGAAGTTACGCCGAAAAGTGATTGAACTTGTCTTGATAAAGTGGAAGCATAATCATGGAGAAAGCTTGACTTGGGAAACTGAAGCAGTAATGAAGGAGAAATATCCCGAGTTGTTCCTATCTGATGAGATTCCGGGGACGGAATCCTCTTAAGGGGGAGGTATTTGTAACATCCCGAACTTTTATTTAACGTTTGACTAATGCCGTTAAGTCAATTTGGGGTGTCGTTAAGTCTTTACTTAATATTTGAATGTAGTTATGTGTGGTTAACGTAGATAAAGTAGTTAGGTTTAAAAGCCTAAATTTTAATGACGAATAAAAGTGTGATTAATGTCGCTTAAAGGCTATGTAGTGCCTTTTAATGAAGGACTAATGTTGTATATGGTCAATAATGCAGTTTGTGGCCAATAATGAAGGGTTTAGAAGTCCAGGGACTGATTTTGACATAGATTGAAATCTAAAAACGGGATTAAGGCTTTGATGGGTGTAATTAGGGTTGATTGAGCAGCCATTAGCAAATAATAACTCACACACAAAGTCTCTCTAATCCTTTCTTGAATCCTAAAGCAATTAATCAAGTATTTGATCAAACGATTTGGTGTTGTAAATTGATCGATCATCTAGTCAAGCAGGTAATCATCGATTTATTGTTTGTATTTCAGATTTAGAGGTGGTTTAATTATGGGACAAATCTGATTAAGATGGGATTATGCAAGTAGTTAGGGTTTATGTGGTGTTTTGGGTAATTAACATTGAAAGTGATGTTAAACGAGTCCGTAGTCGATCGTGATGATCAAAATATGTTTAATTATGTCGAAAACATGTTTGGGAAGAAGATTTGATCGATTGAAACCTGGGAAATTAATGAAGAAAGTCGTTTTACGAAAGCTGGATGAAATTATAGTCATTTTCGTAAAACTGAGCCTAAGTTCGTCGGAACGAAGATAGACTTCGTTTGGAGCTATCTTCGTTAGGAGTAGATAACTTCGTAAAAAGGATTTTGAGATTAAGTTCGTAAAGAGGATTAATTTCGTAAACTATCTTCGTTGGTTATATAAATTCGTTCAGAGATCATCTTCGCAAGTTATAATCATTTTCGTAAAGTATATTAAACGAAGTTTATGTTCGTACGAAGATTAACTTCGTATGAATGATTTTTGGGTTTAAGTTCGTACGAAGGTTATCTTCGTAAGGTGTAATTCTGGAATTTTACGTAGTCAGTCTTAAGTTCGTACGAGGGTCCATTTAAGGTCCTAAATGACTTATACTTTATATGTTAATGTACGATAGGTGTCGGGGATTACTGATAAGCACTATTAGCTATTTGGTTGCACGCGTACACTACTACCAGGTAAGATACACTACTCTGACACGCTGGGGGATCAACTAAAAGCTGGTTTCAAATCGTAAACACTTCCATTCGGTATCTTTATAATGCATGTGGGCATATGGGTTACTTGGGAGGTATTATGGGTTATGCAGTTGACCATGAGACCTGAGATGCAGTCCCTATTGTAGTGTAATGTAGTATTGCTTAATGTAGTATGTAGCTATGCAGTTGATGTAGTTTAATGAAGTATCTTGATATGCATGATATATATAGAAATGAAGTTGATGTGTGATATGCATGCTTGACTTGTACGCCTAGTTCACTAGACTTGCTAGGTTACTATGTCACTTGCACGTTTAAGGATCCAAACGTAATGAAGTTAAAGTGTGTGAATGTCTAGGAATGTGTGTTACCTAGACTATATGTGTGTGAATGTTTGGGAATGCAGGGACCCAATCTATATGTGTGAAATTGAGCTCATAAAACAGATGCAGTGAAAAGTGTTAAGCTTAACCCGTACTAGCCTTAGCCGGGCAAGTGCGTAGATGCAGTTGTTGCTTGGGTGGCTCCTCGCAACGTGGTCTCTATAACACAGGGCGAGTAATACGGGGGGTTTGACCAACTTCCATATACGGATTACTCAAGGATTGGCTTGCCATTCCTTAACGACGTAAGATGAGAAGTCTTTTGACTGATCATCCAGTCGGGTGTGATGCAGGGCACACTTATATGCAGTTAACGAAGATACGTGTGACAATGTGTGAACTAATGCAGGATAGGCACATTTAGGATGATTATCCTAATTGAAACGAAGTTGAAATGCAGTATATGTGTGAACGTGTGATGTATGTTGTGCCTAATAAAACTTGTCTAATAATGAAGATTGTTTTAATTGGACAAATGCTTTTAAATTAAGTGTTATCTTACTTAGCTATTCTTATAGCTAACACTTTCTTCTTAATGTGGTTGTTTCCTCAGGTTTAGCTTGATGGAAACTAGATGCAGGACGTGCGAGCTTGGGTAGATGCAATGCTGGAGCCTTAGCTACCCTTAGACGATGCTTTCTTTAGACATTCATTACATTTCGTATTTAATGTCGAATTTATGTAGTGATGTGTGAACGGTTGTTTTAAGTTGGGCAACCGTTGGGTTTTCATTTGAACTATTGTTTGATATGGCATGTAACACCAAATAAATGCAGAAACCGAAAAGTTTCTATCGGTTTTGACTTTTACAGTCTTTACTTCCGCAATTTAACACCGTTAGGTGAAAAGTTTTTGAAAACCCATATTTTTAAACGACGGGTGTTACATTGATATCAGTGTTCAGACTTGCAGGATCTAGAACATTGATAATTCTCTAGTGTACAGATCTGGTAAGACTTTCCAGTGGACTCCGCCATTTGTTAAGTCTTCTTCCTTCAAACTTCAGTCTTTGACTTCAGTCAGAATGTCTTCAGTAGAGTAGATCTGGACTGGGGTGAAGTCTTCAGTGAGCTAATCTGGAGAATGCTCCAGATTACCTATACAAGTATTGCTCACTAGTCTTCAATTATTTCTGGACAAATCTTTAGAAGGACTCCAGATTCCAAGTCTGGAGTAGGTCCAGTCGAACATGCTTTCTGGTCAGATCTTCAGTGAGGCTCCAGAAGTCGGTTCTGGAGCAAGTCCAGCAAAACAAGTTTTCTAACAAACCTAAAGTAAGGATCCAGTAGTCCAGTCTGGAGCCAGTCCAGTACTCCGGACTAAATCTGGACCTAACAAATTCCCCCTATTTGTTTAGAAATAATGCAAGTATTTTTCAGGTTTATAGATATACAAATTTGTATGCCTGGAAAACACTTGGTCGATTTAAGTCTAAAAAATCTAAGTTACTGGAAAACACTTTATAGATCATGAGTGTTTTCAGTTTCATCTTTTAAGTTTAACTTAGACTAAATCTGGTCATTTACTTGTAAAAAAAATAAAAGAAATGCAACTATCATTACTTTCATCAAAAAGGAAAATAATTACAACTTTTATTAGACAACTAATTACAACAAGTACAATGAACTAAGATTCAGGCTCTTCTTCTGGATGTCCTTTCTGGTGTATCTTCAGAAGCCTTCCTCTTGGGAGATGGAGATGATGGAACAGACACTGGTGGTCTCAGACCCAACACAGCTTCCATTTGTTGTATCCTCTTCCAGATCTTTTCGATTCTTTTCATAAAAGCCTTCACATCTGAAGAGAGATCACTTTTACCTTTAAAGCTCATTCCTATCTCCTTTAGTTCAGTCCATCCAAAGGCATGGACTGAAGTATCTTTCCTTTCATCAGTGAAGTTACCTTCTCTGGTCAACTTCACATTAAACTTGGTCATACCTTGATGATGTTCAGCCAGAGAGATTTCAGCATTTATAATCTTTCTTGCATTGGCCTTGAACTTCATCATTTCTTCATATTTTGCCTTTTGCTTAGCCAACTGAACCATCTCTTCAGTATCCCTGGATACACCACTCTGCTGTCCTTCAGTGGACTGGTGTTCTTGTCTATTAATCTTCAGAGTTGTATCCAGAGGAATGAAGGTGCTAACATCAGCATCTTTTATAGCCTTAATCTGTCTGGCAGTAAGCTTGGGCAGACCAGTCATTCTCTTCCTGTATTCCAGTTCCAGAGCACCAGCATTTCTTCTAATTCTCTTCTGGAGGCTTATCAGTTCCTCCCTTCTCTGCCTGATCAACTCTGGAATGGTCACACCATATATCAAAGAATCATATACCTGCTCTTCTTCAGCATAAAATGAGCGTATATGCACATCATTCAGTGCATCAAGACACTGTTGAACTCTGGGATCTTCTTTCATCCTTTTGTAAACTTCAATGTTTATGCCCAGTCTTCCAGCATTGTAGGAATCCAGAGTCCCATGATTAGCCATATCCCTATGATGGGCCAGCAGTTCATTTTTCTGGTTAGTCTTGAAAATCTCTATCATGATACACTGTTGTTGTAATTTCCTAGATGTTTCATTGTCAACATCTTCTATCTCTTCAGTCTGCTCCTCTTCACCAGACACCACTTTCTCTTTTCCTTTAATAGATTTGAATGTAGTGGTAATATCTGGGAAGGTTTCAAACTGGGGCTCGGCTTCAGTACCAGCAGCCTCTTCTTCAGTCTGCACATTGGCTTCAGTGCCAAGTGCTCTCTGGGCAATACGTGCACTGGCATCAGTACCAGTCACTTGTTTTCTTTGAATCACGCTTTTAGTAGCGACTGCCCTTACAACCTCTTCTTTTCTCTTCCTTAAACTTTCTTGGACACCAGATGATGGAATTGACAATTTTTCCCCCTTGGACTGATCTCTAGTCCTGGACTTTAGATCATTCCACAACTCTTCCATCATGTGCCTGTCCAGAGAGCCAAATGTTCTGCCTTGTTCTGGCATGGAAGCAGTCATATCTTTCTTTAATACCAGCACTTCCTTTTTCAGATTTTCAATTTGTTCAGGCAAGTGCTTAGGCAACTTCTCATCCAGTAGCTTCTCAACTTGTGGTAAAACCCCATCAAAAATACTACGAAGGACAGTTCCAGAAACCTCTTCACATAATTCTTTCAACATGTTGTTTCTGAACTTCCTTGTACATTCATCACTTAAAACACTTACAACTTCTCCATTTGGGTCTTTGTTTTTTTTTTTTTTTTTTTTTTTTTTTTTTTTTTTTTTTTTTTTTTTTTTTTTGTTTTTTTTTTTTACAACTTCTCTTTGATCCAGTACGGGCCTACTCTCCAGAGAGCTTACCCTAAATACCAAGTTCTTAACCTCTTCTTTCAACCCTGCCAGTGGTTGAATAACTTGACTTTCCACTGCAGTCTGAACAGAAGACACCAGTCTGGATTCCAACCCCTGGACTGCCACTTTAAAGTTTTCAGAATTTTGATTGGTGGCCAGTACCAATTCATCCAACTTCTCGAACACTAACTTCTCATTCCCAGCGAAGAGGTTCATTTCTGATGATAGATTATTTGACAATAGTGACCTGAAGTCAGAAATAACCTGGGAAGATGAGTGTAGTGATCTCTCCAGGTCCGCCACCTTACTAAGAAGGCCTTGTACCTCGGTGGAAGAAGAAGTGGAGAGACCAGTGGGTGGTTCCAGGTGAGAAGTCATTCTCTCCATCACTGGCACTTGTGCCCAGACCTCTTCAGATTCAATATTGGAGTCTGGCACACTTTGTTCGGTTGGGTGGACTGGTGGTTGGGATTCAGAAGGTTGAGTGGTTGCTGGTGTAAAGTATGAGGTTGTTTGAGAAATTGAAGGTGGTGGTGGTGGTGGCATACTTGGTTCTTGTGGGGGTTGAGTTGATTCTGGTGGTGGCATATTTGGTTCTGGTGGGGGTTGAGTTGATTCTGGTGGTGGCATATCTGGTTCTGGTGGTGGTTGAGGTGATTCTGGTGGTGGTAAGTTTGTTTCTGGTGAGGGTGGTGGCATTTCTGATGATCTTTCAGTTTGTACATTTTCTTCACCCAGAAACTCCATATCAACATCAAATTGCCCTTCAGTAATGGGAGAATCAGCCTCATCCCAAAAAGTATCACCAACATTTGTACCAGTCTGTTCACCAGCCTGGACATTTAAGTCTATCTGAGCCTCTTGCTCTCCAGAAGCATGTTCTTCAGTTTGAACATCTTCACCAACTTCAGCAACCTGGGCAACATCTCCTTGTACAACAGCCTGGACTTCAGTGTCCACTCTCTGTTCAGATTGTACAAGAGATTCAGTATTCTCTTCTTCGAAAATGGGAGAACCATCAATATTAATAGTATCACCAGGATGAGTTGATGGGTTTACCTGGACTCCTCCCCTCATTAGACGCCTATGAGATCTTGGTCGTCTGGAAAGCTCAACAGTTGGTTGACTTGAGCTTTCTGGAGCCACTTGCCTTAATGGCTGAACAACTTCTATAACCTGCACATCATCACCAGATGGTTCTTCAACATCTTGAACATCATCTGGACCCCTTACAGCTGCTTCCCTCTGGAAGGTAAGCATGGACTGAGGAATATCCACCTCATCCACTCGAGACCTAAGATTAACAAGGTCCCTCATATACTCACTCATCGAGAAGTGAGTGGTTTCAAAATCGAACTGGTTGCCTAATGCATTTTTGAACATTAGTGAAAGAAATCTAATGTAAGGAATGAAAGGCTTTCTTCCTTTCACCTTCAGGCGCTCAACCAGGTCGTCAAACAGTATCTGGGCAAAATCAACCCTTAGCCCAAACCAAAGACAATAAGCAATCTGGAGGTGTATTTGATTGATCTGGTCCAATTGTAACACCCGTCGTTTAAAAATATGGGTTTTCAAAAACTTTTCACCTAACGGTGTTAACTTGCGGAAGTAAAGACTGTAGAAGTCGAAAACCGATAGAAACATTTCGGTTTCTGCATTTATTTGGTGTTACATGCCATATCAAACAATAGTTCAAATGAAAACCCAACGGTTGCTCAACATAAAACAACCGTTCACACATCACTACATAAATTCGACATTAAATACGAAATGTAATGAATGTCTAAAGAAAGCATTGTCTAAGGGTAGCTAAGGCTTCTGCATTGCATCTACCCAAGCTCACACGTCCTGCATCTAGTTTCCATCAAGCTAAACCTGAGGGAACAACCACATTAAGAAGCAAGTGTTAGCTATAAGAATAGCTAAGTAAGATACCACTTAATTTAAAAGCATTTGTCCAATTAAAACAATCTTCATTATTAGACAAGTTTTATTAGGCACAACACACATCACACGTTCACACATATACTGCATTTCAACTTTGTTTCAATTAGGATAATCATCCTAAATGTTCCTATCCTGCATTAGTTCACACATTGTCACACGTATCTTTGTTAACTGCATATAAGTGTGCCCTGCATCACACCCGACTGGATGATCAGTCAAAAGACTTCTCATCTTACGTCGTTAAGGAATGGCAAGCCAATCCTTGAGTAATCCGTATATGAAGGTTGGTCAAACCCCTCGTATTACTCGCCCTGCGTTATAGAGACCACGTTGCGAGGAGCCACCCAAGCAACAACTGCATCTACGCACTTGCCCGGCTAAGGCTAGTACTGG
>CM067173.1:71086169-71101169 GCA_034093135.1 Erigeron breviscapus
TACCATGATTCGACCTTTTACCTAATCCTGTATATTGCAAAAACTTGTTAAAAATAACCTGTTCATGCCTTGTACAAAGAAATTCCATCATACATAATCATCATCATAATGTAAGTATTCAACTAACATTATAATTGTGAATAATAACAAAACTTCACATCTCTCAAACCTAATCATCAACAAACCTGAAAATAATCAATTAATATACGAACAATGTTACCAATCATGACCATGAAATGAAGAACCTTCCACTAATCATTGAGATGCTTAACGACAAATGATCTTGAAACACTTAAGTCCCATACGAAATGCCGTCTACAAAACAGTCAACCAATGAGTAGTCCAAAAATTCAATTAAGAACCTTATAAAGTTTTCGGAATCATGTCATAAGTTAAGGTACGAAGATTAAAAGTAACAGATCTGATCATTTTCACTAAATACATGAATAAATAAATACACCAATATCAAGTTCATGTATTCTTCCTTCACATGCTCATATCTGCATCACAAGAATTGTCATCACACAGCAAGGATCTTATCGCTAGAATATCATCCATACGAATACAATGTATTTGCAGAATATAGCACTTCAATTTAATCTTTTTAACCTGAACACTGCACACTTAAATGAAAACTCATTCACGCATTAATAGCATAACAGAATAATGCAGAAAATTTCAAGCTAAAATCATACAAAAACAGGATTAACCAATACAAAATACCAAAATATCTAACAAAAGATCAAGGGAGGTCATTTTATTGTCAAATCCTAAAATGTCACCAAGTTTTTAATCAAAATTCATAACTTGTAACAACAAAGATTGTGAGATTTCAAATAACTTTGACGTTTCACAAAACACTTGAAATATCACTTTCTATCATCCCGCCAAATTGAAGATACTAATTTCCAATGCGCACATCACAGTAAAGAGCTCGAAATGGAAAACCACAAGGAGACTCCTACCCTTGAAGAAAATCCAAAGGCCTATGAGAGGGACACACTCAGAAAACCAGTAGAATTCGCAGTGGCAAGACAACAAAAGATCATTTTCTAAACTTAAACAAATTAATGTTCATATCAGAAAATCTTCTTTTTATATAAACCACCCAACCTCATCAAGAATTCTCATGAATGAATTCAGTAAAACATATACTCAGAATTTCAAATAGAATCTCTCGTGCAATAAGAACTTATGAAAATACCATTTTGACTCAATAAAAAGAAAAAATAAATCAGAATAAAAATTACATAATAATAATCTAAGCTATACACAATTTAACTTGAATTTATTCATTATTTATTCATTATTTACATGATGCTTGGTTACTGCTGATTAGATCAGTTTAGCATGTTACATAAACCTGTGGGTGAGAAATAATTCTCTTATTATTAGTTATGAATAGTGATCCAAAAACGATTACCGGTATATTTGTCCTCTTAAACACTCGGTACTTCCAGTTTCCTTTGGTTTTGTGACACTTTCGTATTACTTGAGCCAAGGACAGTCACCATGTAACCTAGTAAGTTACTCATGCCACAATTATAGGTTTGCGAACTTATGTGACCCACAGTCAAGCATACACTTAAAATCGACAGAGCATTAAAGTCCTTAACCAGATGTGTTTATAAGTATTACAACTTTGAAAGTCACCATGGTTAATGATCTTTCGATCAAGGGTCAGAACAAACACGTTTGATGGATAGTGCATGATTCGAATTGGCTATTCTTCATTGCTTGTTTGAGATAAACTTCATTGATGTGCAGCAATTTGATACTTCAGAAATATTTGATAAAACTTCTTGTCTATACTTCATTATTTCTGCATTCTTCTGTACTTTGTTTTAGCCAATCGAAATCATGATGGTTTTAATAGTTGCTTTAGAAGCTAAAACCCATTTTGTTCTGTTTAGATTGACATACACGAATGCATGCGAATCCCCCCTATGGTTTACAAACACATCCAATCTCAAACCAAACGCTAAATCTTTCTCAAGTTTTAAGGATGGCACAATTCACTTGAAAAGTCCATATTCAAGGCCATATGCTGACGTGTTTCCCACAAGAACATTGTATAAATTAAGTTTAGATTGAAGGAAACCTTGGTACTTTGTGCCTACCGATATATCCTTAATTGTAATCACTGAACTGAGCAGTTATATTACGATTAACAGGCTTAAAAGCTAAAGTATCGTCACGTCTAATCATATAGTGCAGTAACTATTTTTTTATTTCTTAGGATTTTTTTTTTTTTTTTTTTTTTTTTTTATTGACTCTAGATATATACAGACTTATACTAAGACAACTCTTTTTGTATTTTAGACTCTATATATGTACGACTTAAACTACAAAGACACACAAAAATAAAATTTAAGTTCTTGGAGAGACTACTCGGCATTCTTCATACCATTGAGTTGATATAACAACTCATGACGAGGTCTATCAAAAGCTTTAGTATAAAGATCTGCAAGGTTATCATCAGTAATAACCTTTTCTAAATGAATAAGCTTTTTCTCAAAACAGTCACGTAAAAAGTGATGCTTTATATCAATGTGCTTGGTGACTTTAAAATTTTTCGGATTTTTTGTAATGTCTATGGCAGACTTATTATCAATACAAATAGGAGAGTCAGAGATATCCATACCATAGTCGCGCAATTGCTGTTGTATCCAAAGTACCTGAGAACAGCATTGACCAGCAGCAATGTATTCTGCTTCACACGTAGACTGTGCAACAGATGTCTGCTTTTTGCACTGCCACGATATGATTCTCCCCCCTAAAAGTTGACATCCACCTGACGTTGATTTTCTATCCGAACTACAACCACCATAATCCGAATCAGTATAAGCTTTGAAGTCAAAGGAACCATGCATGGGATACCAAAGCCCTAGACGAGGATTGGCCTTCACATAGCGAAGAATCCGTTTTGCAGCCTTCAAATGCGACTCTTTCGGATTAGCCTGATATCGAGCACACAAACAAACAGCAAAGGTAATATCTGGACGTGAAGCCGTCAGATACATCAAAGAACCAATTATAGCCCGATATTGAGTAGCATCTACATCTGGATCATTAGGCTTATCAGGACACAGGCCATGATTAGTCTGAATGGGAGTAATCACATCTTTAGCATCGGTCATTTTAAACCGAGTAAGAAGATCTTGAACATATTTGCTCTGATGAATAAAAAACCCATCCTTCAGCTGATCCACCTGTAATCCAAGGAAGAAAGTTAATTCCCCCATAGCACTCATTTCGAACTTAGCCTTCATGCTCTGCTCAAACTCCTTGCACATATTCTTATCAGATGATCCAAAAATAATATCATCGACATAAACCTGTACAAGCAAGTAGTCCTTCCCTTTCCATTTGATGAACAACGTGCTGTCAATAGAACCTCGAGTAAAACCGTTTTCATGCAGATGAGTAGACAATTTTTCATACCATGATCTAGGAGCCTGATGTAAACCATATAAAGCCTTATCAAGACGATATACTCTATTAGGAAAATCTGGATCCTCAAACCCTTGAGGTTGATCTACATACACTTCCTCTCTAATTTCCCCATACAAAAAGGCACTCTTTACGTCAAGTTGATACACCTTTATGCCTTGATAACTAGCAAATGCCAGAAATAATCGAATAGCTTCTAGTCTAGCTACAGGTGCAAACGTCTCATCGTAATCAAAGCCTTCTTGTTGCTCAAATCCTCTAACCACCAATCGAGCCTTATTGCGAGTGACTACACCTTTGTCATCCCTTTTACAACGAAAAACCCATCGCGTAGATAAAGGAGATTCACCCTTAGGTAAGTCAACTAACTTCCATACAGCAAGCTTTCTAAACTGAGCCAATTCTTCTTGCATTGCCTCAACCCATGACGGATCTTTAAGAGCCATACCAACATTTTTAGGCTCAACCTGAGAGATGAAGCAAAAATACAAGTACCAAGTAATTGCCCCAGAATCCTTAACTTCAGCAAACATACTTGACAAATTTTTCCTATTCTGGTTTCTCGTGCGAACAGAGGCAGAAGCATCACCAATGATTTGCTCTACTGGATGATCCTTGTTGGCTCTTGTTTGAGGAACCGTGTCGACTGTAAGATCATTTCCCAAGTTAGTCTGCACATGTTGTTCTGGAGTTTTAGGCTCTTCCTGAGTTTCACCTTCCGTGTCATCAGTATCATAGAAAGGATCATCAGGTAGAGGTATATGTAAAGGATCAATGGGATCTTTAGGAGCAGTCTCTAAGGTAGAATCTGCTTCTTTGGTCCCACTAGACTCTCCAGAATTTGCAACTGGTATAATGATTGGTGATGAAACAGGAGAAGAAACAGGAACCGGTCCACCATCAAGTGGATCATGAAGAGTAACTACATCTTCCACTACCGGAACACCTGGAAACGAAACAGGACCACGAAAAGAGGTGAAGACACCATCATAATCGAAGTTATTAGCTGGACCCATGTGTACAGCAGGTTTATGACTGACAATAACCACATTTGTACCAAAATCAACTTTGCCAGTCTTCTGATTGTACACACGCCGAATTGGTGTACTAGGTACATAACCTAAGAAGAAACCCTCCTCAGATTTAGGATCAAATTTTCCTTGAGGAAGTACTTTCAGAAAAGTACACGGAACACCAAACGGCTCAACATTCTGCAGATTGGGCTTTTTGTTGTGCAACAGCTCATAACAGGTCTTCTTAAACCGTTTAACTGTCAAAACCCGATTCAAAATGTGACAAGCTGTATTCACCGCCTCTCCCCAGAAGGTAATAGGAAGCCCTGAATCAGCAAGCATCGTCCTGGCTGTTTCTATCAATGTCCTGTTCTTCCTTTCAGCAACACCGTTCTGTTGTGGTTCATATGGTGCACTGAATTGATGTTGAATACCTTTGGACAAACAAAATACTGTAATAGTATTATTTTTGAACTCAGTGCCATTGTCACTCCTGATTCTCTTCACTTTAACTTCATGGACATTCTCGACTTGTTTAATGAAATCCATAAATCGAGTAGCAGTCTCATCCTTGGACTTCAAAAAGAATACCCATGAATATCTTGAGTAATCATCAGTGACCACCAAACAGTAGGACATCCCTCCAATGCTTCTTATGTTCACAGGACCAAAGAGATCCATATGAAGTAATTCGAATGGTTTGGATATTGTGTTTTGCACCTTTGATTTATGGGGATTCTTATGTTGTTTCCCTTTCAAACACGGTACACATTTATCTTCCATCCCAAACTTCTTAACTGGAACACCTTCAACTAATTCAAGACTGATGAGTTCATTCATCTTCCGAAAGTTGATATGTCCCATTCTTCGATGCCATAACAGAGATTCCGACTCATTGGCCTTGCTCAACAAACAAAGGGGCTCCTTTGGATTATCAACACCTAAAACTAAACCATAGATGTCTCTCTTCCTCGGAGCTCTGAGCATTATCCATTCTTCAGGAATAACAAAACCCGGCTTCAAGATGAATGCCTCCTTTTCTGTGAAATGAACATTGTTGCCCTTGTCACAGATCTGTGAGACACTCATAAGATTATGAGTAAGTTGTTCCACATAGTTTACTCGTTCCAGAGTAAGTTGTCCATTGACGACATCTCCTTGACCGGTGATGTTACCGCCCTTGGATCCAGCAAAACTAACATATGACCCATGTATACCAACATAATTGGACAAGAGCTTCTTGTCTCCTGTCATGTGCCTGGAGTATCCACTGTCAAGGTACCACAAATGAATTGGTTTCCTAGGAACTCCCTGTTGATCAGCTTCTTTACAATCGGCCATGTAGGCAACAAAGTCATCTACAGTCATCCCTTCAGGAATCTCAAAATCTTTCATCTGCTCTTCAATCGTCTTCTCGACATTTTCAGCAGCAGAATTTTCTTGAATCTCAGCAACGTTCACTTGTTCTGAATCTTTCACCTCTAACTCATCCTCAGACTCAGAATCAGTATCATATTCAGCAGCCTTAGAAGATTCCAATGACAAGTCTTGAAACTTCTCATATAATTGCTCATCACTGTGTACATGTGTAGTGTCCAAGAAATCTTCCGGAGTATCAACTATTTGTGCCACATCATCAATGATTTCAGCCAAATAAGCATTGTTAGTTTCGTCTTGTGGAAGATTCCAGACATATGAACCATCAGGTTGAACGGCCACAATAGCTTTGTCATTGTCGTTGACATTCACAGTAGGATCATTAGTCAACAGAAGAGCTCTATTCGCATTATTGTTGAACGGACGATTATCCTGACGTGTAGGAGTAGCATTAACATTTCTCTTGGGTCGTTGACACTCTCTGGCGAAATGTCCAAATCCATCACAATTGTAACACTTCACTTTTGACTTGTCAAAACCTGTAGTACCCCCAGTAAGCTGTCTTCCCGTTCTTCGCATGAACTTATCAGCTCTCCTTGTAATCATGGCCAGTTGCCATTTTAGATCCATTTCTTCAACATCGTCAGGATCAAGCTGGTCATAATCTTCCTCGATGAGAGATGGATCTGTGATCCTACCTGCAACAAATGCTTCATGTGCAGCACACATAGCAGCATAGACATTCATCCTCCCCTCAGCTGATTTCATATCCATTGGCATAGACTTGTAACCAGCTGAAGAAGATGTAATGTTACCGATCTTTAAACTTCCAGGCTTTACACCTTCAGTAGTCTTTTTGCCTTTGTTCCCAGCATCAGAAGCCATGAGACCAACAAAGTCATCTTCATCAGTATTCTGTGTTATACCAGAACTACCAACTCCAGAGAAGAATGCGTTTGCATCAGCGGTTGGATTCTTCATTGTAGCATGATACAAAGACGGATCTTGAGTGAAGTTGTCTTGAAGATCCTTCGCTTTGTCCTTCAATAGTCGATTTCTAAGAGTGGAAATAACACCATCAATCCTCAGAGTTGCATAATCATCTCTTTCTTGTAGTCCATGACAAAACTCCTTATAAGCCTTCGGTAACCCGTCCAAGAATTTATCCACAATTTCAGTAGGAGTATACTTAAGATCAAAGTACGCTAACTCGGCAAGAAGATGTTGATATCTTAGAATGAGATCTTCAACTTGTTCGTTTTTGGTAGCGTTGAAACAGTCAAAATGTTTCTTAAGCATTTTAATTCTGTTTTTCTTTAGTAGTGGATCTCCTTCACAATGTGCTTCAATAGCGTCAAACAACTGCTTTGAAGTCTTGTATTCTTGTTTGGGAAACAGATGCACCAACTCTTGTGGAATACACATACGAAGAGTCGAAAGAGCCTTTACTTCAATTGCATAGGCGGTCTTTTCTTCACCTTTTAATTCTGACATCCTGTTTGTCGAAGTAACGCCATTGACAGTAAGAGTAGGCCACTCATATCCTTCAGTAATCATAAGCCACATATTTAAATCTTCTCTTTGTATAAAGTCTTCGAATCGACCTTTCCACGCCCAGAAGTCAGCTAATGAAACTAACTTCGGTGGAGAATTGGTCCTTCCGACTAGATGATCATGATAAACCAAAGAATTTAGGTATTGTGCAACGGCACTGTTAACTGTCGAAGAAGAAGCCATCGGAACGAAAATAGGCAAAAACCTTAACAGAACGAAGATAAATGATCAAACGAAGATAAGGATGGAACGAAGATAGAACTACAAACGAAGAAAAAACTAAGTTGGTAAGAAGTTCTAAGTTCGTAAGGTGAAACAGAACGAAGATAAGTTTAACTTCGTAAGAAGTGTCTGAACGAAGATAGCTAACTTCGCAAGGGAAGGTTAGAACGAAGATAACTCTAAGTTCGTAAGGTAAATTCGTGAGGTGAAAGCTGAACGAAGATAACTTAAATTCGTAAGTTAAATTCGTAAGAAGATTCAAAATGAAAATAGGGAACTTCGTTTTCTATCTTCGTTTGCTATCTTCGTAGAGAGAACGAAGATAACGTCTGGAAGGGTTTTTTTCGAACAGTTTTGGAGAAAACGATCAAACAAACGATCTCGAACCTTCGATGAGATATCGAAATGCTCTGATACCACTTGTGAGTCCCTCGATAGCAATGGATCGCTCTCGAGATCGTCTATGGTTATGTCGTGAGTGCGGAATCCTCACGAGATAACTGTTTGATTAGTTATCTATTAATATTGCCAATTACAATTGTATAATCAGCCTTATGTTGTTCTATCTTCGTTTGGTATCGATCACAAACGAACTTAGATGATTTCGGTGTGTTAAACTGATCAGCCAACCTCAATTTAGGGTTTCTAAACGTTTTTATATGTTTCAGAATATTCGTGTGCTGCTGGGCTTTGTTCTTACGAACTTAGCAGCCCGGCCCATCAAACGAAGATAATCTTCGTTTGAGCATAACGAAGTTTATCTTCGTTAGCTGTAATCCATTTGTTATTTTCCAATTACTTAACATATAAGGAACCTAACACATATATTACGTTTGTACTTGTATATCATACATAACAAACATCATATATAAACATATATAACAGCTAAACATGTAATCGATCATTACCAAAACATTATGTTCATAATCTATCAATTACATATACAAATAAGACATAATCAAATCTAAGTTGCTGTTGTCACATCAACGTGTATCAACAAGACTGATTCATCTCAATGTTTCTTGCGGCATTTGTTGTTGCTGCTACATCTGGAAATGTCATATTGACCAACTGACATTGAATCCGGTAAATTACTGCCCATTTAAACTTATCAGCGTGTTCCTCTGCTGTTCCTGCTACAGCTCCTATGAACCCGGCGAGTCTAACAAACCTCGCTAAAAACTCTGTGATTCTTGCATCCTCTCTTTGCTCAATGTTTGAGTATTCACGAGCATAGGCATCCTTTTCGGCTTTGGAAAAATATTGTTGATAAAACAGCTCACGGAAGGCATTCCAAGTAAGTGTGTCCAAGAAAGCATCTCCACCTTTAGCTTGCTTAACTGCTTTCCACCATCTTTGAGCATCGCCTTCTAGTTTGTAAGCCGCCAGTCTCACTCTGTGATTATCAGTGCAGTCAAGAACATCAAAAATCTTTTCCATATGGGATATCCAATTTTCAGCATCGATCAGAGTTGCTGCTGAACTGAAAGAATTTGGCTTTTGTTTGTTAGGTCTAGATTTACTGGACTCGCTCCAGACTCGACTACTGGAGCCTTACTGAAGATCTGTCCTGAAATGATAATTACTGGACCTACTCCAGACTTGGAATCTGGAGTCCCTCTGAAGATTTGTTCAGAAATAATGGAAGACCAGTGAGCAAATACTTGTATAGGAAATCTGGAGTATTCTCTAGATTAGCTCACTGGACTTCACCCCAGTCCAGATCTATTCTAATGAAGACATTCTCATTGAAGTCAAAGACTGAAGTCTGAAGAAAAAAGACTGACAAACAGTGGAGCCCACTGACAGTCTTACCAGATCTCCCGACTGGAGCCTTTATCAGTGTTCTAGACCTTACAAGTCTGAACATTGATATCGAGGAATTGACTTTATGCCTTTACACACTTTTACCCGGACATCCCAATTGTCTATTGATAAAAGTACATACGTTTGTAAAGGTGGTTGGTTAAAAGGACTTTATCCTTGTACCTTAACCAATGCATTTAATAACCTTGTCGGTTCATTAAATGCATGCAACCATATTTGTACGGCAAATAAATTCATTGTTGAATTTATCTGCCTATAAATACAAAGTCATATTTCTCGTTCAAATTACTTTTTAGCAATTTAGTGAACTTGCTTAAATACTCTCGATCTAAACAGTTATACTTCGCAACTTTAAGTATATCGATCCAAGGAGATTATTTAGCAAGTATAGATCACTTGTAATTCAAAGATTGTTTAGATAGTTACATACTTGTAATATCTAGGTTCCGCAACAATATTCTATTTTGTTTATCATCAATAAAGAAAATACACTTGAAAATTACATTCGTGTTTCATCATTTATTTACTTGTTTAAATATTGCTTAAGTCGTTTATTGCTTTATTTATATTCTTGCATTTATATTTAAAGTAATACTAGTCCGATTCTAGTTCATACTTAACTTGTTATTTTACACTCGTGGGTTAAACCATCGTGTGAGGGACTGTACATTTGGTATCAGAACAGAAGGTTAATATACTTACCTAGATCTATTTCGCGATGGCAATCCCAGAAAATACTCAAGAAACTCATGAAACTAACCTTAATGACCCACCCACTGGAAATAAAAATCCACCACCTCCTCCTCCTTCTTCTCCACATGTGCATGTGCATTATTCGAATAATCCTGTTCCTAAATTTAATGGGAGCAGTGATGAATTTGGTACGTGGAAAGATAGGATGATATTGCATGTTACTGGTATTGAAAGGAATATGATGAAAATTTTAAACGAAGGACCCAATGTGCCAAGACTTCCTATCAATGCACTTCTTGACCCTACTGGATCAAGAAGTGGAAGGGAAAAGAGAGAGGAACACTGGTCCGAAGAGGAGAAAAGATTGATAAATCTTGATACACTTCTTAAAAATATGATCCTCGGGGCTGTTCCATAAACTCTTATTCCCACATTAGTTCTCTATCCCAGTGCCAAAAGCATGTGGGATGAACTGGTGAACCAGCATGAGGGAGGTGATGATACTGTTGTTACCAGAAAAGTCTCCTTAAACAAAAAGTATGAGTCATTTTTTGCTCTCCCCAATGAGTCTCTAATTGGTACTTACACCAGATTTATGAGTATTATTAACCAGTTAAGAGGACTAGGGGTTGATAAAGATAAGGATATACTTTTGGAGAAATTTTGTGATATTCTTCCAACAAAATGGTCTCACATGATTCTGGTCTTGAGGCAAGGTAAAACCTTGCATTCCCATACTTTGTCAACATTGTATGGAGCCTTCAGATTCACTGAAGAAAATCAAGCCCAAAGGATTGAGGCAGAAAAAGATTCTTTTGATCGTGCTTCCAGTAGTTCCACAGTGGTCACTAATACTATACCACCTTGTGCGGCATTAATATCTTCTGAGAATGTATTTTATATGAAGAAGATGATGTCTGAACTAATGGATTCTAAAGTCTGTAAAGATATCTCTCCAGACTGTGATGAAACTGACAGTGATGACCTGGTTTCAATGATGGCCAAAATGTTTAACCGTTTTAAGGACAAAGCAAATAGGCCCACTGGACAACATGCACCCAGTTCTTCTACTGACAAGACCAATCTGACATGCTTTAAGTGTGGCAGAAAAGGTCATTTCATGAAAGAGTGCAAGTCCAGTCAGTTTGTCTCTCAGTCTGGTCCAACTGCTTCTTATAACAAGCCTGATGATAGCTATAAGTTGAAATACAAAAAGCTTATGGCTCAAATTGCTCTCTTGTCTAAACAAATGGAAGATAATAATAAATGCATGATAGCAACCACTGAAGAAGCATGGGTTCCGTCTGATGATTCGTCAGTCGATGAAGAAGAGGAAAGAGACTGTTGTTTTATGGCTCTGGCAGATCAAGAGCATCTGGTGAAGGATGATGTCACATCTGGTCGATGGGTAGACATTGTTATTAAAAAGGTTAGTGATTATGATAATGAAACTGATCTTGAACTTAAATTTGACATTGCTGAAGGTCTATATTCTGATTTAATTTTTGTGGAAACTGTTAGATTTGACATTCTAAATGGCTTAGAAACAGATTTCTCTGAAATAGCTGCTTTAAAATCAAAATTAAAAGAACTTCAAGATATTGAACTGGCATTTCAAGCACAAGTTTTGGCAACTGAACAACTGGTTCAAGAAAAACATGACCTGGAAATAATTTTGCAAAAAGAAAAGCAGGTTATTCAATCATGGCTTGAAACAAGAAAGCCATATGATGCTGGAGTAAAACAGTTTCCATCACAAAAACGTGCATATCTGGATGGAAATACTCATGTTGCAGCATTAATACCAGTAATTGACCGGTTACCAGAGGAGGTTAAACCTAGTACCATATATGATGAACCTTCTACCCCAAAATCTTGTATAATACCAGCTCAATTTTTGGAGGTCAAGACTGGAGCATCCCAGATGACTGCTCCAGTTAAAAAGGTCAATAAGCATAAACCTTTGCCTCAGACTGTTTCTAATGAACCCCAGGTTCAAAGGAAAAAGAACAATTCCCTTCCTAAGCCAAAAGTCCAGTTAACTGGAAAGGTTCAGGTTTCATCTGAAGAATCTATTTTGTTAAGGTTGGAGAGCCAGTTTCAACTACTGGCTCGTCAGGTTCAAAGCTGTCATGCAGCTGGCAGGACAATGACCGGACGTAAGACCCTGCCGGAGGAATTCATCATTTATGATGGACCCTCCATTACTTTTGGAAATGATGGTTGTGGAAAGACTGAGGGGTATGGTGTTCTGAACAATGGACAAGTCAAATTCATACGTGTTGCATATGTGAATGGTTTGAAATATAATCTGATTAGTGTAAGTCAACTGTGTGATGATGGCTATCAAGTTCTATTCAATATTGTTCATGGCATTGTATTCAACAAGGACTGGAAGGTAGTATTGATTGCTCCCAGAAAAGGAAACGTGTATGTGATGGATATGGAAAGCTCTTCTTCAGAGCAATGTTTCTATACTCAAGCTGATGAAGACACAAACTGGTTATGCCATAAAAGGTTATCCCATTTAAATTTCAAAAATATTAATAAGTTGTCTAGAAAACAACTGGCAGATGGGATACCTTCAGTTTCCTTCAAAAAGGAAAGACCATGTCCAGGATGTGAGATGGGAAAGCAGAAACGTGCCAGTTTCAAGACCAGACAGAACTTCAGCATTACTGAACCACTTCACATGCTTCATATGGACCTCTTTGGTCCAGTGAATGTTAAGACTTGTGCTGGTAAAAGATACACCCTGGTGATCGTAGATGAATTCTCCAGATATTGTTGTGTGGTCTTTCTCAGGTCTAAAAGTGAAGCTGTTGCTGAAATCATCTCTCTTATCAAGCAGATTGAACTGAAGCATAAGCGAAAGGTGTGTCAGTTAAGAAGTGACAATGGAACAGAATTCCAGAATGCAACTCTGGAGAAATTCTGTACTGACACTGGCGTCTCCCAGAACTTCTCATCAGCACGCACTCCAGAACAGAATGGAGTGGTAGAAAGGAAAAATTGAACGCTGATAGAAGCTGCCAGGAGTATGCTAGCTGAATCTGGTCTTCCTACCAGTTTCTGGGCTGAAGCAATTGCAACTGCTTGCCACACCCAGAATCGATCAGTGTACGTGACGCGACACAAGAAGACTTCCTATGAAATATTGAGAAATAGAAAACCAAATATTGGTTATTTTCACGTTTTTGGATGTCCAGTTTACATCCTGAACGACTCCACTCAGCTAGGTAAATTTGATGCCAAAGCTGATGAAGGATATTTCTTAGGATATTCAGCCATTCGCAAAGCCTTCAGAGTGATGTGTAATTTGAGTGCATATTTTGTTTGATTGTTTTGCTTGTAAAAATCACCCAAGTTTTAAATTTATAAAACAAGGATATACTATTAGTTATATTACACACGGGCAGTGTACCCTGTCGCGTATAGTATAGCTAGTAGTAAGTCCAGGATTGTCCACAGGGAATTAGTTTTAGTAGTAAATAAAACTATTAAATTTAATCTAAAAAGAAAGTGTAAAATTGGGGGGTTGTGACCGAGTTGTCACGTTGCTTAACAAACTACAAGTGATCTTTTGAAAGCTTTTAAATGACTAAAAAGGAAATTTTGGCGTAAGAGGAGCTAAAGATAAATCTTAAGGTCATTACAGCCTAAAAATAGTTATTTTCACGAAAAAGAGTTTGTTTGATCTTTAGAACCAGAAAATGTTTTCAACCCCCAGTTTATAATCGGATTGTCACTATCCGATTAGTTAAACTAATAAGTAAAAAGAAAGTAACGTGTAAACTACACGACTAAGGCCAAAAGACAACGTCAAGAACTTAACTTCCAAGACAACGAGGACTTGAACCTCTCGATCGAAAAATTGAAATTTGCAAATTGAAAAGCTAACTAGACTTGCATGAAACGTGATGTTATACCAAATTTTGACTTTTAGGAGTCAAAAAGAACTTAGTAATCTTGCACCCGAGTAGCTACTTCGTCTCACTCAAACTAGCTACTACGACAACCGTTAAACCTTCTACTTCTTAACACTGCGAGATTACACCTTAGTCTAACTATAATGCCACTCGAACGAACTCGAACCCTTCACAATTAAACCGTAAACTATATCGAAAATCACGAAAAATTCTTGTAACTATTTTTTTATGCGAACGATCGACAACGAAACTTCACGAAACTTAACACACTACTTAATGGACCATAAACGAACCTATAACAACTTTTAGAACGGAATTTTAACGTACGGATTTTATACAAATTGAGATCGAAGTTTACGAACAACTTTTGGACATGAAACTTCAAATGAGCTGCAATTCACGTAACCAATAAGCTTTTAAGAAATTTGACACTAGTTACTTTGAATAATTAATTGAGTACAAATCTAAATTGAGTGCTGGATCGTAAACTTCATAACAGAAAGTTTCTTACGCAACAATGGTGACTCAATTAATGTAACGAGAGTTTTTCTGAGCAACAACGGTATAGTAACTTAAAACTAAATTACTACAAACTACGATCGAGTGTTTTTAGAATGAATAAGTGACTGGAAATTGAGTGGAGACCGTGGAAGACTTCCCAGGCACCCCTTCAACGTTCTCTGCAAGCTTCCTTTTATATCCGTCTTTACCAACTGCCTTCATTATTGAGGAGACATAATCAAGCCATACTACAGTTATGAATAGGAGGGTTCTGCTCCAAATAGTCAAGCAAATGTCAGGTGTTGAAATATGGCAGGATGCATATTTTGACTCTTAAATTTTGTGCTTTTGAATGACGACAACAACAACAACAACAACAACAACAACAACAACAACAACAACAACAACAACAACAACAACAACAGCAACCA
>CM067173.1:71104149-71170208 GCA_034093135.1 Erigeron breviscapus
GTCAGAAAAGTTATGCCGATAAGCACCGAAGGACTCTAGAATTTAAGCCAGGAGATCGTGTTTTTCTGAAGGTTTCTCCATATAAAGGCATTCGACGCTTTGGCCTTAAAGGGAAGCTTAGCCTGAGATATATTGGTCTTTAGGAAATATCATCTAGAGTGTGAAGCAACTTGGGAGAAAGAAGAAATGATTCGATCTGAATATCCTCATCTATTCGAAATTTGGTACGTCTAGTAACTCATCTTAAGTCATCTTCAATTTCGAGGCCGAAATTTTTTTTAAGAGGGGTGGAATTATAATACCCGAATAAAATTATGTTTGTGTAACTACTCACAATAACACTAATAATAATAACGACATATATGTAATACTTAATAAAATATAAGAACCTAAAGTTTAGACTGTGAAAATAAAAGTTACACAGATCTTAATACTATGGATAAGATCAAATAATGAGATAAAAATTAAAAGAATTCAAAATATAAGAAGATTGAACGTGGGCAACTAAATCTCGTAATACTGGGTTAACCTCAGAAGTTAGAGGGCGAAACTCCAGTCTAGAATCACGTCTACTTTTCTATATAAATCACATTCTCCTTCAAATAAGATTCACTATATGACAAAACTCTCTCCCTTTTGAAACTACCGATCTATTCAGTTAATCATCATCATCATCATAATAATACATCAATCACAAGAATAATAATAGTAACACATCTACTAGAGAATAGAATCTATATACATCCAGTGAGGGAAGAAAAGTAAGTTGCTACTCGCGGGTATCCTTAGGCAGATAACGATAGGAGTTGCTAATCCGTGCGAGACCCTTTCGAGTTTGTTTCGGAGCCTGTGTCGTCTTGGGAGGTATAATTCATCATCCATTACATGTCGATTCTGTATATATATTTGGTTTGGTTATATTTCGGGATTATTACTATAAGGTTTTCGAAAACTAAAAATTCACTCTTAATGTAACGAAATCGAAATCTGAAGTTAATATATAGATGATAGATACATCGCTTAAACTGTAACATTCCAAAATCCTTATTTCGTTTATTAGTTGACTTTGACTTGTTAGTCAACCATGTTTCGACTCGTCTAGATTCACGTAATTTTACGAATCAATTAAGATATAATGTAATTATATGAATGAAATATTATATGTGTAAAGATAATTAATCATATGTATATATGGGTATACATTTTGATTAGTTACCATATATGTATCATTTGTGCTTATATGTTTATATGCAATTGTGTACCTAAATTAGCTACTAATAAATATATATATACATGTAATTGAATTATAACCAAATGGATAAAAGTAAAAAAATACTTTCATTAACTAATTACTACACTTAATTACACAAATAATAATCAAGAATAAAAGCCTAGAGTCAACTAAGGTCAATTAGTCAAGTCAAGGCTTGTATTCTTGACATAAAACCAACCTAAACCAACTAAGACTTGGATTTACTTGTGAATTATCAATGGAACATGCTTCCTAATGGTCTTGTTGTTGTCTTCACTCAAAAATCCAGCCATTACACACATGGATTAGTTGCCAATGCATGATTGAACAACTCATGATCAAGACTTGTGTCTTTGGCACTTAGTTACAACTCTTAGACTATACAATGCACATGATGGTCATTCTATTGTCCCAAAACACTTCTTTCTCTCTCAATCACGTTCACAACTCAAACATAATCTGTAAACTATAATCATGAAGTTCTATGATCATTTCTTGAAGTTCCAAGTTGAATTTAAGGTCTCTATAGGACTAAAATTTTCAATCATCTTACAAACATCATAGATGATTCATCTGGACGGATTAGAAGATGAATCTTATAATTTTGGAAAGGTCTATGAGTCTATTAAATTTGATAAGAACTAAGTTTCTTCTCGTTTTGCTCATAAGAGATCTAAAAACGACGATTTTCAGGACTGGTCGGATTTCTGACGAGGCTACAGGTTTGTTTTTGTAAAAATCATATCTCTTTCATTATAGATCGTTATGAGTCAAACCTTACATTTTTGAAAAGGTCTTTGAGTGACCAACAAATGTCTAGAACTGAGTTTTGTTGTATCTGGTCTTCTTGGCCTCCCAAAGTCGTTGTCAAGTAGATGGCGCAAAGCAGGGAACATGCTGAAATTTCCCTATTTTGCACTTAGGCTTTGTGGTAGCTTATAAGTTGATCTTATACTTGTTCTAGGTACCCGGGAGAACATTTTGAGCATAATAAAGTACTTTGCAAAGTGTTGTGAGCTGTACTAAGGTAAGATATTGGTTATCCCTGCGAACACAATCAAAATGTCCTTTTTAAAAGTGTCAAAACATAGCTTAAACAGACTTTCATGTCCTATATGTTGGAATGGGCATTGAGGGAAGGGTTTAATCTATTATGGGATACTTTGGGGATTGTATTGTATATATGCATGTGGGTGGGATTGTTGCTTATCCATTATGATTGCTAAAGACTCAACCGTAGCTTAATTATGTTAATTAATCTATTACGGGTTGAATGGAATGATTGTTAATTATCATTGGATTCGTTGACACCCTAAGGTTTATTTGATTGATTGAACCATGTTGGGAGGGTGATTATGGGCCGTTAGTATGCTTGTAAAAATGGTAAAAACGATATGGTTATTATGCTTATTTAACTTGGCATGTTGTTGAGATTAATTGCAAGATAGTTGATTTAGCTCTTGTGTTGATGAGTTGAATGATAGTGACACTAGTAATCATAGGATTCTATGATCACTTGTGCACGTTAATAGGGGCCCTGTTATGTTATTATAGGTAGCTTCGGATTTAGCTAGCCAATAGACGATGAACTCGAGTATAAACTAAGATTGAGTGATAAGCTTATCCTATAGTGTATCGTTTAATTGGCACTATGACTTACGAGTTCCACGGGTATAACCCAAAGTGGAATACGAATGATTGAATATGTGTATAGGATAACTGCCTATTCGATGTATATCACATACTCTGAGAATATGTGTGTAGGTTAGCTGCCTAATCGTTGTATACCATATATTCTGAGGATTCGATGGTCCATATGATTAAATGGATATTCTCAATGATTGAATATGTGTATAGGATAACTGCCTATTCGATGTATAGCACATACTCTGAGAATTTGTGTGTAGGTTAGTTGCCTATTCGTTGTATAGCACATATTCTGAGGATTTCGGAGAGTCCATATTGTATGTGGATGTTCTCCCAAATTTATGATAGGATTCCTTATTGTTGTTTAGGAACCATATATATGATAGGCACATTTAAGATTTCATGATTAAATCCTATTGGTTGTGTATATTGATGTCATTTGTACAGACTTTTGATCGATTGTTTGTCCTTGGGATGATAGATACCCTAAGTTCACATAAAGCTTATGAACTATGTGGGGGGTGTTTGGGACATATGAATATATTAGAGGATTGGTTGTTATGAATGTTTATAATTAGGATTAAATGCTTATATGTTATTAATTGTTTTAGTTAGGATATGTTGACTAATGGATCGATAGGTGGTTTGATGGACACTAGCCTATAGTATTTAAGGATATGTGTAAACTATATGGTAATGTAGTGATCCTTAAATATGGAAATAAGATTCTTTGTGCTTAAGAATCTTATCATTATAATGAATGGTGATACGGGATAGTTTCTATTGATTATTAGAAAACCTATATATGATAATATTGGAATGATATATGTATGGGATATGCGGTTTATATTCTATATTTAGTATATATATTAATGGAATGATATATGTATGGGATATGCGGTTTATATTCTATATTTGGTATATATGAATGGAATGATATAGATATAGGATATGCGGGTGATATCCTATTATTGGTATGTATTGACCTAATTGTGCAGGTATGGAATCATGACCAATTGGATGGGTAATTATATATGTAACTGTTTTAATAATCAGTTTTGTTTAACATGTATATTTTGGATTAACCTTATCTTATTCAGCTTTATAAGCTGACACTTGTGTCTACTTTGTCGGTTGTGTCTCGCAGAGAGCAAGGAATGAAGTTGCACGTGGTGAGGAATGGGTAGACTATTAGCTTATAGTTTTTGAGAAGTGCCCTTAGCCAATAGTTGCATATTATGTTGTTATTCCTAGTTCAGGTTTGTGTAGGCCTGCAGAATATGAATATTGGGTTTCATTGTAAAAAGAGCAATACGTTAGTAACACCATTAAATAATTTAGGGTCAACCTTGATGGTTGATTAAGGTTTACAGTTGTTTAATTATAAAATAGACCTTTTCCACCATTGTGGTCTATAGATGAATAAAAAAATAAAAAAATTTTGGAACCCGGTATTTTTAAAGTTTGGGTGTTACAAGGTGGTATCAGAGACTTAGTTTAAGTGAACCATTGGCCATACATGTAGTTCATGGACTTAAACTAGTAACGTTGTTGCGAATTTGAGCTTAGGTAATTGTGCCTTAGCCTTAAGGAGATTGCTTTTAGGACTGGGATGGGTTGAGTGTGAGAGTAGGATTAAGGCTTTTATGTATTTGTTGTTTATGTGCATAATTGTGATGAATAGCCTTATTTTCCTTACTACTTGCTATAACCTTTGTTAAATGTTCCAGTGCTTTGGTAGATTATCTCTTATGTGAAATTGTGATATATTTCCATATATTTCGATTTGATATGTGAATGGAATTGGTAAAAGGTTAGGTGATACACAAATATGGTAAAGAACACACATGAGAAAGAATTGTAAATGTATCACGACGCAAGTGTGTTTGTGGCGATGTATGTGTTAACTAGTGTGAAACCTATAATTGGGTTATTAAAATTATATGGAAGGTCGTTGTGTTATAACTCCCATAATTTTGATTTATGTTTGATATTTGAATAAGTGAGATTACATGATCTTTTATGATGAAATAATTGCTTATATAACGTAAGCAATGACGTCAAACGGCAAGTATTTACAAAGTGGCCGACAAAGATTAATTCTGCAACAATAAAGTATTACTATATCGGTTCTAGATAAGACGAAATAGAACAGGATATTATTATTATACTATTATGATGAGAGCAATAACGGAGTTATGACTCTAAGACTAAGGAGTTCTGCTGAATCTAGACCTCTGCATATAGCTTCTTTCGGCGGCATCTCTCTTTCTTCTACGAAGTGGTTGAACATTGGGATCTTCTTCATCATCATTTGCTAGTGAAATCACATCGGAAGTGGACGATGAGGCACCAACAGTTCTTGACTTTTTCAACGGTCTTGGAAGAGAACGTAGAGTATTGTCTTCTTCTTCCAAAGTTGTATGTAGATACCTCTTAATGCTTGCTTTATTCTGAGCCTGTTTAGCATTCCACTCTGTTTCTCGCCTCCTAGCAAGTTCTAATATGTCAACTTGTTGGTTTGTTAGAGTTGGTATCTCTGAACCTGTCTCTCCTACTTCTGCAAGTAGTAACTCCTTGGCCAACTTTAGAGAAGCCTCCTCCTCCACCGCCTGTGTTTTCTGTCGTTCCATAATCTCTTTATAGATCAAATCTTGAGAACCACCCTGAGGTGTTTCAAAAGTTTCACGAAATGGAATGATGCTAGTTGGTGGCATAGATCTTTTTCCCTTGGAAGAAGTTGGGCTGACTGTTGCTTCCACTTCTTCCGATTGTGAAAAATCAGCAAGTTGATACAACAACCCTTTAATTTCTCTGATTTCTGCTTCGAGCTTGGTTTGATTTTCGATAGATTTTCTTAATAGTGCTCTATCAGCTGCTAGAAAGGGTGCACTATAATGGATTTGATCGATTTGTGATGTAAGGGATGTAAACGAGGCAGTTTGGTTTGTAGAAAATGATGCTACAACATTGTTAAGTTGATCAATTTGCTGGGCTAGTAGTTCTATTGAACATTCTAGTACATCGAGTGTTGGAGTGGCCATGGCTTAGATAAATGAGATAGTGAGAATTAATCGGATTACTTGGAGATATGATATGAAAAGAAAGGGAGGAAAATTCAGTGTGCTTATTATCTTTGCAAGTTCCGCTGTTATATAGAGAACGAAAGAGAGAGTGTGACCGTAAAGAACAGACAGGTGTCCAGAAACGACTGTATTATGAAATTATTGTTACAGTAGTATTTCCCAAAAGAAACCAAATAAAGTTGTATTTCATTATTCGAGTGTAACTCGTTACATTATTTAAATAGAAATACAACAATAGAAATTACAACACGTTTAAAATCCATACAAAGAGACCCATGTGGCCACAAACAGTAGGGGGACCACGCCAAAAACGAAAGCGACCAGCCATGGATAGGCCTCATTCTATGGGAGTTGAGCCACGGCAGACAACCAAGCGATGATGATTATGTAAATCATAATCATAAATGGGTTCAACATCTTAGAATGAGTGTCTGTTTTGATTTGGTTTTGAGAAATGACGAATGATGAGTATAATTTGTATGGAGAGAAGTGGTTGTTGTGATGTTATAGACTTAAGAGTCGTTGTAACGGTTGAAATTGGAAATAGGAAAAAGGTGAATTTGAATTTTGAATTTTGAAAGTTTAAAATTGAAATTATCTCAGTTTGATCTATGATGAGCATAGTTAAAACAACAAGTAGTTGTTAGTAGATTGTTCTAAAAAGCTGCGAATGGACCTTTTGATTTTGATCCATTTAACTTAATTGATAACTATGTTTCGATAGTGTATATAAGTATTATACATTAAGCTGCGTTAGTATATAAAGTTGTTCTACACTAAGCTTCGTAAGTGTATAGGGATGTTTTACACTAAGCTTTGTAAGTTTATATAGATTTTCCTATAACAATTGCTTTAAAAGGCTTGTTAAGAATCTAGGTAGGGTTCTGTATAGAAAGCTAGAAAAGTTGTGCGAGAGATTGATTGACCTTGTATTAGTTAAGTGGTAACGAGAGCATGAGGTAAAAATGAAAGTTGAGACTAGGGATAGTTAATTCCTCCTGTATGGATAGAGGTGATTCTGGGGACAGAATCCTTTTAAGGGGGAGATAATTATAACATCCCAAAATCCTTATTTCGTTTATTAGTTGACTTTGACTTGTTAGTCAACCATGTTTCGACTCATCTAGATTCACGTAATTTTACGAATCAATTAAGATATAATGTAATTATATGAATGAAATATTATATGTGTAAAGATAATTAATCATATGTATATATGGGTATACATTTTGATTAGTTACCATATATGTATCATCTGTGCTTATATGTTTATATGCAATTGTGTACCTAAATTAGCTACTAATAAATATATATATACATGTAATTGAATTATAACCAAATGGATAAAAGTAAAAAAATACTTTCATTAACTAATTACTACACTTAATTACACAAATAATAATCAAGAATAAAAGCCTAGAGTCAACTAAGGTCAATTAGTCAAGTCAAGGCTTGTATTCTTGACATAAAACCAACCTAAACCAACTAAGACTTGGATTTACTTGTGAATTATCAATGGAACATGCTTCCTAATGGTCTTGTTGTTTTCTTCACTCAAAAATCTAGCCATTACACACATGGATTAGTTGCCAATGCATGATTGAACAACTCATGATCAAGGCTTGTGTCTTTGGCACTTAGTTACAACTCTTAGACTATACAATGCACATGATGGTCATTCTATTGTCCCAAAACACTTCTTTCTCTCTCAATCACGTTCACAACTCAAACATAATCAGTAAACTATGATCATGAAGTTCTATGATCATTTCTTGAAGTTCCAAGTTGAATTTAAGGTCTCTATAGGACTAAAATTTTCAGTCATCTGACAAACATCATAGATGATTCATCTGGACGGATTAGAAGTTGAATCTTATATTTTTGGAAAGGTCTATGAGTCTATTAAATTTGATAAGAACTAAGTTTCTTCTTGTTTTGCTCATAAGAGATCTAAAAACGACGATTTTCAGGACTGGTCGGATTTCTGACGAGGCTACAGGTTTGTTTTTGTAAAAATCATATCTCTTTCATTATAGATCGTTATGAGTCAAACCTTACATTTTTGAAAAGGTCTTTGAGTGCCCAATAAATGTCTAGAACTGAGTTTTGTTGTATCTGGTCTTCTTGACCTCCCAAAGTCGTTGTCAAGTAGATGGCGCAAAGCTGGGAACATGCTGAAATTTCCCTATTTTGCACTTAGGCTTTGTGGTAGCTTATAAGTTGATCTTATACTTGTTCTAGGTACCCGGGAGAACATTTTGAGCATAATAAAGTACTTTTCAAAGTGTTGTGAGCTGTACTAAGTTAAGATATTGGTTATCCCTGCGAACACAATCAAAATGTCCTTTTTAAAAGTGTCAAAACGTAGCTTTAACAGACTTTCATGTCCTATATGTTGGAATGGGCATTGGGGGAAGGGTTTAATCTATTATGGGATACTTTGGGGATTGTATTGTATATATGCATGTGGGTGGGATTGTTGCTTATCCATTATGAATGCTAAAGACTCAACT
Source organism: Erigeron breviscapus (assembly GCA_034093135.1). Classification (NCBI taxonomy): domain Eukaryota; kingdom Viridiplantae; phylum Streptophyta; class Magnoliopsida; order Asterales; family Asteraceae; genus Erigeron; species Erigeron breviscapus. The sequence continues at coordinate 71,112,648 of CM067173.1, forward strand.
GTAGCTTAATTATGTTAATTAATCTATTACGGGTTGAATGGAATGATTGTTAATTATCATTGGATTCGTTGACACCCTAAGGTTTATTTGATTGATTGAACCATGTTGGGAGGGTGATTATGGGCCGTTAGTATGCTTGTAAAAATGGTAAAAATGATATGGTTATTATGCTTATTTAACTTGGCATGTTGTTGAGATTAATTGCATGATAGTTGATTTAGCTCTTGTGTTGATGAGTTGAATGATAGTGACACTAGTAATCATAGGATTGTATGATCACTTGTGCACGTTAATAGGTGTTAAAACATATTTAATTCGTGTTCTAGTGCGGAAGTAAGGAAATCAACAATGGTGGAAAGTGTGTGTGTTAGTGTGTGTTTTAGAGAGAGAAAGGTGTGAAATGTGAGAAGCAGGATTGATTAACAATCAAAATGTGTGTAAAGGTTACAAGGAATAAAGGTTTGAGGGGTATTTATACTCTAAGTATATTACAAAAGCTCCCCCTCAACCTAACAATATTTACACAATCTACAATGTTTGGAAATACAACTAAGCACTATTTTATATTTCTAACATTCTCCCCCTTAGTGCTTGGTTGTCCATCATCACTTTCTATGTTGTCTCCTCCTCTTGTTTGCACGTCTCTGCTTGTTCTTCCTTTTTTTATATCGTCGTGCAACATTTGATGTTGATGGCTTGTCAATCTTTGCACTCCAGAATGCTCTCTTCTTATAACTGTTCCATGAGTCATTCCAAAACTTCTTAGGAATGAAGTGCCAGTTATCACCTATAGGACGTTCATCAGGTAATTTGATATTGTCTTAGAAGTTTACAGGAGGTATGTTATGAGGACCACGTTCATGACTAGGATTCCAATGAACCCATGAACCTGTCTTAGTGTGGATAATTCCTTCCTGTGACCTGGGAGTTCTGGTAACAATAAGATCTCTAATCCTCTGTCTCATATCAAGAGTATCTTTGATACGCCTTATATGATTTTCTCTTTGAGACTTAATTTGATCATCTTCTTCATTGTCAGAGTCTTCATCTATTGCATTCAGAATTGACTGACAATATTTCAAGGTACCATCTGAGTATTTGGGAAACTCAGAGGCACGAATGAAGATCTTTTTCTTCTGTTGATTAATGAAGACAAATCCATCCAAATTTTCAATTGGATCTCCAATCTGATATGAATCTAGCTCATAACCTCTGGCTCTCTGGTTTGGTTTTGTGAGGTTAATTCTGCTAGTTCTTCTTTCTAATCCAATCTGAAAGTCATTGAACTCATAAAATCTGATCAATGCTTGAATATGACTCTTCAATGCTTCGTAGGCTAGAAGTTGATCTGGAGTTTTGATGATCAGATAGGCATATTGGTTGTAGAGAAATAAGATGTCTGATATCGTCATATGTTGAAAGGATTCTTCTTGAACAACATAAATATTGCCATCTGCTCGACGAACTCTGAATCGAACAAGTCTAAGATTGTAACTTTTAAGAGGAGTAAACAACTGAAGGACTTTGGTTATCGGGATTTGAAATTGTTGATACCACCATTCAGCTCTCACAGAACTTTCAGCATTCATTAGCTCCATATAAGCATCTCTTTAACCTTGATGTCTGAACAGAAAGAATGCTCTTAATCGGTTCAAGGTCATGTTGAGTCTTTCACTTGGTGAGCAATAAATTTGAAAGGCTCTTTCTTCAAGGTATCTTGCTCTGCATACAATTTCTTCTGGTCTTGTGCTCAAATCCAAGATTTGTTCATAATTCTCAGTAAAATAACCCTCATTTATCTGCCATATCGTATTTCTTGAGATTCTTGGATGTCTAACTCCTTGTCCAAGTTCATTTGGAGTCTCAAGATTTTCTGGGTTTCTGAGCTGATAGACTATCTCTTTAAATATATCCTCTCCATATTCTTCTTGAGCTACACTTGCTGGAGCATCATCAGGTTTATCTGAATCAGACTCATCATCATGACCATTCCCTGGTTGAAATGGATCAGGATCAATTGACTCATCAGAACTTGATGTGGAAGAATAATAATGAGAAATATTTCTGACGAGTGGAGGTAAATCATCTGAATCTTCTTGAATTTGAGTTCCTCCTTGAGTCTCTATAACAACTTCTTGAACAGTTTCTTGATCATCTTGAGCTTGTGTCTCATGACCCTCTCTAATATCTCTCATATTCTCCCCCTCGGGTTGATCATCAGGATCTTGATCATCCCGACGCCTTGAGATATTAGCCAGTCGACATTGTTGATCAAGCTCAGTAACTCGCTTTTGAAGAGCTTCAATTTGAGCCTGTTGTTCCTGTTGAGTATTTTGGAAAGACAAGTATGCAAGAAGTGATTGAAAAAAAGATCTTGGAGAAGAAGTTGCAGCTATGGCTATACTTTTGAGTTTCTTTGATGAACTCTTCTTCTTCTTCTTTTGATGCACTTGTTTGCTTAATTTCAACACAAACATTTCTCCTCTTTGTTTCTTTCTTTTTGGCTTACTGGAACTGGATTCACCCTCACGCTCTTTTCTTTTAACACTTGACCCCTCACCAGGTGTCCTATGTACAGCTTGGGTAGAAACCGGGAGGCTTTCCGGTCCCATTGCTGTTCTAATCCAGTCCAGATAAGCTATCTTATCATCATCAGCATCTGAAACCATATCTAAAAGAAATGATGGAATCAGGAAAGTATAGTTAGCAGTTCCAGAATCTCTAACATACTTATAAAAGTGTATGGTCACTTGGCTGCTGTCTGGAAGCCTTGGAATGCTTCTTTCCTATCTGACTGCACTGTAGACAATTGCTGTTAAGAATCTTATGAATGGAATATACTTCTTGGGAGCAGACACTTTGCCATTTACTAATATTATCAACTGATCCCACAGAAGTTGAGCAATGTCATAATGTCTGTTGAAAACAACACCATAGAAGATGTGCAGCATTGGCTGTGTCAGATTGTCCATCCCTCTTGTGTAAGGAGTTAAGCAGTTGCTTAGGATAGAGTACACATAATACCAGATTTTTGGTAGATTTTTCAACTTGAAATCTTTGGTCCTAGATAAAGAACCTTCATAGCCAATAGAAATTAAAGCAGCAAACATCTCTTCATTGGACTCAAAATCATCATAATCAACATGTCCATTGAAGTCTGCTTCAGGTAGTCTTAAAATCCTTCTGAAGTCATCAATATTGAACTCAAACTCATATGTTGTTTCTCCTGAAGTCAATTGATATTGAAAGTAGCCTTGACGACGAAGTTCAGGAGATTTTGATTTTGCTTTGGCTCTTGGATTTGTTGGATCATAAGGTTGAACAAAGGTAATTGATCTCCACATATCAAAAAGGTAGACTTCAGCTAAGTCTTGTTCAACAGTAAGTACGTATGTAAGAGGATGATTATGAAGAATTCTTGGAACTATTTGAAAGCCGGGAGCAATGAAAGGATCGTATAATGCTCTGTTATTTCTCATATTACTGGTGTTTCCGGCAAAGAGAATTTCTTCAATTGATTCATTAAGAGCAACCTCTTCATCATGTTCAACTACTTCTTGATGATCCATTTTTTTTTAATTTTCTGTTATAAGACATAAAACAAATTAACGCACACATAAAAAAAAGTTTGAATAGCAAATAACAAGGTTCACTCAAATGATTTAAATAAATCATTTGAAATGAGAAGATAAACTCAGAAAAGTTAAATACATATTTCCTTATATAAACTTACAAAGAAGTTCACAAAGGCGATCAATTCTCTGTACTTTTATATATTTTCATATGTAAATATCTTGAAAAATACGTAGAATCATATAAGTACAAGATATTTATAAAATAGCAGGGAAGTACACAAAGGCGTTCGATTCCCTGTATTTTAAATATATTGTGATTATATGATAATACAAAACACTTTGAAACACCACACAACATTTAAAATAAAATAAATTAAAAAATTAAAAAATTAAAAAATTTGAAAATTTTCTAAGTATGGAAACTAGGACGATCTTGACAAGATCGTCCTGAGGTTGAACTCAGGTTTTGGAAAAAAAAAACATCAAAACGATCTTAAGGAAGATCGTCTCAACATTTGTTATTGAAAAAAAATTAAGGAAAGAAAATGAAACGATCTTATTCAAGATAGTTTTAGCATTGAAAAACAAAATGTTAAGTATGGAAAAATGAACATGGGACGATCTTGTTCAAGATCGTCTCAACATTCAATATGTTGACAAACAGGTTTTAAGTAAAGGAAAATGAGACGATCTTGTACAAGATCGTCTTAAGGTTTTATTTCCCAAAAGATTTTTGAAGTGAAGGAAAATGGAACGATCTTGTATAAGATCGTTTTAAAATCAAGTGTTAAAAACACTTCACTTCAATTTTCTTTTAAAGAAAAATTCTAACACTTAAAATATAAAGTGAAATCATCTCAATGATTTCTCTTTAAATTTAAAAGTATTAGTTTTGAGCAAACCGATCTCGTACGAGTTCAGTTACCCATTCATTTGTTTTTCAACACAAATCATCAACCACACAGCGTTCAGACACTAGAACGATCTTTGACAGGATCGTCCTGGTCTTGGTCTAATGGGTTTCAAGGCAAATGAATATACAAGAAAGAGGAATTAATACGGTCTTGGCAAGATCGTTTTATTTCCAAGTCGTTTTGGAACCAAAACGATCTTGTTCAAGATCGTTTTAGAAACAAAATGTCTTAAAAATAATAAGACTTTGTCAAAATCGTTTTATTTCCAATCAGGTTTAGCTTAACACAAATATGATTCATTTTAACTACTAAGCATAACAAAACAATTATATGAATCACAGGAAGTAAATAATCACAATCCAATCACTAAAATCAAGACAAAATAACCTAAAACAACTCGAAGATCGTCTTAGGTCATCTTCTTCATAGAACACAATGAGTTGCAGGTTTTTGAATTTTCGAAATCACACAACTAATCATTTAAACATGTAATAAACATTCACATAAATCCTAAACATGCTTCTCAAACATTCAAACATCACACAATCATCAACAGAAGCAGAAATTTCAAGAAAAATGAAAGAAAAATTCTACATTCTTAGTCGAAATCTTACCTGAAGATATGATTAGATGATAATGATGTAATGGATTAAAATGATCAGAATCTAATCACCAACAAAACCCTTATCTTATTTCAATGATCAGCCAAATAAATTTTTTTTTGAAGTGATTTGACAGTTTATGGAAAACAGTGAAATATAAAATGAAAGAAGAAGAAAGAAAAAGAATTATTGGTTTCCCTCCTCCTTAAGTAAAAAATTTGATTGGGTCGGTTGGATGGGTCAGGTGGTTCTTGACCCGATTTGAACATCATGGATTTAAAAAAAATGGGCTTTTGGGCTTTTAACAACATGGGCTTATGGAAAAAAATTGGCTTAGGTTTTGTTTAATCATACCAACACAAAAAAAAACTTTTATTTAAACTAAACAAGATACATCAATTAAAAAATTATTTTTGGTTTTTCTAAAATAAACAATGAGTTTCTCTTCAAATAGTGCAAAAACACAAACTCCCCCTTGATTCATGAATTCATGAATTATCCTTTTTCTCCCCCTCAAACATTGCATGATAGCATAGCATCAATGTTTGACAGATAATGAATGAAAGAGAAAGAGATGAAGGAATTGTACAGAACATGCAGAGGCAAGTAAGTGCATTGGTAATGAGCACTTATTTGAGATTGTTTCTTGAAAAGAAACTCATTTCAGGATCATGTGTTGAACAGTATCCGAGATTGAAATACTAAACACAGACCTTTATTACCTTCAAAACAAAATTAGGTTTTTCTAGGTACCCACCTTTGAATGGGTCCTTTGAGGTTAGTGGTATCATTCAAAGTATACAAATGAGGTTTTCTAACAAGAGGTTTATTCTTTAGATTTACCACAATCCCATTAGAATCAACAATCAAAGGTTCATAAATCACAGTAGAAGGTTTAGAATTTCTTACATACCATGGTTTAGCTGGATTACTCAAATTTGAATCAGTTTTCCTATTAGGAACTTTCTTCTTGTAATCATTAGCTATCCTATTTCTTCTAACTGATGATTTAGAAATCCACTTATGGGTACTAGCTGATGTCTTCTCTCCTGTATCAGATAAATTCTTGGAATTAGTTCGAGGAGATAAAAACATATTCTTATTTTTGGTTTTCTTGGTGGAAGATTTGTTATTCTGTTTCTTTTGATTTGCAACAGTGAACCAACCATACTGATCTCTATAACTAGTTATACCATTGGATGTATCTTTTATTAGCAAATTTTTGCTAGGATTAGATATCTTAGGTAAAGGACTAGATTGAGAGATATCCTTAGAAGCAGAGGTTCTAGAAATAGATGAAGTTTCAAATTTGAGGTTTGAATTAGCAGAAAAAATCTTCTTACCTTTGACAAATGTTGCATACTGACCTTTGGGTAAATAAAATGAAGTTGGAGCAAACTTAGATGTAGATTCCTTCTTTGTTTTAGGCTTTTTGGGTGAGAGTTTTTCAAGCTCTTTTTCAACTTCTGGTGCAAAAACATGATTAGTTTTCAAAAACTTATCAAATTCTTCAACAGAAAAATCTGGATAAGTAAATTGTAATTCTTTGGTTTGAACTTCTGATTTGAAAACATTTTTGTTTGTGAATTTTTCAATTAATGCTTTTGCTTTAGCCTTAAGATCAGTAGGAATCTCAATCTTTTGCTCTAAGTTCACTTTATTTTGGTCAATAGGGGTGATCACAGGAGTATCAAAAGAAAGTATTTTCTTGACAGAAGTACGATGTTTGGCTTTCAAAGCTTGTACTTTCTCTTCAATCTGGAAGAATGATGATAGCATGGAGTTGGTCATATCATGAATCTCTTGAGAAGAAATGCTATCACCCTGCATATCTTTAAAGTTCTCACTCCCTTTGACTGGAGTGGAGCAATCAACTGATGTTAGATCATGCATCATTTGAATCTTGGTGGTCTCACTTACCTTTGGAGAATGATTTTGAGTTTTCAGATGTTCAATGACTTGTTGTTGAGACTCAATCTTTTGTTTTAAACCTTCAATTTCTTTTTCCAATATGGTAGTTGGAATGTAAAATCTTTCAGAAATTTGTTTTGAACAATCATTTTGAGACTCATTTTCAGAATTGAAATGCTGTCTATTTCTTCTAACTCATATATGGATCTTTTATGAGTTTTCTTGTATGTGTCATTAATAGCAACATAATCAATCTGAAAGCTGTTTGATTTTTGTCTTTCAACATCATCTGACTCAAAGTCATCCTCAGATGGTCTGATGAATTCTTGAATCATTCCAAGTCTGAAACATTTTTCATCATAAAGTGGACCAATGTCTTCTTTTTGAATTTTGCTTAAGTGTGCTGGATTCTCATAACCCAAACCAAGAAGAAGTTCTGATCTATCAATCTTTGACTTATTGTAATAAGCAGTGAAATTCAGAAGAGGATTTTGTTCAATTTTATAGATTTTTTCTTGATAAAACAAAATGTTTGTTTTCAAATCCTCAACTTGTTTTTGAAGAGTTTCAATTTCAACTCCTTTGAGAAAACAAGTACTGTTTAGATCAGAAATCTGTCTTTCATGTTTTTCACAATTGGGTCTAAAATCTTTCATTTTATTTGTGAGAAACTCAACATCAGCTTGTCTTGCATTTGCTCTTAACCATTCATTGGTTTTCTCAAGCTTTAAATTCTCAATGATTTGCTTGAGTGAATGAACAGTCTTTTCAAGGTCTTGACATTTGTTTGTCAATTGAGCATTGGGTGAAACAACTTGAGAACTATTACTTGACAAATGCATTTCTTTTAAAGAATCATAGTTCACTTTGAGGGCTTCATGAGCTATTGAGAGTGATGAAAAATCTTCATTAAGTATATCAAACTCTTGTTTAGCCATTTTCAAATTATTTTTCAAAGTAAGATTTTGCTTTGTCAAAGTATCAGCAGTCGTTGGAACAGACAAGTAATCATCTTTGTAGATGAATTGTACCTCACTTGATGTTGTATGTGAAGTATTTTGTGAAAGATTGGTTGTTGAAGTGACTGATGTCATTAAGCATGTGAGTTCTTCAGAATCAGCATCAATATCTCCGAATAGCCATGGTTTCATCTTTTGTTGTTTGGCTAAGAAATTCTTTCTAATCTCAAGCTCTGAATTCTTCATTGTTGTACCTGAAATGAATAAACAAAGATTTGTAATTGTTTTTGTTGTTTTTGATTAAAAAAAATAATACGATCTCGAGGAGATCGTTTTGAAAATTTGAAACTTAGAACGATCTTGAATGAGATCGTCTTAGCAACTTGTTGAAAATATTCTAAGTAAAAGAAATGGTAGGACGATCTTGTGAGAAGATCGTCTTAGAAACTTTGTTGAAAATATTCTAAGTAAAAGAAATGGTAGGACGATCTTGTGAGAAGATCGTCTTAGAAACTTTGTTGAAAATATTCTAAGTAAAGGAAATGGTAGGACGATCTTGTGAGAAGATCGTCTTAGAAACTTTGTTGAAAAAAAATAAGACGGTCTTGGTAGAAAATCGTCTTAACAACTTGTTAAGAAAAGGTAAGACGATCTTGACTGAAGGTCGTCTTAAAAATTAGTTTAGGAAAGAAATAAGACGGTCTAGTTTGAAGATCGTCTTAAGAACTTGTAACTTGAAAAATTTTCTAAGTATAGAAAATGTTGAGCAGAACCAATCTCAAAGAGATTAGTTACCCAATTAAAATCCACCACACACAGTTCACACAGAACCAAGAAAAAATTTTAAAACGATCTTGGAAATATCGTCTTAACACCAAATCAAGGAAAACACTAGGACGATCTTGAAAGAGATCGTCTTAGCAAGATCGTTTTAGACTCAATCAGTAAGAACAGCAGAAATAGTCGTGAATTTCACTATTTTGCATATAGTTTACTCAATTTTGAGTGTTAGAACTCAAATCAAACCCAGAAATGCTCAGTATACGATCGCGCACAACCCTAGAAACAATTCCATTGCATAAATCAACTTAAACTGATAATCCAAAATCTCATCAACTTTCCAAAAATTTGGATTTTGATCAATACTGTGAATTGGATTCTGAAACTTGGCAGGATGTTTTTAGAGGTGATTTAGAATGTATCTGTGAGCAAAAACAGGAAAATTGAGTGAAAATTGAGGTTTAATTGATGAAGAACAGTGTCAGTTAAAAATGGTTATAATCGAACACGAATTCTCAATTTTGAACAAAATTAGCATCAATCTGCATGAAATTTGTTCTGGATCGTCAACAGATTGTTGTTTTTCTCTGATACCACTTGTTAAAACATATTTATTTCGTGTTCTAGTGCGGAAGTAAGGAAATCAACAATGGTGGAAAGTGTGTGTGTTAGTGTGTGTTTTAGAGAGAGAAAGGTGTGAAATGTGAGAAGCAGGATTGATTAACAATCAAAATGTGTGTCAAAGTTACAAGGAATAAAGGTTTGAGGGGTATTTATACTCTAAGTATATTACAAAAGCTCCCCCTCAACCTAACAATATTTACACAATCTACAATGTTTGGAAATACAACTAAGCACTATTTTATATTTCTAACAATAGGGGCCCTGTTATGTTATTATAGGTAGCTTCGGATTTAGCTAGCCTATAGACGATGAACTCGAGTATAAACTAAGATTGAGTGATAAGCTTATCCTATAGTGTATCGTTTAATTGGCACTATGACTTACGAGTTCCACAGGTATAACCCAAAGTGGAATACGAATGATTGAATATGTGTATAGGATAACTGCCTATTCGATGTATATCACATACTCTGAGAATATGTGTGTAGGTTAGCTGCCTAATCGTTGTATAGCATATATTCTGAGGATTCGATGGTCCATATGATTAAATGGATATTCTCAATGATTGAATATGTGTATAGGATAGCTGCCTATTCGATGTATAGCACATACTCTGAGAATTTGTGTGTAGGTTATTTGCCTATTCGTTGTATAGCACATATTCTGAGGATTTCGGAGAGTCCATATTGTATGTGGATGTTCTCCCAAATTTATGATAGGATTCCTTATTGTTGTTTAGGAACCCTATATATGATAGGCACATTTAGGATTTCATGATTAAATCCTATTGGTTGTGTATATTGATGTCATTTGTACAGACTTTTGATCGATTGTTTGTCCTTGGGATGATAGATACCCTAAGTTCACATAAAGTGTGAGTCCTACGTTTTAAGTGCTCAAGATGGTTAACTTAGAAAGTGTAAAATACAGCAAGTATAATAAGCACTAGAATTGGACTAGTATTACTTGTAAATAAATATGCAAGATATATAAACAAAGTAATACAAGACTTAAAGCAATAAACAATTAAAGTGGACCATTATGTAGTTTTCTGGGTATTTCATTTATTGATGTTTAAACAAAATACAAGGTTGTTGCGGAATCAAGATAATACAATAAAGTATGTATCCTAACAACCTTCGAATTACAAATGATCTATATTTGTCAAATAGCTCTTTAGGATCGAGATACTTAAAGTTGTGAAGTATCCCTGTTTAAGATCGAGAGTATTTTAGACAAATTCACTTTCATGCAAAGTGTATGCTAAAAAGTAATATTCTTAAGGAAATGACTTTGTATTTATAGGCAACAAAATTCACCAGTGAATTTTGTGCCGTACAAATATGGTTGGATACATTTAATGATCCGACAAGATCATTAAATGCTTTGGATAAGAATAAGGATAAAGTCACATCAAGTGCAAGTGTATCCTATTATCCAATCACCTTAACACACGTATACTTTGTTAAGGAACAAGTGGGTTGTTCCTTGGAAAGTGTGTTGAAGGCTAAAGTCATACCTCGTTATCAGTGTTCAGACTTGTAGTATCTAGAACACTGACCATCCTCCAGTGTGCAGATCTGGTAAGACTTTCCAGTGGACTCCGCCATTTGATAAGTCTTCTTTCTTCAGACTTCAGTCTTTGACTTCAGTCAGAATGTCTTCAGTAGAGTAGATCTGGACTGGGGTGAAGTCTTCAGTGAGCTAATCTGGAGAATGCTCCAGATTACCTATACAAGTATTGCTCACTAGTCTTCAATTATTTCTGAGCAAATCTTCAGAGAGACTCCAGATTCCAAGTCTGGAGTAGGTCCAGTCAAACATGTTTTCTGGTCAGATCTTCAGTGAGGCTCCAGAAGTCGGGTCTGGAGCATGTCCAGCAAAACATGTTTTCTTAACCTAAATAAGGTTCCAGTAGTCCAGTCTGGAGCCAGTCCAGTAAGTCTGGACTAAATCTGGACCTAACAAATTCCCCCTATTTGTTTAGAAATAATGCAAGTATTTTTCAGACTTATAGATATACAAATTAGTATGTCTGGAAAACACTTGGTCGATTTTAGTCTAAATAATCTAAGTTACTGGAAAACACTTTATAGATCATGAGTGTTTTTCAGTTTCATCTTTTAAGTTCTAACTTAGACTTAAATCTGGTCATTTACTTGTAAAAAATAAAAACTTGTAACTATTATTACTTTCACCAAAAAGGAAAATAATTACAACTTCTTTAATACAATTAATTACAACAAGTAACATGATTACAAGATTCAGGCTCTTCTTCTGGATATCCTTTCTGGTTGATCTTCAGAAGCCTTCCTCTTGGGAGATGGAGATGATGGAACAGACACTGGTGGTCCTAGACCCAACACAGCTTCCATTTGTTTGATCCTCTTCCAGACTCTTTCAATTCTTTTCATAAACGCCTTCACGTCTGGAGAGAGATCAGTCTTGCCTCTAAAGGTCATTCCAATCTCCTTAAGTTCAGTCCATCCAAATGCTTGGACTGAACAATCCTTCCTTTCATCAGTGAAGTTACCTTCCCTGGTCAACTTCACATTAAACTTAGTCATACCTTGATGTTGTTCAGCCAGAGTGATTTCAGCACTTATAATCTTTCTTGCATTGGCCCTGAACAACATCATATCATCAAACTTTGCCTTCTGTTTTGCCAACTGAACCATGTCTTCAGTTTCCCTGGATACACCACTCTGTTGTCCTTCAGTGGACTGGTGTTCTTGTCTATTTATCTTCAGAGTTGTATCCAGTGGAATAAAAGTGCTAACATCAGCATCTTTTATAGCTTTGATCTGTCTGGCAGTGAGCTTGGGTAGACCAGACATCCTTTTTCTATACTCCAGTTCCAGAGCACCAGCATTTCTTCGAATTTTCTTCTGGAGGCTTATTAGTTCCTCTCTTCTCTGCCTGATCAACTCTGGAATGGATACATTATATATCAAGGAGTCATATACTTGTTCTTCTTCTGCATAAAAAGAACGAATGTGAACATCATTCAGTGCATCAATGCATTGTTGAACTCTGGGATCCTCTTTCATCCTTTTGAATACTTCTATATTTATGCCCAATCTTCCAGCATTATAGGAGTCCAGAGTACCCATTTTAGCCATATCCCTATGATGGGCCAGCAGTTCATTTTTCTGGTTAGTCTTGAAAATTTCTATCATGATGCACTGTTGTTCCATTTTCTTTGATGCTTCAGAATCAACATCTTCAGTCTGAACTTCCTCTTCACCAGACACAACCTTTTCTTTCCCTTTGACTGACTTCAATGTAGTAGGGATGTCTGGGAAGGACTCAAACTGGGGCTCGGCTTCAGTACCAGCAGCCTCTTCTTCAGTCTGCACATTGGCTTCAGTACCAATTGCTTGTTCAGTAAGCCCGGCTTCAGTGCCATATGCTTGTTGTGCCATTTGCTTCAGAGATGATGGCAATTCTTCCCCCCTGGAATGAGCTCTAGTCCTTGACTTTAGATCATTCCAAAGTTCTTCCATCATATGTCTATCAAACTGGCCAAATGTTCTTCCTTGTTCAGGCAAAGAAGCAGTTATACCAGTTTTGAGTGCCTGGACTTCCCCTTTAAGATTTTCAATAGATTCTGGCAAGTCCTTCGGCAGTTCCATTTCCAACATGTTAGCAACTTCTGGTAACATAACCTCCTGAACTGATCGAAGTATAGATTCAGATACTTCATCAGTTATTTCTTTCAGCATCTCACCCCTGACCTTTCTATAACTTCGTCACTGAGGGTGTTGACCAGTTCAGTCTGGTCAAATGAAGGCCTGCTTTCCAGAGCACTAACCCTTGTCACAATCTTCTCTACCTCATCTTTAAGCCCTGCCAGTGGTTGCACAACCTTGCTTTCCACTGCAGTCTCAACAGCATTCACCAATCTGGACTCCAAAGCCTGGACTGCCACTCTAATGTTTCCAGAGTTTTGATTAGTGGCCCGTACCAGCTCGTCCAGTTTATCAAACACCAACCTTTCATTCCCAGCAAATAGGTTCATCTCTGACGCTAAGTTATTTGACAACATTGATTTGAAGTCAGAGATGACCTGGGATGATGACTGGAGTGATCTCTCCAGGTCCGCCACCCTACTAAGAAGGTCTTGGACCTCGGTGGAAGAAGAAGTGGAGAGACCACTGGGTTGTTCCAGATGAGATGTTACTCTGGTCATCATTGGCACTTGTGTCCAGTCCTCTTCAGGTTCAACATTGGAGACTGGCACACTTTGTTCAGTTGGGTGTACTGGTGGTGATTGAGTTTGTGTTGGTGGAATGAAGGGAGTGAAATATGAAGTGGATTGAGGAATTGATGGTGGTGGTGGTGGTGGCATTGAAGGTTCTGGTGGTTGTATTTCAGGTGTGGGAGTTGGTATTTCTGGTGTAGGCAATTCGGTTTCTGGTGGAGGAGGTGGCATTTCTGGTGAACTATCAATCTGTACACTTTCTTCACCCAGAAAATCCATATTCACATCTAAGTTCTGACCTCCAGATATTGGAGAGTCAGCCTCTTCCCAAAATGAAGTACCAATTACATCAACCTGCTGAACTTCCACATTTAAATCTAACTGTTCACCAGAAGCTTGTTCTTCAGAATGAACAACTTCTACCATTTCTTCAACAACCTCTTCAGCAACTGCTTCAACCTGGCCAACATCCTCTTGTACGACAGCCTGGACTTCAGTGTCCACTCTCTGGGCTCCAATTCTTACTAGACGCCTAAGTGATCTTGGTCGTCTGGAAAGCTCCTCAGTTGCTTGACTGGAGCTTTCTGGAGCCACTTGCCTTATAGGCTGAACCATTTCAACAATCTGCACATCATCACTGGCAGCGGGTACTTCAACAACTGGTACCCTTACTGGCGCCACATTCTCTTCTATTCTTTGAAGAGTCAGCATTGCTGGAGGAATTTCCACCTCTCCATCTCTGGACTTTAAATTTGCCAGGTCCCTCATGTACTCACTCATAGAAAAATGAGTAGTTTCAAAATCATACTCGGCTCCAAGGGCATTTCTGAAAATAAGGGAGAGAAAGCGAATATATGGTACGAATGGCTTTCTCCCCTTAGCTTTTATACGTTCCACCAGATCATCAAAGAAAATTTGGGCAAAATCGACCCTTAGCCCAAACCAAAGGCAGTAGGCAATCTGGAGGTGTGTTTGATTTATTTGATCCAGTCCTCCAGAACTGCCACCTAAACACTCGACGATGTGGGTGAAGAAGTATCTCCACGAATCCGTCAGTCTGCTCATATAAATGGTCCCCTTCCTCAACAACTGACCACTTTCATCTACAATCTCCGTATGCCCCATTAATCTGCATACCTCCCTGAAATTGATACCAGAAGGGAGTGGTAATGCCAGCTCATTCTCTTCCAAATAACGTAACTGAAGAGCTTCTCTGAGAGAATGAACTGTAAGAGTCAAGGGTCTGGTCCCTTGCTTAAGAGAAAAGGCAATACAAAAGTTTGCCTCATCATATGTGGCAGTATACCAGAATTCACATAGGTAATCATGGTACATCTTCTCTGGATTGATGGTTAGAGCACCATAGAGAGGACATGAGAGAAAAAATGCATTGATTCTCCCAATTATAGATTGTGGATCATGGGAACTGGATAGCGTTAGCTTTGCCATCCAATTATTCATATTCATCCTGATGAGATTAGCATCAAGAGAGATATGTGGTGCTCTAACTACATCTGCTGCTGGAACATATGCAGCAGAGAGTAGATTTCTAGGAGAGTTTGATTGTCTAGGAGCCATTTTAAATATAGAAGAAGATGAAATTGAATGATATTTAAGGATTTATGAAGAATTTAATGAATATGCAGTAAGTATGAGAGATTTAAGGAATGAAAAATTGAATGAAGAATTTGAATTGAATGAAGGAATTTAGTGTTTGGGAGTAAATGTTCGAAGTAAATGAAAAAGGTAAAGTGAAAGTGGGTATATATAGGAGAGATAAAATGGAACTCAAATGGTTAATTTGAATTTATCAAATGTAACTTTTGATCGGTTTTGAGATCCGCATTTAATTACTTCACATCACCCATAAATGGGTGATGGTTCACCGCCCACAAAAACGAACCAACTTGTACCTTTTTGTTTTCCCAATGTAAAAAGACCATCATTGAGTTTGAAAAATTTACATGCCACGTAGGATTCAAGATAAATATCTTCGAAAAAGTTTGCTTATGTGGCAATCACAAAGACCAAGTATTTTGAAAATATCATGACAAATTTCAGTACATCTGGAGGTTGACTAGACGCTCCAGTATCACTGGTGGATTAGTCCAGTGAACATGTACTGATGGTACACTGGAGGGACACTCCAGTAAAGTACCAGTGAATACCATTTTGAAAGACTGGTAACCTCAAACGTGCACGTCAACTAATAGAGACAAATGAGAGGGACACATTTACAAGAAGACAAAAGTCAACTCAAACACGCACTTCAACTTATCCATTACCAGTGAGAGGGACATATTTACAAAGCACCAGTAATATTTTCTGAAGAATTTGTCCAGTGAGAAAATAAATTCCCCCTGAACTTAAACGTTTAGTTAAGAAAATATTTTTCAAGTCTTCCCTGGAATGTATCTCCAGAAATCTAATAATTGTAAAGATAGTACACAATGGCGTTCAATATCTGAACAATCACCAGATCTAAGGATTTAGCATTCCCAACTCACTAACAAGATATTCAAAAGTTTTAACATCCAGTGGTTTGGTAAAAATGTCAGCGAGTTGTTTGTCAGTGGGAATAAAATGGAGTTCAATATGATTTTTCATAATATGATCGCGAATAAAATGATACCTTAAGTCAATGTGCTTCGTTCTGGAGTGCATCACTGGATTGTTTGAGATAGCTATGGCACTGGTATTATCACAAAAGATGGGAGTCTTTGAATATTTAATACCTTAAGTCAATGTGCTTCGTTCTGGAGTGCATCACTGGATTGTTTGAGATAGCTATGGCACTGGTATTATCACAAAAGATGGGAGTCTTCGAATATTTAATACCATAATCAAGCAACTGGTTCTTCATCCAGAGTATCTGAGCACAACAACTGGCTGCAGACACGTATTCAGCTTCGGCAGTGGATAATGAAACTGAAGTTTGCTTCTTACTGGTCCAGCTGACCAGTTTGCCACCTAGGAAATGACATCCACCAGTTGTGGATTTCCTATCTATCTTACAACCTGCATGATCTGAATCTGAATAACCCATTAGATCAAGTCCAGAGCCTTTGGGGTACCAAAGACCTAGACTGGGACACCTTTAAGGTACTTCAGTATGCGCTTTACAGCGAGCATATGAGATTCCTTTGGGTTAGACTGATATCTGGCACATAAACATGTTGAAAACATAATATCTGGTCTACTGGCAGTTAAATACATCAGTGAACCAACCATTCCTCTATATACAGTGGTGTTCACTGGTTTGCCATCTGGATCAGAGTCCAGTGTCAGTGGTGCAGAAATAGGAGTTGGTTTAGATGGTGAAGAATTCATATCAAATTTCTTTAAAAGATCTCTAACATATTTTTCCTGATTAATAAAAATGCCATCTTGATTTTGTTTAATCTGGAGTCCAAGAAAATATGTTAATTCACCCATCAAACTCATTTCGTATTCAGTGGACATGATTTTTGAAAATTTCTTGCACATGTTTTCATCAGTAGACCCAAAAATTATATCATCAACATAAATTTGTACCATTAACAAATTACCTTTCTCATGCAATATGAACAAGGTATTGTCAATTGCACCTCGTTTGAAGCCATTTTTCAATAAATGTTTAGTCAGAGTATCATACCAGGCACGTGGGGCTTGTCTGAGGCCATATAGCGCTTTGTCCAGACGATATACCCAATGTGGATGCTTGTCATCAACAAAACCTGGAGGTTGTCTGACGTAAACTTCTTCTTCAAGCTTTCCATTCAAGAAAGCACTCTTTACGTCCATCTGGTAGACCTTGAAGTCATGACTAGCAGCGAATGCTAAGAAAATTCTGATCACTTCAAGTCTAGCCACTGGAGCAAAAGATTCATCAAAGTCGACATCTGACTGGCAGTAGCCTTGTGCTACCAGTCTGGCCTTATTTCTTATTACGTGGCCATCTTCATCTACTTTGTTTCTGAAGACCCATCTTGTTCCAATTGGTTCTTTCTTTCCAACTGGGAAAGGAACCAGATACCATACCTTGTTCCTTTCAAACTGGTGAAGCTCTTCTTGCATAGCAGTCACCCAGTTTGGATCTTCCAGAGCCTCGTCAATCTTCTTAGGTTCGTTCAGTGATAAGAAACTGACATTTAAGCATTGATCACTGGAGGCTCTTCTGGTCTGGACACCACGACTGGAGTCACCTATGATCTGATCAATAGGGTGAGCTTTTGTCCATCTGGAGTACTGACCAGGATTGTTACTGACAACAATATCAGTGCAAGAATTCAGTTGAGTCTCCTCTGAAATTGCTTCAGGAGGAGGGTCTTCATAAACTACTTCAACATCTTCATCTGATTCATTCAAATCACGATTTGCATCATGAAATTCTTCAAATAAAGGCATTTCTTGTAGTACTGGTTCAGTTTTGTCACCAGAAGACATTTCTGGTAAGTTCTCAACTGACACTGATACTGGGGGAGTAGTACGCACATCTGAACCAATATTAATTTCAGTGGGTAGTTTGAAAATAATAGAAGGATAGAATGGAGTACTACTGGGGACTTTCTTTTTCTGAACAGGTTCCAGATCAGGATGACTGGAAACTGTGTCTGGTGAATCATCCATTTTGTCGTTTATTGGATCAGATTCACAAAAGACAATTGGAGTAACTTGGGGAGTATCAAGGATTGGCTTTTTGTTGATTGCAGCATTTGATTCATCGAATGTTACATGAATTGACTCATGGACCTTCTCCAGTCTCTTGTTATAGACTCTGAAGGCCTTGCGAATGGCTGAATAGCCTAAGAAATACCCTTCATCAGCTTTGGCATCAAATTTGCCTAGCTGACTGGAGTCGTTCAGGATGTAAACTGGACATCCAAAAACGTGAAAATAACCAATGTTTGGTTTTCTATTTCTTAAGACTTCATAGGCTGTCTTTTTGTGTCTTTTGATGTACACTGATCGATTCTGGGTATGGCAAGCAGTTGCAATTGCTTCCGCCCAGAAACTGGTAGACAGTCCAGATTCAGCTAACATACTCCTGGCAGCTTCTATCAGCGTTCGATTTTTCCTTTCCACAACTCCATTTTGCTCTGGAGAGCGGGCTGAAGAGAAGTTCTGGGAGATGCCAGTGTCAGTACAGAATGACTCCAGAGTTGCATTCTGGAATTCTGTTCCATTGTCACTTCTTAACTGACACACTTTTCGACTGTACTTGAGCTCAACTTGCTTGATAAGACTGATGATTTTAGCAGCAGCTTCACTTTTGGACCTCAGAAAGATCACCCAACAATATCTGGAGAATTCATCTACGATCACTAGGGTGTATCTTTTACCAGCACGCGTCTGAACGTTCACTGGACCAAATAGGTCCATATGAAGCATATGAAGAGGTTCAGAAATGCTGAAATTCTGTCTGGTCTTGAAACTGGTACGCTTTTGCTTACCCATCTCACATCCTGGACATGGTCTTTCCTTTTTAAAGGAAACTGAAGGTATCCCATCTGCAAGTTGTTTTCTGGACAACTTGTTAATGTTTTTGAAGTTTAAATGGGATAACCTTTTATGCCATAACCAGTTTGTGTCTTCATCAGCTTGAGTATAGAAACACTGCTCGTCTGGAGAGCTTTCCATATCCATCACGTACACATTCCCTTTTCTGGGAGCAATCAACACTACCTTCCAGTCCTTGGTGAATACAATGCCCTGAGCAACATTGAATAAGACTTGATAGCCATCGTCACACAGTTGACTTACACTGATCAAGTTATATTTCAAACCATTCACAAATGCAACTCGTCTGAACTTGACTTGTCCATTGTTCAGAACACCATATCCCTCAGTCTTTCCACAACCATCATTTCCAAAAGTGATGGAGGGTCCATCAGAAATGGTGAATTCCTCCAGTAGGGACTTACATCCGGTCATCGTCCTGCCAGCTGCACTGTCAAGATACCAGATATACTTCTTTCGATCGCCCTACACATAAACCAGATATTGATCAGTTAGATTTGGGAACCCATCGACTGATGGGTTCACTGGAGCCTCCCTTATAGGTTCCAGGGGCAATCTGGTCTAGTTCACTTGTTTCTACAGTGGTTTTAGTTGAGAAGACCACTGGAGTTGATAGTTTTGAAACCTTTTCATTTTTCTCAACTGGAGAAATAAATTTGTCTTTCTTTGAAAAAGGTTTTGCATTTTGTCTAGGGCCAGATGAAGTACCTTCAATCAAGTTTAATCTTGCATTAAAACTTTGTGATTGACGAGTTAGATTTTTAATCTGGCTCTCTATCCTGAACAAAATATTTTCATCAGATGATACCTTAGCCTTTCCAGTCCAAGGCTTTGGTAAGGGTTTGGTCTGAGGCAAAGGTCTATTCTGCTTCACCTTTTTAACTGGAGCAGTCATCTGGACAGCTCCAGTCTTAACCTCTGGAGATTGAACTGGGTATGAGTTGGTCTTAGGTGTGGAAGGCATATCATAAATAGTTGTTGGCCTTAACACCTCTGGTAATCGATCGATTACTGGTATTAATGATGCTATATGAGTATTTCCATCTAAATATGCACGTTTTTGAGCAGGAAATTGATTTACTCCAGCATCATATGGCTTTCTTGTTTCTAGCCATGATTTAATAACCAGTTTTTCTTTTTCTAAAATGATCTCAAGATCTTGTTTTTCTTGGATCAATTGTTCAGTTACCAGAACCTGGGCTTGAAATGCCAGTTCAATATCTTGAAGTTCCTTTAATTTTGATTTTAAAGCATTTAATTCAGAAGAATCTGTTTCTTGACCATTTACACCATCAGATCTAACAGTTTCTACAAATATTAAATCAGAATTAAGGGCTTCAGCAATGTCCAATTTTAATTCTTGGTCAGTTGCATTATCATAATCACTAACCTTTTTGATAACAATGTCCACCCATCGTCCAGATGTGACATCTTCCTTCACCAGTAGCTCTTCATCTGCCAGAGCCATGTAACAGCAATCTCTTTCTTCTTCTTCATCCACTGATGAGTCATCAGAAGGAACCCACTTCTCTTCAGTCTTTGCAATCATGCACTTATTATTGTTTTCAATTTGTTGTGCCATGAGAGCAATTTGTGCCTTAAGCTTCTTATATTTCAGTTTGTAGCTATCATCAGGCTTATTATTATTTGAAGAGAAAGGACCAGACTTGGATGCAAACTGGTTGGACCTGCACTCTTTCATGAAATGACCCTTTTTGCCACACTTAAAGCATGTCAAATTGGTCTTGTCAGTGGAAGAACTGGATGCAAATTGTCCAGATGGCTTGTTTGCTCTTGCTTTGAAACGGTTGAACGTTTTAGCAATCATTGCAACAAGGTCATCATCTTCAGTCTCATCGCAGCAATCTGGAGAGATTTCACTGGTTTCTCCAGAGTCCATTAGTTCAGACACCATCTTCTTCATAGAAAATACATTCTCAGAAGATATAAGTGCTGTACCTTGTGGTTCAGTATGACTGACCACAATAGGAGAACTGGAAGCATGGTTGTAAGCATCTCTTTCTGCAACCACTCTCTGAGCTTGATTTTCTTCAGTGTACCTGAAAGCTCCATAAAGAGTTGAGAGAGTGTGTGTGTGCAGAGTCTTTCCTTGTCTTAAGACTAGGATCATATGCGACCATTTGGTGGGAAGAATGTCACAAAATTTCTCCAGAAGTATATCCTTGTCCTTCTCAACCCCAAGACCTCTCAGTTGGTTTATGATACTCATAAATCTGGTGTAAGTACCAGTGAGAGACTCGTTAGGTTGAGCAAAAAATGACTCATACCTCTTGTTTAAGGAGACCTTTCTGGTGACAATGGTGTCATCTCCTCCTTCATGTTGGTTCAAAAGTTCATCCCACATGGTTTTTGCACTAGGAAAAAGAACTAGTGTGGGAATTAGGGTTTCTGGAACAGCCCCGAGGATCATGTTTTTAAGGAGGGTGTCTAAATTCACCAATCTCCTCTCCTCTTCAGACCAGTGTTCCTCCCTCTTTTCCCTTCCCCTTCGAGATCCAGAAGGATCAAGAAGTAGATTGAGAGGTGATGTAGGTACATATGGACCTTCGTTTAAGATCTTCATCATGTTCCTCTCAATACCAGTGACATGCAACACCATCCTAGCCTTCCACGTACCAAAGTCATCACTGTTCCCACTGAATTTAGGAACAGGATTGTTTGAGTAGTGCACATGCACGTGTGGAGAAGCAGGAGTAGGAGGAGGAGGTGGATTAGTGTTATTAACATTTTGAGGTTCAGGTTGATCATTAATAATAACATTAGGATCAGGACCAAGACTATAACCTTGTGTATTTTCTTGGTTAGCCATCGAGAAGCAGATCTAGGCAATGATTAGCCTTCTGCTCTGATACCAATTGTGAGTCCCACGTTTTAAGTGCTCAAGATGGTTAACTTAGAAAGTGTAAAATACAGCAAGTATAATAAGCACTAGAATTGGACTAGTATTACTTGTAAATAAATATGCAAGATATATAAACAAAGTAATACAAGACTTAAAGCAATAAACAATTAAAGTGGACCATTATGTAGTTTTCTGGGTATTTCATTTATTGATGTTTAAACAAAATACAAGGTTGTTGCGGAATCAAGATAATACAATAAAGTATATATTAATGGAATGATATATGTATGGGATATGCGGTTTATATTCTATATTTAGTATATATTAATGGAATGATATATGTATGGGATATGCGGTTTATATTCTATATTTAGTATATATTAATGGAATGATATATGTATGGGATATGCGGTTTATATTCTATATTTAGTATATATTAATGGAATGATATATGTATGGGATATGCGGTTTATATTCTATATTTAGTATATATTAATGGAATGATATATGTATGGGATATGCGGTTTATATTCTATATTTAGTATATATTAATGGAATGATATATGTATGGGATATGCGGTTTATATTCTATATTTAGTATATATTAATGGAATGATATATGTATGGGATATGCGGTTTATATTCTATATTTAGTATATATTAATGGAATGATATATGTATGGGATATGCGGTTTATATTCTATATTTAGTATATATTAATGGAATGATATATGTATGGGATATGCGGTTTATATTCTATATTTAGTATATATTAATGGAATGATATATGTATGGGATATGCGGTTTATATTCTATATTTAGTATATATTAATGGAATGATATATGTATGGGATATGCGGTTTATATTCTATATTTAGTATATATTAATGGAATGATATATGTATGGGATATGCGGTTTATATTCTATATTTAGTATATATTAATGGAATGATATATGTATGGGATATGCGGTTTATATTCTATATTTAGTATATATTAATGGAATGATATATGTATGGGATATGCGGTTTATATTCTATATTTAGTATATATTAATGGAATGATATATGTATGGGATATGCGGTTTATATTCTATATTTAGTATATATTAATGGAATGATATATGTATGGGATATGCGGTTTATATTCTATATTTAGTATATATTAATGGAATGATATATGTATGGGATATGCGGTTTATATTCTATATTTAGTATATATTAATGGAATGATATATGTATGGGATATGCGGTTTATATTCTATATTTAGTATATATTAATGGAATGATATATGTATGGGATATGCGGTTTATATTCTATATTTAGTATATATTAATGGAATGATATATGTATGGGATATGCGGTTTATATTCTATATTTAGTATATATTAATGGAATGATATATGTATGGGATATGCGGTTTATATTCTATATTTAGTATATATTAATGGAATGATATATGTATGGGATATGCGGTTTATATTCTATATTTAGTATATATTAATGGAATGATATATGTATGGGATATGCGGTTTATATTCTATATTTAGTATATATTAATGGAATGATATATGTATGGGATATGCGGTTTATATTCTATATTTAGTATATATTAATGGAATGATATATGTATGGGATATGCGGTTTATATTCTATATTTAGTATATATTAATGGAATGATATATGTATGGGATATGCGGTTTATATTCTATATTTAGTATATATTAATGGAATGATATATGTATGGGATATGCGGTTTATATTCTATATTTAGTATATATTAATGGAATGATATATGTATGGGATATGCGGTTTATATTCTATATTTAGTATATATTAATGGAATGATATATGTATGGGATATGCGGTTTATATTCTATATTTAGTATATATTAATGGAATGATATATGTATGGGATATGCGGTTTATATTCTATATTTAGTATATATTAATGGAATGATATATGTATGGGATATGCGGTTTATATTCTATATTTAGTATATATTAATGGAATGATATATGTATGGGATATGCGGTTTATATTCTATATTTAGTATATATTAATGGAATGATATATGTATGGGATATGCGGTTTATATTCTATATTTAGTATATATTAATGGAATGATATATGTATGGGATATGCGGTTTATATTCTATATTTAGTATATATTAATGGAATGATATATGTATGGGATATGCGGTTTATATTCTATATTTAGTATATATTAATGGAATGATATATGTATGGGATATGCGGTTTATATTCTATATTTAGTATATATTAATGGAATGATATATGTATGGGATATGCGGTTTATATTCTATATTTAGTATATATTAATGGAATGATATATGTATGGGATATGCGGTTTATATTCTATATTTAGTATATATTAATGGAATGATATATGTATGGGATATGCGGTTTATATTCTATATTTAGTATATATTAATGGAATGATATATGTATGGGATATGCGGTTTATATTCTATATTTAGTATATATTAATGGAATGATATATGTATGGGATATGCGGTTTATATTCTATATTTAGTATATATTAATGGAATGATATATGTATGGGATATGCGGTTTATATTCTATATTTAGTATATATTAATGGAATGATATATGTATGGGATATGCGGTTTATATTCTATATTTAGTATATATTAATGGAATGATATATGTATGGGATATGCGGTTTATATTCTATATTTAGTATA
Source organism: Erigeron breviscapus (assembly GCA_034093135.1). Classification (NCBI taxonomy): domain Eukaryota; kingdom Viridiplantae; phylum Streptophyta; class Magnoliopsida; order Asterales; family Asteraceae; genus Erigeron; species Erigeron breviscapus. The sequence continues at coordinate 71,137,309 of CM067173.1, forward strand.
TATTAATGGAATGATATATGTATGGGATATGCGGTTTATATTCTATATTTAGTATATATTAATGGAATGATATATGTATGGGATATGCGGTTTATATTCTATATTTGGTATATATGAATGGAATGATATAGATATAGGATATGCGGGTGATATCCTATTATTGGTATGTATTGACCTAATTGTGCAGGTATGAAATCATGACCAATTGGATGGGTAATTATATATGTAACTGTTTTAATAATCAGTTTTGTTTAACATGTATATTTTGGATTAACCTTATCTTACTCAGCTTTATAAGCTGACACTTGTGTCTACTTTGTCGGTTGTGTCTCGCAGAGAGCAAGGAATGAAGTTGCACGTGGTGAGGAATGGGTAGACTATTAGCTTATAGTTTTTGAGAAGTGCCCTTAGCCAATAGTTGCATATTATGTTGTTATTCCTAGTTCAGGTTTGTGTAGGCCTGCAGAATATGAATATTGGGTTTCATTGTAAAAAGAGCAATACGTTAGTAACACTATTAAATAATTTAGGGTCAACCTTGATGGTTGATTAAGGTTGACAGTTGTTTAATTATAAAATAGACCTTTTCCGCCATTGTAGTCTATAGATGAATAAAAAAATAAAAAATTTTTGGAACACGGTATTTTTAAAGTTTGGGTGTTACAAGCTTAAACAGAATCAAAAAGGCATGCTAATGTATAGTAATAATCATCATAATCATACTATAGATACTTATGTAATTCCATACCCACTAAATAGAGAAAAACGAGAAGTTTCAATTCCGATAATAGAATGGAACAGGGCGGCTTGAGTTGGGGTATGGACGGTATAAAGTTTAACAGAGTTCTGGTCGTTTTCAAATGCATCTAATCGTACTACCAGTTGCAACTATATATACTACTTACATAGTCATATTAGGAAACTAATGTTAAGCATTAAAATTGGTTTATCTCCCACGTAAGCATGGTGAAACGAAGAAGAAAGCTACAGGCTTATAAATTTTGTAATCTCCTTATTAGCTATAATAATATTATTAATCAATGTTAGAATTATATTTGTAGTAGTTGATTTGTATCTTTTATACTTATATTGTAAACACATTAACATGGAAGGGGGCATAATGTAAATTGTGCTATTGTATATAAACCCCCTTCCTTATACAATATGTAACCTTTTGACACTAAATAAAATCCAATCTTTCACTGAATCTCTCTCTACTCTCTCTCTACAAACCGCCATTAACACACACTCAAACACACACTAAAGCTCAATTATACTTTATAACAATTGGAAGGTCAAGTCAATATTGATAATTCATTGGCAAAAGTTGAAGAAAATGTTAGAGATGTTGTGATGGAAGAAAGAGGAGAGGGTGTGAATATTGAAGAAGTTGAGAATGTTGAGAATGTTGAGGATGATGAGAACGATTCTTTGAATGATGAAATTAAAAGAAGATTAGTCGAAGTGTTTGGTGATAGTTCTGATGAAGAAAGTGATAATGAAGAAGTTGAAAATGTTGTGATTAATGAAGAAGAAGGGTTTGTGATAGAAGAGGATTTGGTTGAATATGCTGCAGATGATGCAGATATTGAGGCATTAAAGGATAATGTTACGTTTGATGAGCCAGAGATTGTTGAGAATCCAATAAATGAAGAAGTTGCTGAAGAACCTGGGTTTGAAGTATTTGAAGATCTTGATTATTTTGAGACAGGCTCTTCAAGCAGAGTAGAAGTTCGAGAATCATCTGCTCGTGCTAGCTCAACTCCACAACATTATAATTTCAATGATTTCAACGATTTTGATGAGCTCAGAAAAACTCCAGAAGCTGCAAGTCAGAATTTTCAGAAATCTATTTACAAGCAGGTTTTGCGAGAGGCAATCACATCCGAGGAAGTTCTCCCTGATTATTTTCCAACTGAGCTAACTGAAGAACAATTACAATTTATTAATCGGGGATACTTCTTGAGGGATAGAGAAAGAATGGTTGCTCTCGGCATTAAACCTAAAGAAGCAGCAAAGAAATCGAGATATCTGGAAGAAAGGGCGTATCCTATTTTTTGTGGAGCAACTAAGGTCACTAAAACAAAGAGACCTGAGTTAGACTCGATGTATAAGTTTTAGGAAGCCAGGCAAATTGAAGAATATACAGAGCTTCTTAAACTTACAAAACAATATAATCCAAAGCTGCTGGAAGAACAGAGAAATCATAAGATATTGGTGCTGATCAGGGTGATCTTGATTAAAAGAGTTACTATTTTTATCCCATGTTTTCATGTCAAGAGAGATAATAACAAGATCTACCGGTTCACTGAAGCCCAATTTAAACTGTTGCCAGTAGACGACATTATCTTCCTTTACAATCATTTCCTGAATGCCATGAAAAGATATCGTGAAGATGTGATTGCTTTTGATGCTGTGAAAAGATACATGTCAAGTTGCATTCAGTATGCTTCATTGGAAGATTTTCAGATTGGATTTGAAGTTGTGAAGAGAAAGATCAATGTGCCCTATCCAGATCAAAGTCTATACACTGCAGACATTGAAAAGCTAAGTATTGGTCATATCATTGAAGAACCATCCTTCGGAGTTGTGTTTGTGAATAGTAGAAAGAAGAAGATCTTCATTCGCATGGATGAACTTGCTTCCTATTCTGATGGAACATTGGAGTATTGTAAGAATGTATTGTTGTGTCTGCAAGAAGATGAGCAAGATGAAAAGAAAAAGGAAGCGTTTGATAAAGCAATCTCCAAGATTAACCAAAGACTCGAGTACAGAGACAGCATTAGAATGATGAGACAAGCAAAGAATGCTCAGAAGTCTAAGTACGTCGTACGTCAAAGAGGAGGTTGTTGGATCAAGTACGAGCCTAGTCATCTTCCAGGACCACATAACGTTCCTCCAATAAACTTTGAAGCAAATATGAATGTTCCAGCTAACAGACCCGAAGGAGAAAACTGGTTCTGGCATCCCAACAAAGGTAGACCGAATACAAGAGCTTAGATAAAGACAAGACTGGATATTTTTGACAAATCACTACTAAGGGGGAGATTGTTAGAATTATATTTGTAGTAGTTGATTTGTATCTTTTATACTTATATTGTAAACACATTAACATGGAAGGGGGCATAATGTAAATTGTGCTCTTGTATATAAACCCCCTTCCTTATACAATATGTAACCTTTTGACACTAAATAAAATCCAATCTTTCACTGGAAAAAATAAAAAATAAAAATAAAAATAAAAAAGCATAATGTAAATTGTGCTCTTGTATATAAACCCCCTTCCTTATACAATATGTAACCTTTTGACACTAAATAAAATCCAATCTTTCACTGAATCTCTCTCTACTCTCTCTCTACAAACCGCCATTAACACACACTCAAACACACACTAAAGCTCATTTATACTTTATAACAATTGGTATCAGAGAACAATCAGCATATCTGAACGATCCACAAGCAAAAATCAAGCTGTTTTTGTGCTTAATTTTGATAGATTTGAGTTTTTCTGAAAGTATTAATTTGCCGAGTTAACTGTTCAAGTTAATTCTGCAATTTGAGTGTGTTTTGATAAGAATTTTGTTCACCGATCGATTCATTGATACTAAATCAACATTCGGTATCAATTTCAGACTTCAATTTCAACTTTTGATCATATTTTGAATGAGCTCGGCAAACAGAGGTTTCATAGGGTTTTGATTTGAGTGAAAATTTGTTGAAATTTTGTTCGAGGATTTGTTCGCGATCCATTTCTGAACATTTTAATAAAATTTTCAAGTTCTAAATCACAAAAATGAGTGAGAATTTGGAGTTTTTGTGTGAGCTCGGCATTTGAGTGTTTGGATGAACGAAGAAGACGACTGAAACCGACTATTTTTTCATTTAGTGAGTTCTCGTGTTTGCAGAGGTCGTTGGCTAAGTACTAGACGAATAGTGTGATTTGCAGCGATTCAAGCTCGGCAAATCATCATTTCAAGAAAATTGTTCCAAGTGTTGGACGATTTGTCTTATTTGAAGAGATACTAGCTCGGCAAATCATCACTTCAAGAAAATTTTCTAAGTATTGGACGATTTGTCTCATTTGCAGAGAACTAAGCTCGGCAAATACATGGTTTTGGTTGTTGAACTGGTTTATAGTGTTTGCAGAGATATTAACTCGGCGAACAAGGTGTTCAGCTCAAATTAGTCTAAGTGTTGAAGATTAAGTTGGAACTTGTGCTATTTGTCGAGATCTAAGCTCGGCATCTAGTAGGAATTGAAGTTTGATTCAAAATTTTCGAATTTGTGACTAAGTGAAAGAGCCATTTGCCGAGAACTAAGCTCGGCAAATCAACAAATTTTGTGAAAGTTGATTCAAAATCATTTTTGATCAACATTCTTTCCTGGTGCAAAGTTTTTGAAATTTTCAAAAGTATTCCTTCATTTGCCGAGATCTAAGCTCGGCATCCTTCACAGTTCAAGAAAATTCAAAAATTTTTTTTAAGTCTTTACTTGAAAATTATGTCTTCAAGGGAAGCATTGGCTCTTGGTTCTGAGGGAAGACCACCTGTCTGATTCAGAGGATCTTATCCTCAATGGAAGAAGAGATTTTTGAACTGGATAGACAGACAAAAGAATGGAAAACTGTTAAGGAAATCTTACAAAGAAGGTCCTGAAATCCCAAAGAATCCAATTAATGGAGAAGTGTTGCCAGAAGAGAGCTGGAACACAGATCAGAAAAGCAGAGTTGAGGCTGATCAAAGTGCAATTGCCTTTCTTTACCAAGCACTTCCAGATGACATATACTGCAATGTGGATTCCTACGAAACAGGAAAAGACATTTGGGATGAGGTGGAAAAGCAAATGGAAGGGTCTGATGTATCAAACACCATCAGGTTGTCAACTGTTCTGAATATGTATGAAACATTCAAACAACAGAAAGGAGAACCATTAAATGAAGTGTACATCAGATTCTGCAATGTCATCAATGAGCTGAGAAAGAATGATGTTAAAAGAACCAACATGGAACTAAACATCAAATTTATCAAGAATCTGGAAGAAGAATGGCAAGTATATGGAACCCAACTCAACCAACAATCTGATTTTGCAAATCTCACCATTCACACACTGTTTGAGAAGCTACAACTGAATGTTGATGATGTGAAGAGAATTCAGAAAAAGAAAGAAGAGAGTGTGCTTTCAGATCCAATGGCTTTGGTTGCTGAAAAGAAGACGTCAAGATTGTCAAGACACAGTTTTGTTGATGCTCAAACTGATTCTGATTCAAGTGATATGAGTGATTCTGATCTGGATGAGAATCAAAAATAGATGTACAAAGAACTCGCTTATTTCACCAAGGCTTTCAAGAAGAAATTCTTCAAGAAGAAACCAACAAACAATCAGCTTAGGACTTCATCAGTTTCTTCTTATGCTAAAAATGAGAATGCTCCTAAGTTTGATCAGAAGAAAGTGTTTGCTGGTGGTGAGAAGAAGTATGATAATCAGAAAAGGTTTGAGAAGAAGGTCATGGACAAGAGATCTGAAGACAGAAAATGCTATAACTGTGGCTTGACTGGACATTTTGCAATCAACTGCACCAAACCTCGACAGAAGAACTCCGAGTATTACAAGTACAAACTGTTGCTGGCAAGACAAGAAGAAAGCGGAATTGCTCTTCTCGCTGAGGATGACAAGTGGTTACACCTTTCTGACGAGGAGACAGATGAGCTTGCAGCAAATGTATGCTTCATGACAAAGATTAAAAAGTCCAAGGAGTTGGAGGAAGATGATGACAGCTCTTCAGAAGTCGAGGATGAGGTAATTTCTTTTCCCAAATCCGTCTTAAAACATTACATGGACATGTCTGAAACTGCAAGAAAAGACTGCAGGGAGTTGAGTAAAAAGAATTTATCATTAAAGAAAGAATTGGAAGAAAAAGAAAAAGATTTTCAAATTAAAATTGCTTCACTTCAAAAAGATGTTGAGAATTTGAAATCTGAAAAATCAGCAGTCTCTTTTACTCAAAACTCCAAACTGCATCTAGAGAAACAAGAACTTGAGACCAAAGTTCTTGAACTGAGCAAGAATGTCCGACAACTTCAAGTGGAAAAGACCAATGAGATGTTCCGAGCAAATGCTTTGGCAGAAGACATTGAGTCTTTGAATGTCAAGATGAAAGAATCTATCCCTGATGTGACAGAATTTGAAAACAAGATTTCTGACCTAAAATATGAATGTTGTATAAAAGATTCTCTTAAACAAAAACTTGATAAAGAAAATGATGAACTGAAAGCTGAAATCAAGTCTTATCAAGAAAAGTTGTATAAGATCAATCGTTCATATCAACAAATCTTTTTAAATAGGCCAAGAAATTCTGAAACAAAATTCACATCAGGGTTGGGTTACAACAATAAAAAATGTTTGCTCGAAGCACAAACAGAAGTCCCACCATTATACATCGAATCATATTTGAGATGTGGGATGACCGACCAATTCGTGAGACCAACGAATAGTGATTATGAGGCTGAGGATTTTCTAGACAAGTGTCCAAAAGTTTATTTTAATTATGGGTTAATGGATGAGTCATATGATTTCTTCGCTAACTCTACGATTAAAACAAACAAAAACAATCATGAGGCTGTCATACCTGAAATTTTTGAATGTTTTACTGAAAAACCTTTGGAAAATCCAATTCCTATTCCAAAACCTGAAAATTTGAGAGCTTATGTACCACAACAAGTTTTGGAAAAGGTAATTGAAGATATGCAAAAATCTCTTGAGAATAAACAATCAATAATAGAAAATCTGAAGGCTCAAAATCACTGTATCAGTGACCAACCCAAAGTAGATTCTAAAGTTTGTGATCAATCCGGATGTTCTATGATTTCTGTGAGTAAAGTTGTGCATGCTTCTGTGCAAACTGAGAAAGAAACACAAATCTTTGAGAAGTGCAAACTTGACTTTGACAGAAAGTTTTCTGAATCATTTGAAAAAATCGATAAAAAGATTTTGAGTATGAAAAAGAAAACCAATTTGTTTGAAGAGAATCATCAAATCCATGTTCAAAAAGATAATGTAGACATCAAGAAGGGTGTTCATGTGTCTGTGCAAACTGAAGGTAATTTAGATGATGTTCATGATATTGATGATTGTTTCTTCCCGATTACATCTGAAATTGAGACCTTTACCAAATTTTCTGAAGGAACTTTATCGTACTTGAATGACATTGATGCTTTCAAACAAAAGTTTGAAAAAGAAAGAGAACTGAAATTAAATGTGCTAAAGGAACTTAATGATTTGAAAGTTGAATTCGAATTTCAGAAAATAGCACTTCAATTTCACAAAGAAAAAGAAAAGGCATCAATTCCATTCAAGAGAAATCCATGTCCAATAAAGAAAGGTGAAGTAAGTGTGAAGTTGGAAACTGATGAGATGTCAACATATTTGGAAGGAAATCATGATTTTAACCCTGAATTTGAAAAACTTTTTGTTCAAAAGGAGGAAAAACTTGATTTAAATCTAAAGAAGATTCCAAAGTCACACTCTTCACAATCTTCATTTGATAAGTTCCAAAGTCCAAAGACCACCCAACAATCAAGACCACCCATTACCAAAGACCAACCAAATCAAAGACCATTCCACAATCAAAGACCAACCAATTACCAAAGACCATTCCACAATCAAAGACCAGTCCATTACCAAAGACTGTCACAAGACCCAAGACCACCCAATTACCTAAGACTATCTCAAGTCCAAAACCAAAGAAGGGTCCCGGTGTCTCAAAGAAATCAAAGACTTCTAGGCAAACACAGATGTACAAGGTCAAATCTGAACCCAAGGCACATCAAGAAGTCAAAACAAACAGTTGTCCGAAGTTTGTTAAGAATGAATCTTTCTTGTTAGGTAACAAACAACCCCAGCAGGTTAGGTATTCTAGTTTCCCTAGGTACTCTCAGAAGAATCCTACATGCACTTTTCATAGGGTTAGAGATACTGTTACAGGCATGACTAAATACAAAAGACCAATATGGATGGTTGTCACCTAATAAAATTATGAAAGTGAATAAGACCACTGAATCCATCAAGCAGAAACCTGTTCAGAACATAAAATCTAAATTGATTACTAATTCAAAGAATGTTCGTGTTTCATGTGACGTGTGCTTAACTAGTAGCAGTAGATGGATCCCTAAGGATAGATATTTGAATGCATCTAGTAAAGTTCAGCTTGATGGAAAACCAATCAAAGTTAAACAAGTGTGGATTGTCCGTAGATCGAATACATTAGATGATGCTAATAAATCTAGGACTAGTCCCGCTTGTACCAAAACATGTGTTTAAATTTTTTCAATTTCATGTTTGTAATTCGTATTTGTATTTTGAACATTTTGTGTGCTTGTTTGTTATTTGAATAAATTGTTTGTTTGCGTGTTATTTTTTTTTAATGTGTACTTGCATGTTATCCACCTAACCTGCAAGGACCCAATTTACATGGGTACCTAAACCATATTCCCTGTCCTTGCAGGAATATCTCATTTGTGTTTGGTATGTCGACTCGGGATGTTCTCGCCATATGACTGGAACCAAATCAATTCTTTCGAACTTCGTTGAAAAGTTTATGGGAACTGTAAGATTCGGAAACGATCATATCGCTCCTATTCTTGGTTATGGAGACATTGTCAAAAATGGAGTCACTATCAAGAGAGTTTCCTACGTTGAAGGACTTGGACACAATCTCTTTAGTGTTGGTCAATTTTGTGACAATGATCTTCAAGTTTTATTTAGGAGATATGAATGCAAAGTGCAGACTGAAGATGGTGTGGATATTCTGACTGGAACAAGAGACAATAATTTGTTCACAATTGATCTCAACAACATCCAATCCAATTCTTCAGATATTTGTCTTCTTTCGAAAGCAACTGCACAAAAGTCTTGGTTATGGCATCGCCGTCTTTCTCATCTCAACTTTCAAACGATTAATGCGCTCGTGGATAAACAACTTGTTGAAGGTCTTCCGGACTACAAGTATGAAAGAAAAAAAAAAAAAAAAAAAAAAAAAAAAAAAAAAAAAAAAAAAAAAAAAAAAAAAAAAAAAACAAATAAAAAAAAAAAAAAAAAAAAAAAAAAAAAAAAAAAAAAAAAAAAAAAAAAAAAAAAAAAAAAAAAAAAAAAAAAAAAAAAAAAAAAAAAAAAAAAAAAAAAAAAAAAAAAAAAAAAAAAAAAAAAAAAAAAAAAAAAAAAAAAAAAAAAAAAAAAAAAAAAAAAAAAAAAAAAAAAAAAAAAAAAAAAAAAAAAAAAAAAAAAAAAAAAAAAAAAAAAAAAAAAAAAAAAAAAAAAAAAAAAAAAAAAAAAAAAAAAAAAAAAAAAAAAAAAAAAAAAAAAAAAAAAAAAAAAAAAAAAAAAAAAAAAAAAAAAAAAAAAAAAAAAAAAAAAAAAAAAAAAAAAAAAAAAAAAAAAAAAAAAAAAAAAAAAAAAAAAAAAAAAAAAAAAAAAAAAAAAAAAAAAAAAAAAAAAAAAAAAAAAAAAAAAAAAAAAAAAAAAAAAAAAAAAAAAAAAAAAAAAAAAAAAAAAAAAAAAAAAAAAAAAAAAAAAAAAAAAAAAAAAAAAAAAAAAAAAAAAAAAAAAAAAAAAAAAAAAAAAAAAAAAAAAAAAAAAAAAAAAAAAAAAAAAAAAAAAAAAAAAAAAAAAAAAAAAAAAAAAAAAAAAAAAAAAAAAAAAAAAAAAAAAAAAAAAAAAAAAAAAAAAAAAAAAAAAAAAAAAAAAAAAAAAAAAAAAAAAAAAAAAAAAAAAAAAAAAAAAAAAAAAAAAAAAAAAAAAAAAAAAAAAAAAAAAAAAAAAAAAAAAAAAAAAAAAAAAAAAAAAAAAAAAAAAAAAAAAAAAAAAAAAAAAAAAAAAAAAAAAAAAAAAAAAAAAAAAAAAAAAAAAAAAAAAAAAAAAAAAAAAAAAAAAAAAAAAAAAAAAAAAAAAAAAAAAAAAAAAAAAAAAAAAAAAAAAAAAAAAAAAAAAAAAAAAAAAAAAAAAAAAAAAAAAAAAAAAAAAAAAAAAAAAAAAAAAAAAAAAAAAAAAAAAAAAAAAAAAAAAAAAAAAAAAAAAAAAAAAAAAAAAAAAAAAAAAAAAAAAAAAAAAAAAAAAAAAAAAAAAAAAAAAAAAAAAAAAAAAAAAAAAAAAAAAAAAAAAAAAAAAAAAAAAAAAAAAAAAAAAAAAAAAAAAAAAAAAAAAAAAAAAAAAAAAAAAAAAAAAAAAAAAAAAAAAAAAAAAAAAAAAAAAAAAAAAAAAAAAAAAAAAAGAAAAAGTAAACAAATCATCTGTTAGAATTATTCGCTCAGACAATGGCACTGAATTCAAGAATTCAACAATTGATTCTTTCATCAAGTCCATGGGTATTTCACAACAATTTTCCGCTGTCAGAACACCTCAACAGAATGGAGTAGTTGAACGTCGAAATCGAACTCTTGTTGAAGCAGCTAGAACAATGCTTGCCTATTCGAAATTGCCACCGAATCTATGGGCTGAAGCTGTTGCTACTGCGTGTTTTACACAAAACAGATCCATAATAAACAAGAGGTTTGATAAAACTCCGTATGAGGTGATCAACAAAAGAAAGCCAATGTGAACTTTTTACACATTTTTGGATGTGTATGTTATGTTCTCAATGATCGAGACAATCTGGGCAAATTTGAACCTAAAGGCGATGAGGCATATTTCATCGGTTATTCAAGAGAATCCATTGCATATCGTGTATATAACCGAAGAACCAAGAGAATCGAAGAAAGTATGAATGTCAAATTTAATGAACTCTCAGGAATGGTTCTTGAACAACACAGTTCAAGACCCGAACTTCAAAGTCCACAAGCTTCCGCAACGAAAACTACATCAAATGTCAAATCATTCTCTACTCCAACACCACAAGATTTGGATATCTTATTCGAAGAATTTTTCAAAGTTTCCAAAGAACTTCCTGAATCTGAAGTACATCTCGATGAACCATCAAGTTCAAATTCTGAAGAGATGGATCCCAATGAGTCAACACCAACACAATCATCAGATGAAAGTTCACCATCTGATTCTCCTCCACCTACTGATAATTCTGAGTTGCATACTCAACCTCATGTTATCTCTCAAGTGACAAATCCTTCAACCAACCCAGAAGTTTATGATAAAGATACCTTTGTTGAACCAATTGCTACTTCACTTGAGCAATTGACTGAACAACATACTCCAGATTTTATTGATTCGGAAGAATCTGGTGATCCAATTGAACCAATTCCTCACACAACCAAATGGACTAGAGCTCATCCGATATCTCAAGTCATTGGTAATCCAACAACTGGAATTCAGACAAGATCTGCTTCCGCGAATGAATGTCTGTTTGTCAATTTCCTGAGCATTGTTGAACCAAAGACAGTGAATGATGCTCTAAGTTGTCCAGATTGGGTGAAAGCTATGCAGGAGGAACTGAATCAATTTGAACGCCTTGAGGTTTGGAAATTGGTTTCTAATCCTTACAAGAACAAGGAACCAATTAAAACCAAATGGATCTTCAAGAACAAAAAGGATGAAAATGGAGTTGTTGTACGCAACAAAGCACGATTGGTTGCAAAGGGATACTGTCAACAAGATGGAATTGATTACGATGAGACATTCGCACCAGTTGCACGAATTGAGGCTATTCGGATGTTTCTTGCCTATGCTGCCTACAAGAACTTCACAGTCTACCAGATGGATGTTAAAACTGCCTTCTTGAATGGAATTCTCAAAGAAGAAGTGTACATTGAACAACCAGAAGGATTTGTGAGTTCCAAACATCCGAACTATGTTTACAGGTTAGACAAGGCATTATATGGTCTGAAACAAGCGCCTCGTGCATGGTATGATGCTCTATCCTCTTATCTTGTGAAATCTGGTTTTAGCAAAGGTTCGATTGACACTACCTTGTTTATCAAACGACAAGGGAGTGATATCATTCTAATCCAGATTTATGTTGACGACATAATTTTCGGGTCAACTAATCCTAAATACTGCAAGAATTTCTGTGCTTTAATGATCAAGAAATTTGAAATGAGCATGATGGGTGAATTAAACTTTTTTCTTGGTCTTCAAGTAAAACAGTTGTCAAATGGTACTTTTATTTGTCAATCTAAGTACATTCTTGACATGTTGAAAAAGTTTGATATGATGGATTGTCAAACAATTGGTACACCCATGGAATCTCGAACAAAGATTAATGCTGACTTAAATGGAAAATCTTTTGATCAAAAGAAATATCACAGTATGATAGGGTCACTCATGTATTTGACTGCTAGTTGCCCGGATATTATGTTCGCCACATGCATGTGTGCCAGGTACCAGGCCAATCCCAAGGAAAGTCATTTCTAGGCCGTTAAACGGATCTTCCGATACCTGAAAGGCACAGTGAACCTTGGTCTCTGGTATCCAAGGGATACTGGGTTTCAGCTAATTGCATATTCAGATGCTGACCATGCAGGTTGTAAGCTTGATCGAAAGAGCACTTCTGGGAGTGTACAGTTTCTAGGGGATAGATTGGTCAGTTGGTCTTCAAAGAAACAGAATTGTGTGTCCACATCTACTGCAGAAGCTGAATATGTTGCTGCAGCAAGTTGTTGTTCACAGGTTCTTTGGATGAAGACACAGTTGACTGATTATGGATTTCAATTCAACAGAATTCCCATATACTGTGATTCTAAGAGTGCAATTGCTATTTCTTGCAATCCTGTACAGCACACAAAGACCAAGCACATAGATGTTCGGTACCATTTTCTTAAAGATCATGTCGAGAAAGGTAACATCGAACTCTATTTTGTCCCAACAGACTACCAACTTGCAGACATTTTCACCAAGCCTTTGGATGAAAACAGGTTTAATTTTCTGAAGACCAAGTTGGGAATGCTTGATTTACAAACTTAACTGCTTTAATGCCATGTATTCTGTGTTTGTTTTCTGTTTCAAACATTGATGTGTTTTTTTTTTTTTTTTTTTTTTTTTTTTTTTTTTTTTTTTTTTTTTTTTTTTTTTTTTTTTTTTTTTTTTTTTTTTTTTTTTTTTTTTTTTTTTTTTTTTTTTTTTTTTTTTTTTTTTTTTTTTTTTTTTTTTTTTTTTTTTTTTTTTTTTTTTTTTTTTTTTTTTTTTTTTTTTTTTTTTTTTTTTTTTTTTTTTTTTTTTTTTTTTTTTTTTTTTTTTTTTTTTTTTTTTTTTTTTTTTTTTTTTTTTTTTTTTTTTTTTTTTTTTTTTTTTTTTTTTTTTTTTTTTTTTTTTTTTTTTTTTTTTTTTTTTTTTTTTTTTTTTTTTTTTTTTTTTTTTTTTTTTTTTTTTTTTTTTTTTTTTTTTTTTTTTTTTTTTTTTTTTTTTTTTTTTTTTTTTTTTTTTTTTTTTTTTTTTTTTTTTTTTTTTTTTTTTTTTTTTTTTTTTTTTTTTTTTTTTTTTTTTTTTTTTTTTTTTTTTTTTTTTTTTTTTTTTTTTTTTTTTTTTTTTTTTTTTTTTTTTTTTTTTTTTTTTTTTTTTTTTTTTTTTTTTTTTTTTTTTTTTTTTTTTTTTTTTTTTTTTTTTTTTTTTTTTTTTTTTTTTTTTTTTTTTTTTTTTTTTTTTTTTTTTTTTTTTTTTTTTTTTTTTTTTTTTTTTTTTTTTTTTTTTTTTTTTTTTTTTTTTTTTTTTTTTTTTTTTTTTTTTTTTTTTTTTTTTTTTTTTTTTTTTTTTTTTTTTTTTTTTTTTTTTTTTTTTTTTTTTTTTTTTTTTTTTTTTTTTTTTTTTTTTTTTTTTTTTTTTTTTTTTTTTTTTTTTTTTTTTTTTTTTTTTTTTTTTTTTTTTTTTTTTTTTTTTTTTTTTTTTTTTTTTTTTTTTTTTTTTTTTTTTTTTTTTTTTTTTTTTTTTTTTTTTTTTTTTTTTTTTTTTTTTTTTTTTTTTTTTTTTTTTTTTTTTTTTTTTTTTTTTTTTTTTTTTTTTTTTTTTTTTTTTTTTTTTTTTTTTTTTTTTTTTTTTTTTTTTTTTTTTTTTTTTTTTTTTTTTTTTTTTTTTTTTTTTTTTTTTTTTTTTTTTTTTTTTTTTTTTTTTTTTTTTTTTTTTTTTTTTTTTTTTTTTTTTTTTTTTTTTTTTTTTTTTTTTTTTTTTTTTTTTTTTTTTTTTTTTTTTTTTTTTTTTTTTTTTTTTTTTTTTTTTTTTTTTTTTTTTTTTTTTTTTTTTTTTTTTTTTTTTTTTTTTTTTTTTTTTTTTTTTTTTTTTTTTTTTTTTAAATTTTTTTTCTGTGTTTTTTTTTTTCTTTTTTTTTTATTTTTTTTTATTTCTATGTTTATTTGTTATTTTTTTTGGTAGTTTATGTAACATCCTTTATGTAACATCCCGAACTTTTATGTAGTGTTTGACTAATGCCGTTAAGTCAATTTGGGGTGTCGTTAAGTCTTTACTTAATATTTGAATGTAGCTATGTGTGATTAACGTAGATAAAGTAGTTAGGTTTGAGAGCCTAAATACTAATGACGAATAAAAGTGTGTTTAATGTCGCTTAAAGGCTATGTAGTGCCTTTTAATGAAGGACTAATGTTGTATATGGTCAATAATGCAGTTATGTGGATAATGAAGTATTGCCTAATGTAGTGGTCTATTATGCAGTTATGTAGTATAATGAAGTATTGCCTAATGTAGTGATCTATTATGCAGTTATGTAGTATAATGAAGTATTGCTTAATGTAGTATGACGCTATGCAGTTATGTAGTATAATGAAGTATTGCTTAATGTAGTATGACGCTATGCAGTTGATGTAGTCTAATGAAGTATTGCCTAATGTAGTGATCTATTATGCAGTTATGTAGTATAATGAAGTATTGCTTAATGTAGTATGACGCTATGCAGTTGATGTAGTCTAATGAAGTATTGCCTAATGTAGTGATCTATTATGCAGTTATGTAGTATAATGAAGTATTGCTTAATGTAGTATGACGCTATGCAGTTGATGTAGTCTAATGAAGTATTGATGTAGTATGACGCTATGCAGTTGATGTAGTCTAATGAAGTATTGCTAATGTAGTATGACGCTATGCAGTTATGTAGTCTAATGAAGTATTGCTTAATGTAGTATGACGCTATGCAGTTATGTAGTATAATGAAGTATTGCTTAATGTAGTATGACGCTATGCAGTTGATGTAGTCTAATGAAGAATTGCTAATGTAGTATTATGCAGTTATGTAGTATAATGAAGTATTGCTTAATGTAGTATGACGCTATGCAGTTGATGTAGTCTAATGAAGTATTGCCTAATGTAGTGATCTATTATGCAGTTATGTAGTATAATGAAGTATTGCTTAATGTAGTATGACGCTATGCAGTTGATGTAGTCTAATGAAGTATTGAATGTAGTATTATGCAGTTATGTAGTATAATGAAGTATTGCTTAATGTAGTATGACGCTATGCAGTTGATGTAGTCTAATGAAGTATTGCCTAATGTAGTGGTCTATTATGCAGTTATGTAGTATAATGAAGTATTGCCTAATGTAGTGATCTATTATGCAGTTATGTAGTATAATGAAGTATTGCTTAATGTAGTATGACGCTATGCAGTTGATGTAGTCTAATGAAGTATTGCCTAATGTAGTGATCTATTATGCAGTTATGTAGTATAATGAAGTATTGCTTAATGTAGTATGACGCTATGCAGTTGATGTAGTCTAATGAAGTATTGGTATTATGACGCTATGCAGTTATGTAGTATAATGAAGTATTGCTTAATGTAGTATGACGCTATGCAGTTGATGTAGTCTAATGAAGTATTGCTAATGTAGTATGACGCTATGCAGTTATGTAGTATAATGAAGTATTGCTTAATGTAGTATGACGCTATGCAGTTGATGTAGTCTAATGAAGTATTGCCTAATGTAGTGATCTATTATGCAGTTATGTAGTATAATGAAGTATTGCTTAATGTAGTATGACGCTATGCAGTTGATGTAGTCTAATGAAGTATTGCCTAATGTAGTGATCTATTATGCAGTTATGTAGTATAATGAAGTATTGCTTAATGTAGTATGACGCTATGCAGTTGATGTAGTCTAATGAAGTATTGCTTAATGTAGTATGACGCTATGCAGTTGATGTAGTATAATGAAGTATTGCCTAATGTAGTGATCTATTATGCAGTTATGTAGTATAATGAAGTATTGCTTAATGTAGTATGACGCTATGCAGTTGATGTAGTCTAATGAAGTATTGTATTATGCATGAAATGTCGAAATGAAGTTGATGTATGTTGTGTGCATGTTTGTATGGCTTGAACACCTAGTGCACTAGACTTGCTAGGTTGCCATGTCACTTGCACGTTTAAGGGCCCAAAACGTAAAAGCAGTAACGCAGTAAATGTTTAGGTAATGCAGTCACCTAAACTAAATAACGTAGGTTCGAGCTCGTTAAACTTTGATGCAGTAAAGTGTTAAGCTTAACCCGTACAAGTCTTAGCCGGATGAGTACGCTAACGCAGTTGTTGCTTGGGTGGCTCCTAGCAACGTGGTCACACGCAGTTTGAGTAATTAACGGAGGATTGACCCCCTCAGGATTTTGGATTACTCTCGGATTGGCTTGCCATTCCTTAACGACATACGATGGGTGGCCTTTTGGTGAACCATCAAGTCGGGTGCAATGTAGAGCACACTTAATGCAGTTAATAACGTAGTAAAGCAGAAATGTAGAAAGCAGATATGTGGTTAATGAAGTAATGCAGGATAGGCACATTTAGGATGATTATCCTATTTGATATGAAGTTGTTATGCAGATTTGTGTGATGTGTGACGTGCCTAAAGAACTTGTCTAATAATGAAGATTGTTTTAATTGGACAAATGCTTTTAAATTAAGTGTTATCTTACTTAGCTATTTTAATAGCTAACACTTGTTTCTTTTAATGTGGTTGTTCCCTCAGGTTTAGCTTGAAGGAACTATATGCAGAACGAGTGAGGCTTGGGTAGATGCAATGCAGGAGCCTTAGCTACCCTATAGACGCTTTGTTTAGACATTCGTTTACATTCAGTACTTAATGTCGAATTTATGTAATGACGTTTGGACGGTTGTTTTATGTTGGGCAACTGTTGGGTTTTCCTTTGAACTATTCTATGATGTCGCAAGTAACACCAACTAAATGCAGAAACCAAAATGTTTTATTGGTTTTGACTTTTAAGGTCCTTTCTTCCGCAATATGACACCGTTAGGTGAAAAGTTTTTGAAAACCCATATTTTTAAACGACGGGTGTTACAAGTTGGTATCAGAGAAGTAGTTTAAGTGAACCAAGGCCTATTGACCATAGGATTTGGACTTAAACTTAAGGTGTGCATGCTAGGTACTCGTAGGATGCCTTAGCTAGAGATGACATGTGATGTAGGATGGGTTGGGATGAGTGCGAGTGTTGTAGGGCTTATGAGATGTTTACGTTACGAAGTTATGTTTTAGCCTTACCTCGACGAGCTTTTTGTTTTATTTTGCGCTTATCGACTCCACCATTTTATTGAAGGAAAATGGTTAACACTCGCAACCGCAACATCCAACGCGACGGAGCTACTGCTAGCGTTACTCCACCTGTCCATCCGGGTGCAGGTGCTTCTAATGCTGCTAATGCTAATGTGAATCGTGTGAACCCCCGCCGTGTTAATCAACCAGGCTCATTGGGTCCGATGCCTCCACCACCTGGCAATCCTCCGAGAGTTAACGATGTAGCTGTGGATCAGATTCCCAATCAGATGGAGATGTATAATCTTGTGCTAACTCTTCAGGCCCAGTTGGCCCAAACACAGGAACAGTTGAATCAGGCGTTGGCAGCTAACGCAGAAGGAACTGGTAACAGTCACTCTGTGCCTTCTCACCACACTGAGCCACCGGTCGATGATGTTGTTATTCCCCATGCTAATGTTAATGTGGTTCCTCCTAATGATGTTCGCGCCCCTCGATTCAAGTTTGAAAGTTTCCAAAAGTGTGGAGCTCAGAAATTCCATGGAACACTTAATGCAGTAGGTTGCATGGAATGGCTTGACGATACTGAGATGGTTTTTGAAGCTTGTGATTGTCCTGAGGATAAGAAAGTGTTGTGTGCAAGTAGAATGTTGAAAGAAGGTGCTCGAGATTGGTGGAAGAGCATTACTATTTCGATGACTCCGGCTATGGTAACTGCTATTACGTGGGCTGACTTTAAGCAGAAATTCATTGAGGAATATATTGGAGTACATGAGCAGCGTAAAATGGAAAAAGAATTCCGTGCTTTGACAGCTGAAGTTGGCAAAATTAATGATTATGCTCGTTCCTTTCTGGAGAAGATGAAGTTCGTAGGCCATCTGTTCCGTACTGATGCAGATCAGGTTGCTTGCTATGTTGATGGTTTGCCTCCGAGTTATCGAGGTATCTGCAGGCAGCACAAGACTCTAACTGAAGCAATCAAGGAGTCTAAAAAGCTTGATGATGATTTTGCTTCGGACAAGAAAGTAGTTGAGAAAGTCGACGACAAGAAAGTGGGATTTAAAAGAAGAGCAAACTGGTCCTCTAATAACAATAATAATAATAAGAAGTTCCGCGGAAATTCTAGCTCAAGCGGTGACAAAGATAAGAAGAAGAAGGGATCGTGGTGTGCTTCATGCAAGAGTGTGCATGAAGGTACATGTTCCGACAAGACTAGAAGGTGCCATAATTGTGGGAAGTCAGGACACCTTGCAGTTGAATGCAGAGACAAAGCTCGTTGTTATAAGTGTCAAGAAACGGGTCATCTCATTGCCGATTGTCCACAGATGAAGAATGCTGGAAAGAAGACCGCCACGACAGCAACAAAAGTGAGAGCTCTTCAAATGACGATTGATGACGCAAGGAACAACGATGAAGTGGTAAGTGGTACTTTCCTTGTTAACTCAAAGCCTGCCTCTGTTTTATTTGATTCAGGTGCAAATAGGTCGTTTGTGTCCACATTATTTGCTCCTAAGCTAGAAAGAGTCACTACTCCCTTAGATTGCTCAATAGAGGTAGAAATTGCTAATGGTACGGTTAATAATATACGTGTGGGTTATGACGATTGTAACATTGAGATTGAAGGTCGTTCTTTTCCGGTCCAACTATTGCCTACTACCTTAGGTGGTTTTGATGTAGTGATTGGTATGGATTGGTTGGCTAGAAATGAAGCTAGTATTTTATGTTCCCAAAAGATAATTCGATTGCCTATATCCGAGGGTAAAGTGATAACGGTGTATGGAGACAAGAAGAGAGGAGGAATAAAGATTATTAGTATGATGAAAGCTATTAAATGTATAAGGAAAAACAAGAGCCATTTCTTGGCTTATGTCATTGATGCAAGAAAAGAGAAGTCTTCAATCGCTAGTGTTGATGTAGTATCAAATTTCCCCGATGTGTTTCCCGACGATCTACCAGGTATTCCTCCCGATCGTGAAGTTACTTTTCAGATAGATCTTGTTCCCGGTGCTACACCCGTTGCTAAAGCACCTTACCGATTAGCTCCTACAGAAATGAAGGAATTAATGACGCAACTACAGGAGTTACTTGACAAAGGGTTCATACAACCTAGTTCCTCGCCTTGGGGAGCTCCGGTTCTCTTTGTTAAGAAGAAGGACGGATCAATGCGCATGTGTATTGACTACCGTGAGTTGAACAAACGAACGGTCAAGAATAAGTATCCTCTCCCGAGAATTGATGATCTTTTTGATCAACTACATGGTGCTTCGTATTTTTCAAAGATTGATTTGCGGTCCGGTTATCATCAGTTAAAGGTAAAGAAGGAAGATGTAGCAAAGACGGCTTTCCGGACTAGATATGGTCATTATGAGTTCTTGGTCATGCCATTTGGGTTGACCAATGCTCCAGCCGCGTTTATGGACTTAATGAATCGGGTATGCCGCCCCTTTCTAGATCATTTTGTTATTGTGTTTATTGACGATATTTTGATCTACTCTAAGTCAGAGGATGAACACCGTGAGCATTTGAAAGCAGTTTTGGAGGTGTTGAGGGAGAAGAAGTTGTACGCAAAGTTTTCTAAATGTGAGTTTTGGCTCCGAGAAGTGCAGTTTCTTGGTCATGCCATTTGGGTTGACCAATGCTCCAGCCGCGTTTATGGACTTAATGAATCGGGTATGCCGCCCCTTTCTAGATCATTTTGTTATTGTGTTTATTGACGATATTTTGATCTACTCTAAGTCAGAGGATGAACACCGTGAGCATTTGAAAGCAGTTTTGGAGGTGTTGAGGGAGAAGAAGTTGTACGCAAAGTTTTCTAAATGTGAGTTTTGGCTCCGAGAAGTGCAGTTTCTTGGTCATGTTATTACATCGGAAGGTATTAAAGTAGATCCTTCAAAGATTGAAGCTGTTTCAAAGTGGGAGCAGCCAAAGACACCTACCGAGATTAAGAGTTTTCTTGGTTTGGCTGGGTATTATAGAAGGTTTATTCAGGATTTTTCTCGAATAGCCAAGCCTATGACGGAATTAACAAAGAAGGGTGTGAAGTACGAGTGGACTGAAAAGCAGGAAAATGCATTCCAGACGTTGAAAAAGAAGTTGTGTGAAGCTCCTATCCTTGCCTTGCCTGAAGGTACTGATGATTTAGTGGTATATAGCGATGCTTCTATTACGGGTTTGGGTTGTGTCTTAATGCAGAGAGACAAAGTGATTGCTTATGCTTCACGTCAGTTGAAGCCTCATGAGAAGAATTACCCTACCCATGATCTTGAGTTAGCGGCGGTTGTGTTTGCATTGAAATTATGGAGACATTACTTATATGGTACTAAATGCACACTTTACACCGACCATAAGAGTTTACAATATATGTTTACTCAAAAGGAGATGAATGTGAGACAAAGAAGGTGGATGGAATTACTTAAAGACTATGATTGTGAAATCAAATACCATCCGGGTAAAGCCAATGTAGTGGCGGATGCACTAAGTAGGAAAGTGCAAAGCTCTTCTTGTAAGTTAATGAGCATGCAAGTTCAGGCCAAGTCGGGTCTATTAGATCGAATTAAAGAAGCACAAGAGAGGGCATTAATGAAGGATAATATTGATAACGAGAGTATTGGAAAGAAGAAACGACTTGTGATGGAGACTAATAGTCGTGGGTTTAAAACATACAAGGGTCGCATTTGGGTGCCACTGCTTGGTGGTAACCGAGAGTTGATCCTTGAAGAGGTCCATAGAAGTAGGTATTCGATGCATCCCGGTGTCACCAAAATGTATGCAGATTTGAAGCCGATTTATTGGTGGCCGGATATTAAAGGTGAAGTAGCTCATTTTGTAGCAAAGTGTTTGACGTGTGCAAGAGTGAAGACGGACCATCAAAAGCCGTATGGATTGTTGCATCAATTAGAAATTCCCGAGTGGAAATGGGATCATATTACGATGGACTTTGTAACGAAGCTACCTAAAACGCCGAAAGGGAATGATATGATATGGGTGATTGTAGATAGATTGACGAAGAGTGCTCATTTTCTAGCTACCCGACAAGATGTGCCTTTAACGAAGATGGCAAAGATGTACATTGATGAAGTAGTAGCGAAACATGGAGTTCCCTTATCTATTGTTTCGGATCGAGACTCGAGGTTTGTGTCAAACTTTTGGAAGGGTCTTCAACGGGAGTTGGGTAGTAGAATAAATTTGAGTACCGCCTATCATCCCCAAACCGATGGGCAAAGTGAGAGAACTATTCAAACCTTGGAGGATATGTTGAGAACGTGTGTACTTGAATATGGTGGAGCATGGGATGAACACTTGAAGTTGATTGAATTTGCTTATAATAATAGTCACCATGCAAGTATTGGGATGCCACCATTTGAAATGTTATATGGAAGGAGATGTAGGACTCCAAGTTGTTGGATGGAGCCCGGTGAAAAGCAGTTGACCGGTCCCGAAATTATTGAAATTACCTCTGAAAAGGTTAATGTAGCTAAAGAAGCCTTACGTGTGGCAAGAGAAAGGCAGAAAACATATGCAGATAAGAAAAGGAGACCGATTGAGTTTAATGTGGGTGATTTAGTGATGCTGAAAGTATCACCTTGGAAAGGAGTTATCCGATTTGGAAAGAAGGGAAAGTTGAGTCCAAGATTTATTGGACCTTTTAAAGTGGTGAAGCGCATTAAAGATGTAGCATATCAGTTGGAATTACCTCCAGAATTGGATGGAATTCACAACACCTTCCATGTATCCTACTTGAGGAAATGTTTAGCTGAGGAGTCGAGTGTGATTCCTATTAAAGACGTGAGTATTGACCCAATGAAGAGAATAGTAGATGAACCGGTAGCGATACTTGGAAGAAAGCAAAAGAAGTTACGCAGGAAAGTGATAGATCTTGTTTTGATAAAGTGGAAACATAATCATGGAGAAAGCTTGACTTGGGAAACTGAAGCAGTAATGGAAGGATGAAGTATTGCCTAATGTAGTGATCTATTATGCAGTTATGTAGTATAATGAAGTATTGCCTAATGTAGTGGTCTATTATGCAGTTATGTAGTATAATGAAGTATTGCCTAATGTAGTGGTCTATTATGCAGTTATGTAGTATAATGAAGTATTGCCTAATGTAGTGGTCTATTATGCAGTTATGTAGTATAATGAAGTATTGCCTAATGTAGTGGTCTATTATGCAGTTATGTAGTATAATGAAGTATTGCCTAATGTAGTGATCTATTATGCAGTTACGTAGTATAATGAAGTATTGCCTAATGTAGTGATCTATTATGCAGTTATGTAGTATAATGAAGTATTGCCTAATGTAGTGGTCTATTATGCAGTTATGTAGTATAATGAAGTATTGCCTAATGTAGTGGTCTATTATGCAGTTATGTAGTATAATGAAGTATTGCCTAATGTAGTGGTCTATTATGCAGTTATGTAGTATAATGAAGTATTGCCTAATGTAGTGATCTATTATGCAGTTACGTAGTATAATGAAGTATTGCCTAATGTAGTGATCTATTATGCAGTTATGTAGTATAATGAAGTATTGCCTAATGTAGTGGTCTATTATGCAGTTATGTAGTATAATGAAGTATTGCCTAATGTAGTGGTCTATTATGCAGTTATGTAGTATAATGAAGTATTGCCTAATGTAGTGGTCTATTATGCAGTTATGTAGTATAATGAAGTATTGCCTAATGTAGTGATCTATTATGCAGTTACGTAGTATAATGAAGTATTGCCTAATGTAGTGATCTATTATGCAGTTATGTAGTATAATGAAGTATTGCCTAATGTAGTGGTCTATTATGCAGTTATGTAGTATAATGAAGTATTGCCTAATGTAGTGGTCTATTATGCAGTTATGTAGTATAATGAAGTATTGCCTAATGTAGTGGTCTATTATGCAGTTATGTAGTATAATGAAGTATTGCCTAATGTAGTGATCTATTATGCAGTTACGTAGTATAATGAAGTATTGCCTAATGTAGTGATCTATTATGCAGTTATGTAGTATAATGAAGTATTGCCTAATGTAGTGGTCTATTATGCAGTTATGTAGTATAATGAAGTATTGCCTAATGTAGTGGTCTATTATGCAGTTATGTAGTATAATGAAGTATTGCCTAATGTAGTGGTCTATTATGCAGTTATGTAGTATAATGAAGTATTGCCTAATGTAGTGATCTATTATGCAGTTACGTAGTATAATGAAGTATTGCCTAATGTAGTGATCTATTATGCAGTTATGTAGTATAATGAAGTATTGCCTAATGTAGTGGTCTATTATGCAGTTATGTAGTATAATGAAGTATTGCCTAATGTAGTGGTCTATTATGCAGTTATGTAGTATAATGAAGTATTGCCTAATGTAGTGATCTATTATGCAGTTATGTAGTATAATGAAGTATTGCTTAATGTAGTATGACGCTATGCAGTTGATGTAGTCTAATGAAGTATTGCCTAATGTAGTGGTCTATTATGCAGTTATGTAGTATAATGAAGTATTGCCTAATGTAGTGATCTATTATGCAGTTATGTAGTATAATGAAGTATTGTATTATGCACGAAATGTCGAAATGAAGTTGATGTATGTTGTGTGCATGTTTGTATGGCTTGAACACCTAGTGCACTAGACTTGCTAGGTTGCCATGTCACTTGCACGTTTAAGGGCCCAAAACGTAAAAGCAGTAACGCAGTAAATGTTTAGGTAATGCAGTCACCTAAACTAAATAACGTAGGTTCGAGCTCGTTAAACTTTGATGCAGTAAAGTGTTAAGCTTAACCCGTACAAGTCTTAGCCGGATGAGTACGCTAACGCAGTTGTTGCTTGGGTGGCTCCTAGCAACGTGGTCACACGCAGTTTGAGTAATTAACGGAGGATTGACCCCCTCAGGATTTTGGATTACTCTCGGATTGGCTTGCCATTCCTTAACGACATACGATGGGTGGCCTTTTGGTGAACCATCAAGTCGGGTGCAATGTAGAGCACACTTAATGCAGTTAATAACGTAGTAAAGCAGAAATGTAGAAAGCAGATATGTGGTTAATGAAGTAATGCAGGATAGGCACATTTAGGATGATTATCCTATTTGATATGAAGTTGTTATGCAGATTTGTGGACAAAATCATAATCAAACTTCATTCGATCATTGTTTTAAAGGTATACTTTCTTGTTTCCTTTATTTTCACCGACTGTTTGATTATATGCCAATATGAACAATCATGATCGTTTTTGCACTTTGTGATGATGATGTATGTTTTGATGATTTTATATGCATGATTAGGATTAATTCATGTTGTTTTGATTGATATGACTGTCTTAGTTTTCTTTTGATTGATTTTTCTTTTTTTTTTTTTTTTTTTTTTTTTTTTTTTTTTTTTTTTTTTTTTTTTTTTTTTTTTTTTTTTTTTTTTTTTTTTTTTTTTTTTTTTTTTTTTTTTTTTTTTTTTTTTTTTTTTTTTTTTTTTTTTTTTTTTTTTTTTTTTTTTTTTTTTTTTTTTTTTTTTTTTTTTTTTTTTTTTTTTTTTTTTTTTTTTTTTTTTTTTTTTTTTTTTTTTTTTTTTTTTTTTTTTTTTTTTTTTTTTTTTTTTTTTTTTTTTTTTTTTTTTTTTTTTTTTTTTTTTTTTTTTTTTTTTTTTTTTTTTTTTTTTTTTTTTTTTTTTTTTTTTTTTTTTTTTTTTTTTTTTTTTTTTTTTTTTTTTTTTTTTTTTTTTTTTTTTTTTTTTTTTTTTTTTTTTTTTTTTTTTTTTTTTTTTTTTTTTTTTTTTTTTTTTTTTTTTTTTTTTTTTTTTTTTTTTTTTTTTTTTTTTTTTTTTTTTTTTTTTTTTTTTTTTTTTTTTTTTTTTTTTTTTTTTTTTTTTTTTTTTTTTTTTTTTTTTTTTTTTTTTTTTTTTTTTTTTTTTTTTTTTTTTTTTTTTTTTTTTTTTTTTTTTTTTTTTTTTTTTTTTTTTTTTTTTTTTTTTTTTTTTTTTTTTTTTTTTTTTTTTTTTTTTTTTTTTTTTTTTTTTTTTTTTTTTTTTTTTTTTTTTTTTTTTTTTTTTTTTTTTTTTTTTTTTTTTTTTTTTTTTTTTTTTTTTTTTTTTTTTTTTTTTTTTTTTTTTTTTTTTTTTTTTTTTTTTTTTTTTTTTTTTTTTTTTTTTTTTTTTTTTTTTTTTTTTTTTTTTTTTTTTTTTTTTTTTTTTTTTTTTTTTTTTTTTTTTTTTTTTTTTTTTTTTTTTTTTTTTTTTTTTTTTTTTTTTTTTTTTTTTTTTTTTTTTTTTTTTTTTTTTTTTTTTTTTTTTTTTTTTTTTTTTTTTTTTTTTTTTTTTTTTTTTTTTTTTTTTTTTTTTTTTTTTTTTTTTTTTTTTTTTTTTTTTTTTTTTTTTTTTTTTTTTTTTTTTTTTTTTTTTTTTTTTTTTTTTTTTTTTTTTTTTTTTTTTTTTTTTTTTTTTTTTTTTTTTTTTTTTTTTTTTTTTTTTTTTTTTTTTTTTTTTTTTTTTTTTTTTTTTTTTTTTTTTTTTTTTTTTTTTTTTTTTTTTTTTTTTTTTTTTTTTTTTTTTTTTTTTTTTTTTTTTTTTTTTTTTTTTTTTTTTTTTTTTTTTTTTTTTTTTTTTTTTTTTTTTTTTTTTTTTTTTTTTTTTTTTTTTTTTTTTTTTTTTTTTTTTTTTTTTTTTTTTTTTTTTTTTTTTTTTTTTTTTTTTTTTTTTTTTTTTTTTTTTTTTTTTTTTTTTTTTTTTTTTTTTTTTTTTTTTTTTTTTTTTTTTTTTTTTTTTTTTTTTTTTTTTTTTTTTTTTTTTTTTTTTTTTTTTTTTTTTTTTTTTTTTTTTTTTTTTTTTTTTTTTTTTTTTTTTTTTTTTTTTTTTTTTTTTTTTTTTTTTTTTTTTTTTTTTTTTTTTTTTTTTTTTTTTTTTTTTTTTTTTTTTTTTTTTTTTTTTTTTTTTTTTTTTTTTTTTTTTTTTTTTTTTTTTTTTTTTTTTTTTTTTTTTTTTTTTTTTTTTTTTTTTTTTTTTTTTTTTTTTTTTTTTTTTTTTTTTTTTTTTTTTTTTTTTTTTTTTTTTTTTTTTTTTTTTTTTTTTTTTTTTTTTTTTTTTTTTTTTTTTTTTTTTTTTTTTTTTTTTTTTTTTTTTTTTTTTTTTTTTTTTTTTTTTTTTTTTTTTTTTTTTTTTTTTTTTTTTTTTTGTGATAAAATATTTTTAAATTATTTTAAAAAATAATAATTTAATTTGTTTTAATTCTTTTTTTTTTTATTTTTTTTTATGTTATTAATTTTTTTTGTTTTTTTTGTTTTTTATTATTTTTTATTTTTACTGGGCGGATCATTCAAAGGGCTGGGTATTATATGAATGTTTGAAGTTTTGGTCCATTTGCCGAGCTCCCAGCTCGGCAAACACTATGTTTGTTCATCATGGCCTTCAAATATTCATAATATCTGGTTATTCATGTTGAACAGTCTTAACAAGTGTTTAATTAAAAATGCCATTTGCAGAACTCCAAGCTCGGCAAATGCATGTTAACAAAAACTTGTTTTGTCTCTTAAAATGTACAAGTGTTTTGGTGAAACCATCATTTGCAGAGCTCCCAGCTCGGCAAATGCATGTGTTTCTGGTAATCATTTCACAAGAAAATTTCTTTAAGTACTAAACTTGCCATTTGCAGAGCTCCTAGCTCGGCGAATGCATGATTTACTTGAAATTGGTGTCAAATAAATTTCTCTAAGTACTGAAAAGCTCATTTGCAGAGCTCCCAGCTCGGCAAATGAATGAATTTTGAAAAAGTTCAGTCTAATACTTTGTGCCATTTGCAGAGCTCCCAGCTCGGCAAATACACATTCTTTAATTGAAACCATCCTTTATTCTTTGATAACATACTTGTTATTCAAACCAAAGGATTCTTCATATATTAATTCGAAGTTTATTCTGAAAAGCTTATTTGCCGAGATATAAGCTCGGCATTTACGAGAATTGACTTCAAATACTCAATGGTTTGCTTACATGATGGTCGATGTTCTCAATACTCGCATTTGCCGAGATGTTTGCTCGGCAAATCATATCTTTTTCCAAATCGTGTGCCCAAAACCAATTTTCATACTTGTCATAAGTCTGGGCAAAATTTTTGAATAAACATGTCATTTGCCGAGATCTAAGCTCGGCAAATGCACATTTTTTAAAATTTTTTTTTAATTTTTTTTATTTTTTTTTTCCTTTATTTTGTTTTCAATCTTATTTGTTTAAAATTGTCTATGTGTATGTATGTTTGTGTGTATTTTGTTGTGTTTATATAGTTTTTCATAAGTGTTAAGGGTAAGAAACAAGGTATCGAACGCCTTTGTGTACTACCTTCGGTGTCTTATCTTTTAATACTTATGAAATTCTATATGTCGTTATATTTTTAATAAAGTAGTTGTGTATATTTGCTTTTCACTAAAATAATTGTCTGGTCAAAATTTTTTTTGGTCAGTTTATTTTGTTCAGAAAATTCAAAAACATAAATCAAGATGGTGATGTTTCAAGAAGGTGATACAATGAATATGCAAGCAAATCAAGCTCTTCACATTCCTTTTAATTCAAGATTTCCAATTATCACAAAAATTCTAAGCCATCACCCACTGAGAGATGCTTTAACAAATGGTGCAGTAGTTCCAGAAAAGTACATCTTTGATTTATGGGAGTCGATTGAATTGGTGAAAGCAAGTAAGAGAAGGAACACTGAAGAATTCTTCCGATTCACTCTTAGATCTGAAGATCAAGAATTTGAATGCACATTCACTTTGAATGAACTCAGAGCTGTCATTGGTTTTCCTGAACATGAAGAGTATGAAGAACTGCCATCTATTGAAGATATGTTAGCAGCAGTTCAAGCTCTGGGTTATGAAGGAGATTTGGTTACAATGAGAGACTTCAAAAGGAAGAATATAGCTTCTCTCTGGCATACAATGTATAATGTTCTGGTTACATGTTTGATGCCTTCCCAAAAAGGAATTGATGCAATGACAAAACATTCCTTGTCCATCTTCTATGCAGTCACACACAATGTTGAGTGTGATTTTGCCAAGGTGATATGGGAAAAGATGGCCCAAGCGGTTAAAGGGAAGGATGCACAAGAAAGGAAGTATATTCCTTATATCAGATTTTTCACATTGATTGTTGATGATGTGCTTGACAACAATGACGATATTCCCAAGATGGAGGACAGCTTCAAGTGCGTCATTGCAATGTATAAATCGAATATGAGAGGCACTGGAAGTGACAATGTAAGACCGTTTCCGATTCCACCATTTTTGATCAACTTGGTTCCTGCTCAGAGTCCCCACCTTAGGACGTATCTTCAGTGGTTAGTCTCAGTAATGGGGTCTGAAAGCCGATAGACTCCTGCCCAAACTGAGAATAGGTCGCCAAGTGAGGGTCCTAGTTCGTCAAAAAGAAAAAGAGGGGTTAGAGATGAAGGGGCCTCTGAGCAGAGGAAAAGAAAAACAAAAAGAGTTGTTTGAGCAAGATGTTGCTACACCTGTACCTATTTCTTCACCTATTTCACAATCTACCCAATCAACACCAACCGTTCACCTTTCACAATCTTCACCTACACAATCTACACCGTTACCATCCGTTGTTTCACCAATTCCACCAACCTTTACACCACCTCGTTCTTCACCGATTCTTGATCCAACACCAATCGCCTCAGCCTTACCTGAAGAACCGACTCCACCACCAGGTAGACGACTAAAAATGTCTGCTTGGAGTGTTCTAATGCAGAAATCAAAGAAGAAGAAACGAAAACATAAGTCGTCTAGATCTGCAAGACAAACAATTGAATCTTCTTCTGCAGATGTTACTGAACAACCTGGTGCCTCCGCAGAGTTTGATGTTGACCAAGCAACAGAGAATGTGAGCACTGGCGATGATGTTGTGCTGGAGGAACAAGGAAGGAATGAGGGAGGGGTTGAAAATTTAAGAGAGGATGTGTGGTCAGGGTTAGGACAAGGGCATAAAGAAAACGTTGGCCCTCCGATAGTTCAAACCACAGAGTCTAGCCGGGTTGTTTACCCTAGGGTAGAAGTCGGGAACTGCCCATTCTCGCTTGCACCGGATTCTCCTCGCCATTCTGACTCCTCACAACAGGAGTTAGTCTCAGATACTCACGGGGATAAGCCATGCTCACCACACTCTCCTCATTTGGAGGATGAGAGTGTTGAAAATAGAGAGGACCAGCCCCACCTCTCGCCTTCATTTATGCACAAGAGTCTAGCCGGGTTGTTTACCCTAGGGTAGAAGTCGGGAACTGCCCATTCTCGCTTGCACCGGATTCTCCTCGCCATTCTGACTCCTCACAACAGGAGTTAGTCTCAGATACTCACGGGGATAAGCCATGCTCACCACACTCTCCTCATTTGGAGGATGAGAGTGTTGAAAATAGAGAGGACCAGCCCCACCTCTCGCCTTCATTTATTGCACAAGAGTCTAGATCCCCTAGGGACACTGATTCACGAGCCCAGTTGAGTACTGGTGCCAGAACAAGCGGAGAGGGACCCACTTTGTGTGACCCTCAAGGACAGCTTGGAAATCCTGCCTAACCTAACATCACGCCAGCTTTAGCCGCAGGTAACAGGTCTCAGACAGAGACTGGGGAGCAGTATGAACGCCGTAGTGACACTGCCGTTCCTCAGGATCAACCTGAGCCTGTATTAACGGGCATTCTCAGTGACCCCGGTGTTGTGATTGGTGTTGCCCAACAACAAGTCCCGGACAGTGATTTATCACAGTCTAGGACACAACCTGATTCTGGTTGCAAAGCCACTGAATCTCCAACTACTGGTGAGGGTATATCCCGAGGATCCGCAGGAAATCCTGAATCAGCATCGCTGAATTTAGGTCACACCACAAGTGTGCCAACAACCCCCGGGTTGGATAATCCACCTCCAACACAAACACAAAGAACACCAACACCAACTGAAAATCCATCAACTTCAACAAATTTACCTACAAAAGACTCGGCATGTGAAGTTTTATTGAAAATTTTAAGGTCTGAGGGTGATTTGTTGACGGTTACGGAAAGAGGGGTGTTGAATGCACTTGAGGTGCGAGAAAGAGAAATGGCTACAGAAAGAAGGGTTAGAGCTTTACAAGATCAAATTGAACGCCAAAAAGCTGATTATGATGCAAAGCTAGCAGCCTTTGAACTCAGACTGATAGCGTTAGAATCTTGCCGACCGGCCTCGGTTCCTTCTCGTCGGGATGATCCTGATTCTGATGATCACCCCGAGGGGGAGAACCAAGGAGAAGGTCAAGTCAATATTGATAATTCATCGGCAAGAGTTGAAGGAAATGTTGGAGATGTTGTGATGGAAGAAAGAGGAGAGGGTGTGAATATTGAAGAAGTTGAGAATGTTGAGGATGATGAGAACGATTCTTTGAATGATGAAATTAAAAGAAGATTAGTCGAAGTGTTTGGTGATAGTTCTGATGAAGAAAGTGATAATGAAGAAGTTGAGAATGTTGAGGATGATGAGAACGATTCTTTGAATGATGAAATTAAAAGAAGATTAGTCGAAGTGTTTGGTGATAGTTCTGATGAAGAAAGTGATAATGAAGAAGAAGGGTTTGTGATAGAAGAGGATTTGGTTGAATATGCTGCAGATGATGCAGATATTGAGGCATTAAAGGATAATGTTACGTTTGATGAGCCAGAGATTGTTGAGAATCCAATAAATGAAGAAGTTGCTGAAGAACCTGGGTTTGAAGTATTTGAAGATCTTGATTATTTTGAGACAGGCTCTTCAAGCAGAGTAGAAGTTGGAGAATCATCTGCTCGTGCTAGCTCAACTCCACAACATTATAATTTCAATGATTTCAACGATTTTGATGAGCTCAGAAAAACTCCAGAAGCTGCAAGTCAGAATTTTCAGAAATCTATTTACAAGCAGGTTTTGCGAGAGGCAATCACATCCGAGGAAGTTCTCCCTGATTATTTTCCAACTGAGCTAACTGAAGAACAATTACAATTTATTAATCGGGGATACTTCTTGAGGGATAGAGAAAGAATGGTTGCTCTCGGCATTAAACCTAAAGAAGCAGCAAAGAAATCGAGATATCTGGAAGAAAGGGCGTATCCTATTTTTTGTGGAGCAACTAAGGTCACTAAAACAAAGAGACCTGAGTTAGACTCGATGTATAAGTTTTAGGAAGCCAGGCAAATTGAAGAATATACAGAGCTTCTTAAACTTACAAAACAATATAATCCAAAGCTGCTGGAAGAACAGAGAAATCATAAGATATTGGTGCTGATCAGGGTGATCTTGATTAAAAGAGTTACTATTTTTATCCCATGTTTTCATGTCAAGAGAGATAATAACAAGATCTACCGGTTCACTGAAGCCCAATTTAAACTGTTGCCAGTAGACGACATTATCTTCCTTTACAATCATTTCCTGAATGCCATGAAAAGATATCGTGAAGATGTGATTGCTTTTGATGCTGTGAAAAGATACATGTCAAGTTGCATTCAGTATGCTTCATTGGAAGATTTTCATATTGGATTTGAAGTTGTGAAGAGAAAGATCAATGTGCCCTATCCAGATCAAAGTCTATACACTGCAGACATTGAAAAGCTAAGTATTGGTCATATCATTGAAGAACCATCCTTCGGAGTTGTGTTTGTGAATAGTAGAAAGAAGAAGATCTTCATTTGCATGGATGAACTTGCTTCCTATTCTGATGGAACATTGGAGTATTGTAAGAATGTATTGTTGTGTCTGCAAGAAGATGAGCAAGATGAAAAGAAAAAGGAAGCGTTTGATAAAGCAATCTCCAAGATTAACCAAAGACTCGAGTACAGAGACAGCATTAGAATGATGAGACAAGCAAAGAATGCTCAGAAGTCTAAGTACGTCGTACGTCAAAGAGGAGGTTGTTGGATCAAGTACGAGCCTAGTCATCTTCCAGTACCACATAACATTCCTCCAATAAACTTTGAAGCAAATATGAATGTTCCAGCTAACAGACCCGAAGGAGAAAACTGGTTCTGGCATCCCAACAAAGGTAGACCGAATACAAGAGCTTAGATAAAGACAAGACTGGATATTTTTGACAAATCACTACTAAGGGGGAGATTGTTAGAATTATATTTGTAGTAGTTGATTTGTATCTTTTATACTTATATTGTAAACACATTAACATGGAAGGGGGCATAATGTAAATTGTGCTCTTGTATATAAACCCCCTTCCTTATACAATATGTAACCTTTTGACACTAAATAAAATCCAATCTTTCACTGAATCTCTCTCTACTCTCTCTCTACAAACCGCCATTAACACACACTCAAACACACACTAAAGCTCGATTATACTTTATAACAATCAATAGTGTCATGCATAACTACTGCTTGATAATAATATTAGTATAAAACTATTTCCTATAATTATGAATTGTTGGTTAGATTCCTGCACTTTTAATTCAAACTACCAAGATAATAAAATTACGGTATTAGCACTATTACTTAACCATGGGTTTTGCTATACTAGCTTGC
>CM067173.1:71171208-71197286 GCA_034093135.1 Erigeron breviscapus
TACTTGTAGACATGTTACTTTTAATTCGTGTGTGAATGTTCGTACATTTTATTCAAATATGTTTGTTGATAATATGCTTGTTGATGCTTATGTTGATTCAATAACATGTTTGAATGCGCATCCTAAGTTATATACCCTGCCTGTTTTATCTAACCAAAAAGGACCCGTTTTCAAGTGGGTACCTAAAAACGGTTAAAATTTCTTTGATTGCAGGAAATAACCATCTGTGTTTGGATACTCGATTCCGGGTGTTCGAAGCACATGACTGGAAATAAATCTTTGCTGAAGAATTTTGTTGAAAGATTCATGGGAACTGTTCGTTTTGGAAACAACAATTTCGCTCCTATCTTAGGTTATGGGGACATTGAACGAAATGGATTATAATCAAGAAAGTTCACTATGTTGAAGGTTTAAGTCACAACTTGTTCAGTGTTGGACAATTCTGTGATAACAATCTTCAAGTTCTTTTTCGAAAATCTCTTTGCAAAGTCCAAACCTTAGATGGAGTTGATATTCTTTGTGGCACTTCTTTGTCCAACAATGGTTACACCCCCATATAAGAAGATTGAACAGTACATCTCTGGACTCCCACCAAAGATTCAAGACTTGATAACTACTACTGAACCCACAGACATCGAGCATGCAGTTCGTTTGGCAAACAGTTTAGCCGACAAAGCGAAACTTCGTGCTAACGCGGAAGGGAAGTCCAGTGATCAGAAAGGAAAAAGAAAATGGGAAGATAACTTCGGGAAGAATCAATGGAACGAACAGAAGAAGCCTGCTCAGACCTCAGGACCATCATCAAATAATGGTTATATAGGAACCAGGCCATATTGCAATAGGTGTAATTTACATCACACCGGTTCTTGCCCATTACAATGCAGTAATTGCAAGAAAATTGGTCATCTGGCCAAGAACTGTAGAATCCCTAATCCAACTGTCAACAATGGAACAAAAATAAGATGTTATGAGTGTGGTGAAGAAGGACATTTCAGGAATAAATGTCCAAAGCTGAGAAACAACAACCACAACAACAACAACAACAACAACAACAACCACAACAACAACAATCGAAACAACAACAACAACAACAACCACAACAATAACAATCGAAACAACAACATCAGCAACAACAACAACAACAACAACAACAATGCTCGAGGAAGGGCATTCATGATCAATGCGGGAGAAGCCCGCCAAGACCAAACATCGTCACGGGTATGTTTCATCTGAATAATCATTGTGTCTCTGCTTTATTTGATCCTGGTGCCGATAGAAGTTTTGTGTCAAATAAAATTATTCAC
This sequence comes from Erigeron breviscapus, assembly GCA_034093135.1. Lineage (NCBI taxonomy): Eukaryota > Viridiplantae > Streptophyta > Magnoliopsida > Asterales > Asteraceae > Erigeron > Erigeron breviscapus. Next base: position 71,172,513 of record CM067173.1, read on the forward strand.
CTGCTTTCAATTATACCTACCCCATTAGATGCTAAGTATTCTGTAGAATTAGCAAATGGTAAAATGATCGAAGTCGAAAGCATAATCCAAGGTTGTACCTTAGAATTAGCAAAAGAATTATTCTATAGATCTAATACCATTCGAAATAGGAAGCTTTGATATTATCACTGGTATGGACTGGTTGTCTAAAAACCAAGCAGAAATAGTCTGTCACGAAAAAGTTGTTCGAATTCCAATTGCAAACGGTGAGAAGTTGATTATCCAAGGCGATAAGAATGGAGTACGATGTAACATTATATCTTGCATGAAGACTCGGAAGTATCTCAGAAAGGGATACCAGGCAATCCTAGCCCATATATCGGAGAAAAAGACTCCGGAGAAATGGCTTGAAGACATACCCATCGTACGAGATTTTCCAGAAGTCTTTCCTGACGACTTGCCTGGTCTTCCACCATTCCGGCAGGTGGAATTCAAAATAGACTTAGTACCTGGTGCTACACCAGTGGCACATGCACCATATCGATTAGCTCCTTCCGAAATGAAAGAACTTGCAAGTCAATTGCAAGAACTTTTAGAAAAAGGATTCATTCGACCGAGTTCCTCACCTTGGGGAGCTCCAGTCTTGTTCGTCAAGAAGAAAGACGGATCTTTTCGCATGTGTATAGACTATAGGAAGTTGAATAAGTTGACGGTTAAAAACCGGTACCCACTTCCTAGGATCGATGACCTGTTTGATCAATTACAAGGGTCGAGTTGTTACTCAAAAATCGATCTTAGATCCGGTTACCATCAGCTGAGAGTTTCAGAAGAAGACATTCCCAAGACGGCGTTTAGAACTCGCTATGGCCATTACGAGTTTGAAGTGATGCCATTTGGTTTGACGAATGCACCCGTAGTTTTCATGGACCTCATGAACCGTGTGTGCAAACCATATTTAGATAAGTTTGTTATCGTATTCATAGATGACATTCTAATCTATTCTAAAACAAAGGAAGAGCACGAGGTACATCTGAAGAAAATTTTGGAACTACTCAAGAAGGAAGAATTGTATGCAAAGTTTTCAAAATGCGAATTCTGGATTCGTACAGTACAATTCTTAGGCCATGTCATTGATAGTCAAGGAATTCATGTAGATCCTGCCAAGATCGTGGCTATTAAGAACTGGGAAGCACCGAAAACACCAACAGAAATACGACAATTTTTAGGTCTTGCTGGCTATTATAGAAGATTCATCGAGAATTTTTCTAAGATAGCCCAACCTTTAACGTCGTTGACTCAAAAAGACAAGAAGTTTGCCTGGGAAGATAAACAAGAAAAAGCATTTAACTGCTGAAGGAGAAGCTCTGTAGTGCTCCGATTTTGTCAGTACCTGAAGGAACGGAAAATTTTGTGGTCTATTGCGACGCATCTCATCAAGGATTGGGATGTGTGCTGATGCAGAAAGATAAGGTGATAGCCTATGCCTCTCGACAACTTAAAGGTGCACGAGAAGAACTACACGACTCATGATCTTGAACTAGGAGCTGTAATATTCGCTCTAAAGATTTGGAGACACTATTTATATGGTACAAAGTGTACTATATTCACCGACCATAAAAGTCTCCAACATATCTTTGACCAGAAAGATTTGAACATGAGGCAACGTAGATGGGTAGAATTGCTCAGTGATTACGATTGTGAAATTCGTTATCATCCGGGCAAAGCAAACATTGTAGCAGATGCTTTAAGTCGTAAAGAAAGAGTAAAGCCACTTCGAGTACGAGCTTTAAGTATGACCATTCATACTCATCTTACTTCCCAAATTCGTGAAGCTCAATTTGAAGCATTAAAGAAAGACAATCTCAAAGAAGAAGCTTTGAGGGGGATGGAAGAGCAATTTGAAGTTAGACCCGATGGAACCCGGTATTTTTCTAACCGGATTTGGCTACCAAGCTATGGAGATTTAAGAAACTTGGTGATGAACGAATCACACAAGTCAAGATATTCGATACATCCTGGATCAGATAAGATGTATCATGGACTAAAAGAATTATACTGGTGGCCTAACATGAAAGCTGACATAGCCACTTATGTTAGCAAATGTCTAACGTGCTCAAAGGTAAAGGCAGAACATCAAAAGCCATCTGGATTGCTACAACAACCAGGGATTCCCCAGTGGAAGTGGGAATGTATAGCCATGGACTTTATCACAAAGTTACCAAAGACTGCTAATGGTCGTGATACGATATGGGTAATTGTAGACCGACTCACTAAGTCTGCACATTTCTTGCCATAAAAGAGACTGATAAAACGAGCAAGCTGGCTAGATTGTACATAAAGGAAGTAGTATCACGACATGGAATACCTATTTCGATTATTTCTGATAGGGATAGTCATTTTACTTCCAGATTTTGGCAGACTCTACAGAGAGCCCTAGGTACACGATTAGATATGAGTACTGCATACCACCCGCAGACCGATGGTCAAAGTGAAAGGACCATTCAAATGCTTGAAGACATGTTGCGTGCTTGCATAGTTGATTTTGGGAATGGTTGGGAAAAACACTTGCCTTTGTGTGAGTTCTCATACAACAACAGTTACCACACTAGCATCAAGGCTGCACCATTTGAGGCACTGTATGGGAGAAAATGTCGTTCACCAATCTGTTGGGTTGAATTAGGTGACAAAGTTCCAGTAAAGCAAAACAGTCCAGTTACAGGCCCTGAACTCATTCATGAGACTACTGAGAAGATTGTCCAAATACAAAACAGATTAAAGGCAGCACAAGATCGTCAAAAGAACTATGCTGATATAAGAAGGAAACCTTTGGAATTTCAAGAAGGAGATAAGGTTATGCTGAAAGTATCTCCTTGGAAAGGAGCCATCCGTTTTGGAAAACGGGGTAAGCTAAACCCAAGGTATATCGGACCCTTCGAAATACTAGAAAGAATTGGTCCGGTAGCTTATAGGCTTAGACTACCACAAGAACTTAGCCGTATACATGATGTGTTTCACGTCTCAAACTTGAAAAAGTGTTTGTCTGAAGAAACACAAATTATTCCACTGGAAGAACTTCGAATGGACGACAAGTTGCACTTTGTTGAAGAACCAGTAGAGATTATGGATAGAGACGCCAAACAGTTAAAACAGAGTCGAATTCCTATTGTCAAAGTCCGATGGAATTCAAAGCGAGGTCCTGAGTTTACCTGGGAACGTGAGGATCAAATGAAACAAAAGTATCCTCACTTATTCGAAAAATCCATACATTCCAACCACACGAGCTAAATTTCGGGACGAAATTTAAATAGTAAAAGTAAAAAGTAAAAAGCAAAAGTAAAAAGTAAATTTTAAACAGTAAAAGTAAAAAGTAAATTCTAAATAGTAAAAGTAAAAAGTAAAAAGTAAATTTTAAATAGTAAAAGTAAAAAGTAAAAAGTAAATTTTAAATAGTAAAAGTCAAAAGTAAAAAGTAAATTTTAAACAGTAAAAGTAAAAAGTAAATTCTAAATAGTAAAGGTAAAAGTAAATTGTAAAAGTAAAAAGTAAAAAGTAAAGGTAAAAAGTAAATTTTAAATAGTAAAAGTAAAAAGTAAAAAGTAAATTTTAAATAGTAAAAGTAAAAAGTAAAAAGTAAAAAGTAATTTTAAATAGTAAAGGTAAAAAGTAAATTTTAAATAGTAAAAGTAAAAAGTAAAAAGTAAATTTTAAATAGTAAAAGTAAAAAGTATATTCCAAAGAATATGCTAAGGCATATTCCGAGAATATGCCAAGGCATATTCCGAGCATATGCCAAGGTATATTCCAAAGCATATTCTAAATTATTTTCTATAAATAGCGACTTCAGTTTAATTATAAAACTCACACCACTTATATATTCACTTATAAAATCTCTCTTATAATCACACAAGACTAAGTACGTCAGTGATCTTTCTTCTACAACACTAAGGTGAGTTTCTATAATCCCCTTTTCAACTCTTTTATTTATTTAGGGGCTGAGATACATGCATGAAAACTGTTTGTTATACTTATATGTATATTTATAAAATTATATACTTATATGTATATTTACAAATATATATATTATATATATTTTGTAACTCTGCTTTATTTATTTTACCTTCGGGGTAAAATACAAACTCTTTACTGTTATAATGAACACAAGTACTTCAGATTTGTATATATGGTTGATTCTAAGTTGCTCTGTTCACCCAAAGTCCTCACTATCATGAACGATTAATTATGGTAACATAAACGTGGGTATATTGAATAGTACTATTGGGGTAGGCACCCCCATTCGTGTTGGTCATACCAACTGTATACGGATGCTATATATTTGGAAAGCTTAGGGTACCCTGAACAAGGTACCTACTCTGGAGGCAAACAAACACACACTTGTCTAGTTTCGGTTCATGAGCTTAGAACTTGATGTATACAGTATCTACTCTTATATTCTATTTGTTCCATTGTGTGATCAAATAGTTATTTTAAGTATTGTGGTTCATACTCTGTATTTTGATTAAAAACATATGATACTCTTTGCTGATATTGTATCATCACTACTGAACTAATGATATTTTTGGAAACTATATTTTCTATATGAAAAACTTATGGAACTCACCAACTTTATGTTGACGTATTTTAGCATGTATTCTCAGGTAACTAGACGATACACTATACATGGGACATTTATCCGCTGCATACAACATGATGAACCATGGACCACCCTCAGACTTTAGGACTGACTCATCAATTGGCTAAAGTCTCAGGCTACTATTTAATATTGTTTAATATTAATGTTTTCAAGAATAATATCTTTCATAAATTTGTAATATAAATTTGTGAACAACGGTTTTATATAAATGTATTTTAAAACGACAACGTTTTGTGTCGTTCAGTATATCTTGTGTTATGAATCCATGTAAGTCATACCCCGTCTAGGGCGGGTGTGACATGTTATGATATGTAAAAATCCCTTATGATTCTAACACTTTTGCCTTAGCATAATGTTATGAAATGAGTATGTGGTATCGGTATGAGAGCATTGACTACTTGTGTGACTAACATGCGAGCATTTGAGACTAACTCTCGGGTCAACGTGTCACTTGTTTTATAGAAATGGTGAGACCTGTTAGAAATCCAAAAATAGTGATAAATTGTAACTTAGATAATAGGACTTTCTAGTTGTTAAGTCATAGATAAATGATTACTAAGGTTGAGGGGCTAATTGTGATTATTAGCATAGTTGTATTGTTAGACTATAAATAACCCTCACACCTTAGAAATCATAACCAACACATTCATTATACACACATTAATCCCAATCTTCCAGTTTAATTCATTATTCTCTCTCAAAACACACACACAAACACCAAGAACACACACTAACAAACCGCCATTGTTGAATCGAATTCAGTGGTAGAAATCGTGTTATAACAAGTGGTATCAGAGAGAAACATCATTCTGATGACGATCCATAACTGAATTCATTCACAAATTCATCAAAATCGAATTTATTTACAAATTCTGTTCGTATTTTTCACCGTCTGGTTCATCAAAATTCACACTTCAAATCACATAAAATCACAATTATTTGTTCGCCAATAGATTCGTGGTTATTGAAAACATAATCCTGTCAAGTTTCAAGTTCCAATTCAATCTATATTTCGAGATTGAATTTTGAGTTTTGGCGCGAATTTTGAGGGATTTGAATCTATTGTGTTATGTGTTGAAGTTTGTTCATAAACTTGTTGCGGACATTAATTCAATCAGTTTGCCAGTGATTTCGTGATCTAACTCCCAGTAATTCAAAAGATATTGAAGTTTTTTAAGTTGTTAATGGAGTTTTTCTGGAAAACTGTTGAAATGAAGAAGATGACTTCAAAACGATCTTCACTAGGACGATCTTCCCAGGATCGTCTTAGTAATTGAAAGCTTGTTTTTCGCTTTGTGGCTTGTTAGACGATCTTCACAAGATCATTCTTAACAAGAGTGTGTTGTGGTAGTGTTTGATTCTGGCTAATTAATCCGAAAGGATTGGTTTGCTCATTTCAAATACTTAGAAGTTTTGAGAAAGAAACCTAAAACGATTTTCAACCAAGATCGTTTCCTTCTTTCGAAACCTGAGACGATCTTCACAAAGATCATCCCATTTCCTCTAAACTTAAGACGATCATCAATCAAAATCGTCCCAGTTCTTTGAATCTTTTCATTCCAAACTTATTTAGTTAAAGTTCATTTCATTTCAAGACCGTTTCATTTTCAAGACCGTTTCATTTTCAAGACCGTTTCAGATCAAGATCGTTTCATTTCTCATACTTAACCAAATTTTCACAAAAATTTCCAAGACGATCTTCTCAATATCGTTTCATTTTCTATTTCTCAAGATCGTTTCATTTCCCTCAATCAAAAACCTAAGACGATCTTCACCAAGATCGTTTCCTTCTTTCGAAACCTGAGACGATCTTCACAAAGATCATCCCATTTCCTCTAAACTTAAGACGATCATCAATCAAAATCGTCCCAGTTCTTTGAATCTTTTCATTCCAAACTTATTTAGTTAAAGTTCATTTCATTTCAAGACCGTTTCATTTTCAAGACCGTTTCATTTTCAAGACCGTTTCAGATCAAGATCGTTTCATTTCTCATACTTAACCAAATTTTCACAAAAATTTCCAAGACGATCTTCTCAATATCGTTTCATTTTCTATTTCTCAAGATCGTTTCATTTCCTCAACCAAATTTTCACAAAAATTCCAAGACGATCTTCACCAAGATCGTTTCAATTTCTAGACTTAACCAAATTTCATCAAAATCCTAAGACGATCTTCTCAAATCGTTTCATTTTCAAGACCGTTTCATTTTCAAGACCGTTTCATTTTCAAGACCGTTTCATTTTCAAGACCGTTTCATTTTCAAGACCGTTTCATTTTCAAGACCGTTTCATTTTCAAGACTGTTTCTGTTTCAAGACCGTTTCATTTTTTTTTCAATACTTAATTCATTTCAATTTTTCAAATCAAATCAATCTCAAATGGCTTCTCGTGAAGCATTGGCATTGGGTTCTGATACAAGACTTCCAGTTCTCTACCGTGGTTCATACGGACTATGGAAGAAAAGATTCATGGACTATGTGGAAAGTCAAACAAATGGTCATATGATGAAAGATTCCATTCTGAATGGACTTGCCGTTCATCGCCATCCCACAACTGATGCAATTATTCTAACTCATGATCTTTTGAATGCTGAACAAAAGGATCAAACAGCTGCAGATAACAGAGCAAGGTCATGTTTATACAGAGCTCTACCGGATGAAATCTATGGCTCTGTTGATTCTTATGATACAGCCAAGGAGATATGGGATGAGGTGGCTAGACAGATGGAAGGAGCTGACGTGACTTCGACAATCAGATTGACCAACATTTTGACTGAGTTTGACAACTTCTCTAAAATGCCAAGTGAATCTCTTGAAGCACTTTACTACAGATTCTGCAATATTATAAATGAACTGAGGAAGAACAATGTCAAGAAAACGGAGATTGAGTTAAACATCAAGTTCATCAAAGCTCTTGGTACAGAATGGGAAGATTTTGGAACCCAAATCAAGCAACATCAAAACCTGACCAAGTTCACCATTCATACTCTATATGAATCCTTCAAACTCAATGAAAACCAAGTACTAAGCAAAGCTTCATCAAGCAAAATGCCAGAAGTTGTATCTACTGATCCTTTGGCATTGATAGTTGAGAAAAAGATTTCTGAGGCTCTTAAAAGGCAAATGGTAGTTGTTTCTTCATCTGATGAGGAGGGAGATGATCTGATGGCCCCAAGAGATGGTGTTTCAGATGAACTATATCAAGCTCTTGCCGCGGTAACAAAGCATTTCAAGAGGAAATATTACAAAGCAAGGCCAACAAACAACAATCTCCGCACTTCTTCTACAAGTGCATTTCCCAAGAAAGAACACTATCAATCAAGGAGCAATGAGCAAGGTGAAGCTACTGGATCAAGGTATGGTGAAAAGAAGGAAGCATATGAGAAACAAACTGTTGAGAAGGGTAAGGCATCAGACAAAAAGTGCTACAATTGTGGTATTCCTGGACATTTTGCCGTTGATTGCAAACAACCTCGAAAGCGGGACTATGAGTATTACAAGCAGAAGATGCTGTTAGCCAAACAAGTTGAAGCAGGACATGCATTGCTTACAGAAGATGACAAATGGCTGTTGCTCACTGATGATGAAGATCAAGATCTCTCTGCTAATGTTTGCTATATGGCGAGGTTGGCCAAGAACAAAGTCCTTGAAGCAGAAAGCACTGATGATGAATACCCAGATGATGAGGTAACTCTTGACTCTACTTTTTCTTTGATTAAGGACAAAGAGTCATGTAGATTAGCCTTATTAGACTTGACAACCCATATCAATTCTTTAGCCAACAAAAACAAAAAGTTGAAAAGTAGTATTTCATTTTCAAAAAGTGAATTTTCAAAACTTCTTGAAGAACACTCAAAATTACTTTTTGAACATAATACTATTAAACAAGATTTTCAAGCATACAAAGACAAGATGTTGGTTAAAGAATGTGAGATGAATGTCTCTCCTGATTCTAAGTTATTACAAAGATGTCAAAATCTTGAAAAGACCATTCATGATCTTGAAAAAGCCAATCAAGATCTTGAAATTCAAAAGACCAATGAATGGCTTCGGGCGAATGCAAGACAAATGGATGTTGATATTCTCAATAAGAAGCTCCAAGAAGCTAAACCAAACAATGTTGAATTTGAAAGGAAGATTTCTGATTTAAATCATAATTGTTTTCTAAAAGGCATTGAGATTGAAAATCTTGAAAAACAAGTTGAGGAATTTAAAAAGAATATACTTTTCTATCAAGAAAAGTTATATAAAGTTGAACAAAATCCTTTCTTGAATTTCACTGCCTATTTTAACAAGTCAAAGATTGACAAAACAGATTTTCTTCTCGGGTTGGGATTTGAGAATATCACACCATTACAGAAGGCCAAAGAGGAAATTGAACCTCTGTATGATGAAAAATTCCTACGACTTGGTATGATACAACAATTTATTCGTCCATTGGATGACGAATTTGAGACTGATGAAGTTGAGAGAATACCTAATCAAGATTTTTTGGTTAATTATGATACAATAAATGATTCATACAAAACGAGAGAATCTTCAATTTTCAAATTGGAAGAAATTGAATCAAATTTTCAAAACCAAGAATCTGACGGTACTTCACCTAAACCAACGAAAATGTATTTTCCAACCACATTTTTGGAAAAGCAGATAGAAGGCTTACAACAAAAGGTGGAATCTCAACAAACAGTTATTAATCATCTCAAGTCTCAAAGTCCGAATCTAGAGGATAAATGTATTGTTGTTAATACTAAGAAAGTTTGTGAGAATGTTTCTACTCAAACTGACCAAGTTGCCTTAGTAGAAAATTCTACCCAAACTACCTGTGATTCATCTACCAATACCTCGACTCAGACCTTGACTGATTCTCTTGAATATACTTGTCATACTACTGCTACATTTATAGCTGATGATTATGTGCAATCTGATTTATCCAATGAAGAACTTGCACATAGTTTAGTTTTGATATGGTACTTCCATAGGTTTTTCACATGCAATAATGTTGATGAGTTAGTTGTTCACCCTAAGCCTAGTGCTAGTATAGGTGTTGATACGTCTACTCAATTTTCTTGTGAAACCAAAGATGTGTCAGTTTCAGTTGACCTAATTTCCGAGACTACCCATGATGTGAAGTTGGACACCAAGATTCCTGATTTTTCAAACCTTTCAAATGAATTTGAAACTAATCAATCTCCATTGAAATTTTCTTTTGATAAAGATTTCACAAAGGATGATTTTGATAAATTCATGGAGGGAGAATATGTTTTTAATTCAGAAACTGAGAAAAGGATTGAATCTACCAAAATCAAAGTTGAAACAAAATCCTCTCTTGAATTTCACTGCCTATTTTAACAAGTCAAAAATTGACAAAACAGATTTTCTTCTCGGGTTGGGATTTGAGAATATCACACCATTACAGAAGGCCAAAGAGGAAATTGAACCTCTGTATGATGAAAAATTCCTACGACTTGGTATGATACAACAATTTATTCGTCCATTGGATGACGAATTTGAGACTGATGAAGTTGAGAGAATACCTAATCAAGATTTTTTGGTTAATTATGATACAATAAATGATTCATACAAAACGAGAGAATCTTCAATTTTCAAATTGGAAGAAATTGAATCAAATTTTCAAAACCAAGAATCTGACGGTACTTCACCTAAACCAACGAAAATGTATTTTCCAACCACATTTTTGGAAAAGCAGATAGAAGGCTTACAACAAAAGGTGGAATCTCAACAAACAGTTATTAATCATCTCAAGTCTCAAAGTCCGAATCTAGAGGATAAATGTATTGTTGTTAATACTAAGAAAGTTTGTGAGAATGTTTCTACTCAAACTGACCAAGTTGCCTTAGTAGAAAATTCTACCCAAACTACCTGTGATTCATCTACCAATACCTCGACTCAGACCTTGACTGATTCTCTTGAATATACTTGTCATACTACTGCTACATTTATAGCTGATGATTATGTGCAATCTGATTTATCCAATGAAGAACTTGCACATAGTTTAGTTTTGATATGGTACTTCCATAGGTTTTTCACATGCAATAATGTTGATGAGTTAGTTGTTCACCCTAAGCCTAGTGCTAGTATAGGTGTTGATACGTCTACTCAATTTTCTTGTGAAACCAAAGATGTGTCAGTTTCAGTTGACCTAATTTCCGAGACTACCCATGATGTGAAGTTGGACACCAAGATTCCTGATTTTTCAAACCTTTCAAATGAATTTGAAACTAATCAATCTCCATTGAAATTTTCTTTTGATAAAGATTTCACAAAGGATGATTTTGATAAATTCATGGAGGGAGAATATGTTTTTAATTCAGAAACTGAGAAAAGGATTGAATCTACCAAAATCAAAGTTGAAACAAAAGAGGAATCTCTGGAATTTCAAAAACCATTGTCCAAAGCTCCAACTTCATCTTACTCAAAGAAACGAGTTAAGACCAAACTCGTCAAGACTGAAGCAAAGACCATTAAGTTAGAAACCTTTGTGGCTACTCCTGTGAAACATGTCATAGAGGAACAAGCTGATACCCCACACAAAACAAAGTACACCAAAGTGAAACTTCCGAAAGACTGTTCAAATGCTTCTAAATCTAGCTCTCAATCTAGCTTTATACCTAAGATGTCTAAGTCTAGCTCATTTTCGCTAAATAAGGATACATCAAATGGTACAACTAGATATAGGGACAGATATGGATGGTTTTCTCATGATAAACCAAAGAAGCAAGAAGTTTCCTCACCTTCAAAAGATTCCAAAAAGATGAAAGTGTTTAAAACTCCTAGTTCTAATTTTCAAAGTTTCAATTCAACAGGTGGAAAGAGCTTAACTAGTGGTGCTAAATGGGTTGCTAAAACTTTAGTACCTAAGATCACTAGTAATCAAAAGAATGTTGAGAAAAGGAAGAAAAGAAGGAGGAGAAATGCTGTTAATAGGAAGAAAAGTGCTCCTGTTAATCAAAACAATTCATCTTTGTTAATAAATGTTGAATGTGCCAAGGCAAGGCCTTGTGAGCTCGTAAACAATTTTAATTCTCGTGTGGTTGATGTGAATGCTTGTAGACATGTTACTTTTAATTCTCATGTGAATGTTCATACATTTTATTCAAATATGTTTGTTGATAATGTGCTTGTTGATGCTTATGTTGATTCAATAACATGTTTGAATGCGCATCCTAAGTTATATACCCTGCCTATTTTAACTAACCAAAAAGGACCCGTTTTCAAGTGGGTACCTAAAAACGGTTAAATTTCTTTGAATGCAGGAAATAACCATCTGTGTTTGGATACTCGATTCCGGGTGTTCGAAGCACATGACTGGAAATAAGTCTTTGCTGAAGAATTTCGTTGAACGATTCATGGGAACTGTTCGCTTTGGAAACAATAACTTCGCTCCTATCTTAGGTTATGGGGACATTGAACGAAATGGGATTATTATCAAGAAAGTTCACTATGTTGAAGGTTTAAGTCACAACTTGTTCAGTGTTGGACAATTCTGTGATAACAATCTTCAAGTTCTTTTTCGAAAATCTCTTTGCAAAGTTCAAACTTTAGATGGAGTTGATATTCTATGTGGCGATCGTGACGATAATCTTTTTACCGTCAATCTCGATGATAACCAACCAACCGATAATATTTGTCTCATTTCAAAGGCTACTTCAAAGAATTCTTGGTTATGGCATAGAAGGCTTTCTCATCTGAATTTCCAAACAATCAATACTTTAGTCAATAAGCATCTTGTTGAAGGCTTACCTGACTATAAGTATGAAAGTGAGCATGTCTGTCCTTCTTGTGCTGTTGGGAAGAGTAAGAGAGTTTATCATAAACCGAAGAAATCTCCAAATTCTTTAGCACCTCTTCATTTGCTTCACATGGATCTTTGTGGGCCGATGAAAGTTCAAAGCCGAAATGGGAAGAAATACATCCTGGTTATTGTTGATGATTATTCTAGATATACTTGGGTTAAGTTCCTAGCATCCAAAGATGAAACAACTCAGATGTTGATAGATTTCATCACAAATACTCAAGTAAATCTTCAACTTCCAGTTCGTACATCCGTTCGGATAACGGTACTGAATTCAAGAATGCTGTTTTTGATGAATTCTGCAAATCCAAAGGTATTACTCATCAATTCTCAGCAGTTCGCACCCACAACAAAACGGTGTTGTTGAAAGGAGAAATCGATCGCTGGTAGAAGCAGCAAGGACAATGCTTGCTTATTCCAAATTGCCATCCAATATGTGGGCTGAAGCTGTTGACACTGCTTGTCACACTCAGAATCGGTCCATCATCAATCAGCGTTTCGAAAAGACTCCTTATGAGGTTGTTAACAAACGCAAACCCAACATCAACTACTTTCATATATTTGGGTGTGTTTGTTACACATTGAATGATCGGGAGAATCTTGGAAAGTTCGAGAAGAAAGGTGATGAAGGATATTTTGTTGGTTATTCCAAAACATCTATTGCCTACCGAATTTATAATCGTCGAACAAACACAATTCAAGAGACGATGAATGTTTGGTTTGATGAGATGTCAGGCATGATTTTTGAGCAAGAAAGCTTGCTACCAACAAGTATTGATCCAAGTGCTTCAAGTACTTCTACAAGGAATTCTACCTTAGCTTCTAAATTCAAGAAGTTTCCAACTCCAACCAGTGATGAATTAGATATTCTTTTTGAAGAATTCTATAAGTCAAAACCGATTCATGATCAAGAACATCAAGACATCGTTGAACCAATTCAAAGCAATGAACCTCTTCATAACAACGATCCAGTTCCTGACAACACTCATGAATCGTCATCAAGTTCTTCTGAGCAAAAATCATCTTCAAATGATTCTATTCCACCATCCTCTCTTGATAATCCTACTCAATTGAATGTTCAAGAACAACCTTCTCAATTCACTCAGACAACAAATCCCCTGAACACTCCAAATGTGTATGTACCACTTGACTTTGATCATCCAGCATATGAGGAAAGGGTTATACCAAGTTATGATTCCATCTCTCAACAAACCTCAAGTTTCAATGATGGTGATGTTGATCTTCATCAACAAGATCCTCTTCCTCATGCTCACAAGTGGATACGCATGCAGAAAAACCATCCTACTGATCAAATAATTGGAGATCCACAAGCAGGAGTAACTACTCGTACTTCAGTGAATGAATGTCTTGTTGCACTGTCTCTTAGCAATATCGAACCCAAAACTGTATCTGAAACTCTTCGTGATCCAGAGTGGGTTAAGGCAATGCAAGATGAACTCGCACAATTTGAAAGACTGAAGGTATGGAGATTAGTTCCAAATCCCAGAAAAGATGATCCAATCGGAACTAAGTGGATTTTCAAAAACAAAAAGGATGAGAATGGAGTGGTAGTAAGAAATAAAGCTCGACTTGTTGCAAAGGGCTATTGCCAACAACCTGGTATTGATTTCGACGAAACTTTTGCTCCAGTTGCAAGAATGGAGGCCATTCGAATCTTCTTAGCTTATGCCGCATTCCGAAACTTCACTGTGTTTCAAATGGATGTGAAGACTGCTTTCCTGAATGGTGACCTCAAAGAAGAAGTTTACGTTGATCAACCAGAAGGTTTTGTTGATCCTCAAAGACCAAACCATGTCTACAGGTTAGACAAGGCTCTCTACGGTCTTAAGCAAGCACCCCGAGCATGGTATGATTCTTTAAATACTTTCTTACTTAAAGGTGGATTTACCAAAGGCATAATTGACCCTACCTTGTTCATTCGCAAACAAGGTAAGCATGTTCTACTAGTTCAAATATATGTTGATGACATTATATTGGGTCGACCAGTCAAACATTTTGCCGAAACTTTTCATCTCTAATGGTCAATCATTTTGAAATGAGCATGATTGGGGAAATGAATTACTTTTTGGGTCTTCAAATCAAACAATTACCAACTGGTATTTTTATATCACAAGGTAAATACATAGATGACATGTTGAAAAAGTTTGATATGACTTCATGTTCTTCAATTTCTACCCCAATGGCTGCCCGAACAACCATTAATACTGATACAAATGGGAAACCATTTGACCAAAAGAGGTATCGAAGTATGATTGGTTCGTTGTTGTACCTAACAGCATCTCGCCCAGATATAATGTTTGCAACATGTATGTGTGCTAGATATCAAGCTGCTCCAACTGATTTACATTATCAAGCTGTGAAACGAATCTTTTGTTATCTGAAGGGTACACCCGATTTAGGTCTCTGGTATCCAAGGGATACTGGATTCAATCTAACTGCTTATTCAGATGCAGATCATGCTGGTTGTAAACTTGATCGCAAGAGCACTTCCGGTACTTTACAATTTTAGGAGATAAAATTGTGAGTTGGTCTTCCAAGAAACAGAACTGTGTTTCACTATCAACGGCTGAAGCTGAATATGTGGCTGCGGCTAGTTGTTGTGCTCAAGTTCTATGGATGAAGACACAACTAACTGATTATGGTTTGACATATGATCATATTCCTATCTATTGTGATTCTCAGAGTGCCATTGCCATTGCAGTCAACTCAGTAAACCACTCTCGATCAAAGCATATTGATGTTAGATATCATTTTCTCAAAGATCATATTGAGAAAGGTGACATCGAACTCTATTTTGTGGGAACTGAATTTCAACTTGCAGATTTGTTCACAAAACCATTGGATGAAAAGAGGTTTAACTTTTTGATCTCCAAGCTTGGTATGTTAAATCTTAAACCTTAATCCTTTTCCATTTGAAGGAATTCTTGACACATTCCAGAAAACAAAATACAAAATTGAAAAATTTTCAAAAATAAACAAAAAGATTTTTTTTCAAAATGGCTTGCATATACTATGTATGCAACTCGTTCTTCAATGATTTATTTATTTTAGAGTGTTTATACATTCTAAGATATTGTTATTATACATATAGATTGATATAAGAGTACAAGGAATCGAACGCCTTTGTGTACTTCCAAGTGTTCTTATATGAATATGTATGTGTAATAGCAATCAAATTTTTCTTCAAATAAACTTTTCAAACTCTCAATTGTTGATATGAGAAGCAAAGGATCGAACGCCTTTGTGTACTTCTTTGTTGTCTCATTTTGAACGATTGATTGGTTTTTCATTTTGCTTAAATGTTTTAATTGCCTCCAACTTGTTGATGTAAAATGCGACGGATTGAACGCCTTTGTGTACTCCTTAGCTATTTTACTATGAACATTGTTGTTGAAGCAAAACTTTGTGTTTCTCAAGTGAAAAATCATGTTCTTTTTGATCTCACAAAAACAATTTTTACTCCACCTTTCTATGAAAACCATTTTGATCTATTTTTTGCATAGGTTAAGGAGGAGTTTGTGATTTTAAAACCTTTCAAAACTTCAAATGTGTTTCAAACTTTTTCATTCACACATTTGTTGTTTTTCCAATACTTTTCATTACAAAGAAGTTCGGTGATTATTGTGCACATGAGCGATAAGTTTTTCTCAAAATTGACTCCATGAATTTCATCATCGCCGATGAATTCTAACCCCGGAGTATTCACTTCTTTCATTAGATAGTGAGGGTATTTTGAGTGATGTTGATTTCGTGCAACTAGTTTGGAGGGAGTAAAGTCGAAAAGTGAGAGGTTACGGTGATATGATGATGTGAGAAAGGACTAAAAGAAACAAAAGTCCTCCCCAAATTCTCAAAAGACCGGGTAAAACACGTTTCTATCAGATTTCATTTGTTGATATCTCGATATTGAAGAAGTCTTCATGGACCCAGTGAAGCAATGCACATCATTCCTAACCACTCAAGTATTTCTTAACAAATGCTTGTTTCATTCCTCACGGAGATTTTCACATTTCTATTGACTCTTCATTTGGAAGATGTTGATATTGAAAAAGGGCGACATTCTGCTCCAGTCCCCGACTTCATTTGATCACATTGTGTCTAGAGCTATTTTGATTGGTCATTAAATTGATCATCATTTATTCTTCTTAGAACACATTCGAGTCATATCTTTGTGATATTAATGCTTATCTTTGTGATATAGCCGGAACATTTGTAGTGATATCTTAATTGATATTCGACGATGATCGAATGGAAATCCTACCAATGCTAACATCTTTTCCAACATTGAAAGTAGGTCTCATGATTACATATATGTGATTATTGAGGTAACGAAAAGTCTAAGTGACTTCGGTTTTTCCCTAAAAAGTCTTTAAGGATAAAATTGTGGTTATCAAATGCTTCGGTAGTGTTAACCATGATTTATATTCTTTGAAGCAATCTCGTGGTTGCAAAGCCGCAGACCGAACTATGTTAGAGATTTGTTTTGTGCATATCTCAATAATACATAGGAAATCCGGAAAATGTTATACATTTCTTTCGGTCATTTCATTAATCCTTTCGATTTTTGAATATGCTAACGGATCATACTTATCCGGTTTCATTCCTTATCGCACAAACTCATAATACACCAACATCATAATACGATATTTCTCCAAGTGCAAGATTTCTACTCTTTAGGTCATGCTATTTTTTTGACATTGAATCAATCAAAGTGAACATAATGACATTGGTTCCCAATTTTATCATTATGAGGGGGAGAAAATATAAATATAGTGATTGATTGAGTAATTGTTAAGGAAAACAAGGAGAAAAGTTTGTGTTTGGTCGTTGTTTCAAGGTTTATCAAAGTTTGTATAGGGAAAGAAAATTCATTATGATGTATCAATAGTTCCTAGTATTCAGAAGAATTTGCACTCAAGATGCTTCAAAAGTTCAAAGATGCTTCAAAGATGCTTCAAAAGTTCAAAGATGCTTCAAAAATTCAAAGATGCTTCAAAAGTTCAAAGATGCTTCAAAAGTTCAAAGATGCTTCAAAAGTTCAAAGATGCTTCAAAAGTTCAAAGATGCTTCAAAAGTTCAAAGATGCTTCAATGATGCTTCAAAAAATCAGAGCTTCAAAAAGGTTGAAAGATTGGATAGAAGATTCAAGTCAAAAGAGTCTTCATCAAATATACGTCATTCAAGATCTTCAATTCATACAAGAACATTTCATCAAGAAACTACAATGCATAAATCAAGGGGGAGAGTACATATTCATGAAATTTTGTTTCAAGAAGTTGAATATTCACTCAAGAATCGAAGATTGAAGAATCAAAACCAAGATTCATCTCTTCTGCATTTCAAAAGACAACTCTGATTCATGATTCATCAAATCTCGAAGATTCAAGCCAAACATGTCTTCATTATTCTCTGTAGAACAATTCGAGTGCTTATCTTTGTGATATAGCCGGAACATTTGTAGTGATATCTTAATTGATATTCGACGATGATCGAATGGAAATCCTACCAATGCTAACATCTTTTCCAACATTGAAAGTAGGTCTCATGATTACATATATGTGATTATTGAGGTAACGAAAAGTCTAAGTGACTTCGGTTTTTCCCTAAAAAGTCTTTAAGGATAAAATTGTGGTTATCAAATGCTTCGGTAGTGTTAACCATGATTTATATTCTTTGAAGCAATCTCGTGGTTGCAAAGCCGCAGACCGAACTATGTTAGAGATTTGTTTTGTGCATATCTCAATAATACATAGGAAATCCGGAAAATGTTATACATTTCTTTCGGTCATTTCATTAATCCTTTCGATTTTTGAATATGCTAACGGATCATACTTATCCGGTTTCATTCCTTATCGCACAAACTCATAATACACCAACATCATAATACGATATTTCTCCAAGTGCAAGATTTCTACTCTTTAGGTCATGCTATTTTTTTGACATTGAATCAATCAAAGTGAACATAATGACATTGGTTCCCAATTTTATCATTATGAGGGGGAGAAAATATAAATATAGTGATTGATTGAGTAAAATTGTTAAGGAAAACAAGGAGAAAAGTTTGTGTTTGGTCGTTGTTTCAAGGTTTATCAAAGTTTGTATAGGGAAAGAAAATTCATTATGATGTATCAATAGTTCCTAGTATTCAGAAGAATTTGCACTCAAGATGCTTCAAAAGTTCAAAGATGCTTCAAAAAGATGCTTCAAAAGTTCAAAGATGCTTCAAAAATTCAAAGATGCTTCAAAAGTTCAAAGATGCTTCAAAAGTTCAAAGATGCTTCAAAAGTTCAAAGATGCTTCAAAAGTTCAAAGATGCTTCAAAAGTTCAAAGATGCTTCAAAAGTTCAAAGATGCTTCAAAAGTTCAAAGATGCTTCAAAAGTTCAAAGATGCTTCAAAAGTTCAAAGATGCTTCAAAAGTTCAAAGATGCTTCAAAAGTTCAAAGATGCTTCAAAAGTTCAAAGATGCTTCAAAAGTTCAAAGATGCTTCAAAAGTTCAAAGATGCTTCAAAAGTTCAAAGATGCTTCAAAAGTTCAAAGATGCTTCAAAAGTTCAAAGATGCTTCAAAAGTTCAAAGATGCTTCAAAAGTTCAAAGATGCTTCAAAAGTTCAAAGATGCTTCAAAAGTTCAAAGATGCTTCAAAAGTTCAAAGATGCTTCAAAAGTTCAAAGATGCTTCAAAAGTTCAAAGATGCTTCAAAAGTTCAAAGATGCTTCAAAAGTTCAAAGATGCTTCAAAAGTTCAAAGATGCTTCAAAAGTTCAAAGATGCTTCAAAAGTTCAAAGATGCTTCAAAAGTTCAAAGATGCTTCAAAAGTTCAAAGATGCTTCAAAAGTTCAAAGATGCTTCAAAAGTTCAAAGATGCTTCAAAAGTTCAAAGATGCTTCAAAAGTTCAAAGATGCTTCAAAAGTTCAAAGATGCTTCAAAAGTTCAAAGATGCTTCAAAAGTTCAAAGATGCTTCAAAAGTTCAAAGATGCTTCAAAAGTTCAAAGATGCTTCAAAATAAGATGCTTCAAAAGTTCAAAGATGCTTCAAAAAGTGTTTATACTCATGGATTGAGGGGGAGCATGATTACTTCATAAGATTTTCATCCAAACTGCATTCAAATGCTTACTCTCCGAAGTGTTCAAGTTGATGTGAAAAAAAAAATCAGAGCTTCAAAAAGGTTGAAAGATTGGATAGAAGATTCAAGTCAAAAGAGTCTTCATCAAATATACGTCATTCAAGATCTTCAATTCATACAAGAACATTTCATCAAGAAACTACAATGCATAAATCAAGGGGGAGAGTACATATTCATGAAATTTTGTTTCAAGAAGTTGAATATTCACTCAAGAATCGAAGATTGAAGAATCAAAACCAAGATTCATCTCTTCTGCATTTCAAAAGACAACTCTGATTCATGATTCATCAAATCTCGAAGATTCAAGCCAAACATGTCTTCATTATTCTCTCTCAAAACACACACACAAACACCAAGAACACACACTAACAAACCGCCATTGTTGAATCGAATTCAGTGGTAGAAATCGTGTTATAACAAGACCAAGGAGAGTCGGGACGAACTATAGGGCTGAAGAGGAAGAACCTCAACCGGAAGCTCAACCGGAGGTACAAGGAGGTAGGGGCCGTGGTAGGGGCCGTGGTAGAGGTCGTGGTAGGGGCCGTGGTAGAGGTCGTGGTGGAGCTCCTGAGCCAAACTTGGCGGAGGTAATCGCTCAAACGGTCGCCGGCATCATGCCAACCATCATTGCTCAAGTCACGGCAAGTCTTGGGCAAAATAATGTGGCTCAAAACAACGAAGCTCCAGAAAATGAAAATAACGAAAATGCTCAACCTTATGCCAAAGAAAATGAAGAAGAGGAACCAGTGGGAGTTGGTATCGGGATGCCCATGAATAATCAATATGGGGGATACCGTCAAGGGTGCATATTTAAAGACTTCAAAAGTTGTGGGGCACCGGAGTTCGATGGGAAAGGGGGCCCCACGGAATGTATAAGGTGGTTTGAGGCGATAGAGGCGGTGATTGAAAGGAGTCATTGCACCTATGATGACCGGATTTCCTATGCATCCGGCATGTTTAGGCATGACGCCTTGAGTTGGTGGAACCAGGAAATAACGTTGGGGCGGACTCAAAACTTGGAGTTGATTGACTTCAAGAACAAAGTAAAAGCAAAGTTTTGTCCACCGTATGAATTACAAAACTTAACCATTGAATTTGCAAATCTCAGCATGGAGGGAGCCGATTACAAGGGCTATGTGAGACGATTTCAAGAGTTGTCTACCCTCATTCCTCACTTGGTGGGTACCGAGTCACAGGCCATCCAGAAGTTTGTATTGGGCTTGAATCCTCAAGTCCGATCTTATGTAAACTCCAACATGCCTACTTCTTTGGCTAATGCGGTCAACTAAGCAGGGAGTGTGACCGAAGATTTATTGAGAAGTGGTGTTTTGAGCAAATCCTCATCAAACAAGAGGAAAGAAGTGGGAGAGTCGAGCGGAGTAAGAAAAATGGGGAAGTTTGACCCCAAAAATGCAAATAGGGGTAGAATAATGGCGGCGGTGGAACCAGCTAGGAGGGCTTATACTGGGCCTCATCCTTTCTGTGGGAGATGCAACAGGCATCATCCCGCCAATAACCAATGTGGTGCATGCTTTAATTGCAATCAAGTCGGGCACGAAGCTAGAAATTGTAGAGCTCCACGGGCGGGCCCAATGAATGTGGCTCCTATTCGGGTCGTTCCTCCTCAAGGTAACCAAAAAAGAGGCGAATGTTTTGAATGTGGTAGCCGTGACCACTACCGTAATAATTGTTCTCGATGGGTGGGATAACAAGTTCAAGTAGCCGTTCATCCCAATCAACTACAAATGGTCGGGCCTAACCAAAACCGGGGACAACAAGGCCATCAAGTGCAACCACGCGGCCGAGACTTTGCGGCCAATGTAAATGAAGCCCGCAACGATCCCAACGTAGTAGCAGGTACCTTTCTCCTTAATGGTCTCTATGCAACCGTCCTATTTGATTCCGGGGACGATTATAGCCCCGTGTCTTCTAACTTTGTTCCTTTGATTGATGTGCATCCTTGTGCTCTAAACTATGTGCTTGACATTGAAATGGTAAATGGGTCACTAACTAGAATTAGCCAAATACTCCGTGACTGTGTCTTGACTTTAGAAGATGTCGATTTCTTCATTGACCTTATGCCTCTTGACATTGGTAGTTTTGATATTATAGTGGGTATGGATTGGTTAGCGGCGGTAAATGCGACGATTGATTGTGGCGAGAGGGTTGTTAAGATACCTTTGACTAACGGTAGAATTCTTAGGGTCCAAGGCGAAATCTCTGATTCCTCGAATTCTAAAGTCTTTAGTGCTACCACCTCAAAGGTAGAATTGAAGACCGTTCCTATCGTTTGTGATTTCCCCGATGTTTTCCCGGATGACTTACCGGGATTACCTCCAACCCGTGAACTTGATTTTCGTATTAATCTTTTTCCCGAAGCCGCGCCCGTAGCAAAAGCTCCTTACAGACTAGCTCTAACCGAAATGCAAGAATTACAAACTCAACTCAAGGAACTCCAAGAGAAGGGTTTCATTCGCCCTAGTCAATCTCCTTGGGGTGCTCCTGTTCTCTTCGTCAAAAAGAAAGACGGATCCTTCAGAATGTGCATTGATTACCGGGAATTAAACAAGCTTACCGTGAAGAACCGATATCCTCTCCCGAGAATTGATGACTTATTTGATCAACTTCAAGGTGCTAAGCACTTCTCAAAAATCGATCTTCGCTCGGGGTATCATCAACTCCGGGTACATGAAGATGATATTCCCAAGATGGCTTTTCGCACAAGGTATGGTCATTTTGAATTCACCGTAATGCCTTTTGGGTTGACTAATGCACCGGCGGTGTTCATGGACTTGATGAACCGGGTGTGTCAACCATACTTAGACAAGTCCGTCATTGTGTTCATTGATGACATACTTGTATACTCGAAGACGAAGGAGGAGCATGCTGAGCACTTGCATGAAGTGCTTGAATTACTAAGGAAGGAGAAATTGTATGCAAAATTCTCCAAGTGTGAGTTTTGGTTGGAGGAGGTCCACTTCCTTGGTCACGTAGTGAGCAAGGATGGTATTCATGTGGACCCAAGCAAGATTGAAGCGGTCAAGAATTGGAGAAGACCCGAAACGCCATCCGAGATCTGACAATTTCTTGGATTGGCGGGTTACTATAGAAGATTTATTGAAAATTTCTCCCGGATTGCACAACCACTCATTCTCTTGACTCAAAAGGAGAGAAATTTTGAATGGGGCGAAAGACAAGAGAACGCCTTCCAAACACTTAAGGATATGCTATGTGATGCTCCTATTTTGACACTACCGGATGGGATCGAAGATTTTGTTGTTTATTGTGATGCTTCGGGGCAAGGGTTGGGTTGTGTTCTTATGCAAAGGGGTAAAGTCATTGCTTATGCCTCTCGTCAATTGAAGGTGCACGAGAAGAACTACCCGACCCATGATATAGAATTGGAAGCGGTTGTGTTTGCTTTGAAGTGTTGGAGACATTATCTCTACGGCACCAAATGTGTGATTTATACCGATCACAAAAGTCTTCAACACATTTTTAACCAAAGTGAATTGAATATGAGGCAAAGGCGTTGGCTCGAACTATTTAGTGATTACGATTGTGACATCCGCTATCATCCGGGCAAGGCAAATGTAGTAGCCGATGCCTTGAGCCAAAAGGAGAGAGTGAAACCAAGACGGGCTAGAGCTATGAGCTTCACGGTAGGGCCAAATATTCGGGATCGGATCATTGAAGCCCAAATTCAAGCCACCCTACCGGAAAACTTTGGAGACGAGAACCTAGATGGCATGGAACAACAATTCGACCGAAAGAATGATAATGGGCTATACATGGTTGAAAGACTTTGGGTTCCTATTTTCGGCGACTTAAGAACGCTTATATTGAATGAAGCTCATCACTCGCCTTATTCGGTCCATCCCGGGTCGGATAAGATGTATTTTGATTTGAAAGACTTGTATTGGTGGCCGGGTATGAAGTGTGATGTGGCTAAATATGTGAGTGAATGTCTTACTTGCTTACAAGTCAAAGCCAATCACAAGAAGCCACCCGGATTGTTGGTGCAACCGGTAATGCCCGAATGGAAGTGGGAACATATTTCGATGGACTTCATTACTAAACTACCGAAGACGAGAAGCGGCCGTGACACGATTTGGGTGATAGTAGATCGGTTAACGAAGTCGGCTCACTTTTTAGCCATTCGTGAAACCGATAAATTCGACACTTTGGTTCGATTGTACATCAAGGAAGTAATATCTAAGCATGGAGTGCCGATTTCTATCATTTCGGATAGAGATGCCCGTTTTAAATCAAAATTTTGGGAAACCTTTCAAAAAGCAATGGGTACTCGACTTGACATGAGCACGACGTTTCATCCTCAAACGGATGGACAAACCGAGAGAACCATTCAAACACTTGAAGACATGTTGAGGGCGTGCAATTGATTTTGGTGGAAGTTGGGAAGACCATTTGCCGCTAGTTGAGTTTTCATACAACAATAGTTACCATGCTACCATCCAAATGGCACCCTTTAAAGCATTGTATGGTAGGATATGTCGTTCTCCTCTAGCTTGGGCGGAAATTGGAGAGAGTCAACTTATCGGGCCAGAAATTGTGATTGAAACAACTAAGGTAATATCTCAAATAAAGGAGAAGTTGCAATTGGCCCGTGAGCATCAAAAGAAGTATGCCGATGTGAGGCGGAGACCGTTGAAGTTTGAAATTGGTGATTTTGTACTTTTGAAAGTGTCACCTTGGAAGGGCGTCGTACGTTTTGTGAAGCGGGGAAAACTTGCACCTAGGTATATTGGTCCTTTCAAGATTCTTGAACGGGTTGGGAAAGTTGCTTATCGGCTAGAATTACCACAAGAGCTTAGCGGTGTGCATGATGTGTTTCATATTTGTAACCTACGCAAGTGTTTGGCGGACCCTACACATCATCTGCCCCTGGACGAAATTAGGGTTGATTCGAATTTGAACTTTGTTGAAGAGCCGGTAGAGATCTTGGACCGTCAAGAAAAGAAACTCAAGAAGAAGCGCTACACCATTGTGAAGGTAAGATGGAATGCTAGACGTGGAGCCGAGTACACTTGGAGCGAGAGGATCACATGAAGTCTAAGTATCCGCAATTGTTTAATAATTAGGGTTTTGTTGAATTTCAGGACGAAATTCTTTCAACGGGGGGATAATGTAACATCCGTGAATTTTGAACCGTTGACTTTT
>CM067173.1:71198286-71234225 GCA_034093135.1 Erigeron breviscapus
TCTAAGAGTCTTAACACTGCTAAGATTTCTTATAAGGATGTGCCTCCTCCTTTCAATAATAACTATTCGTCTGTTGAACCTAATATTCCTGAAATCCTTCTTCAATCTAGTGTTATAGATGGTAACCCAAAAGACTCAATTCCTGAGGCAAAGATGCCCGAGGGATCAAAAGAATCTAAAGGAGTTTCTTCTCAACCTAACAAGTAAGAGAAATTGAAAGGTGTTGTCTTAAATCAGTCTACTCCTATTGGTCAGAAAGACAGTATTGTACACTTTACACTTCACAAGAATAATAGGGTCTATACTGAGTTAGAATTCCCATTAGAATCTATTGACCCTAAGAAGATTGATAAAGTCTGGGATGTAGCTATTGAGGATATGAAGAAATTAAGTCAGTTGCGTCTCACTCCATTACCTAAGCAGTCTAGGATTAGAAAATCTGAAGATTACTTAGCAGTTAATGAAGAAGCAACTAAGGCTTTAAAGCACATCTTAATGCCTGCCCTTAAGAAATCTTCAACTAAAGATAAACATGTGAAGGATGGTGCTAGAAAGTCTAGGATATCACCAACTAAACAAGACCCTGAAAAAGAAGATCAAAGGAAAACAAGTAAGTCAGTGGACACTAGTGCTAACAATGATTCTGTAGGTACCGATAAAAAGGTAGATACAAACAAAAAGTTCAAGGTCCTCTCCTGCTTTACTTGTCATGAAAAGGGTCATGCTTATAGTGTATGTCCAAATAGACCTCGAAGATCAGGTTCTCCTTCAAAGGTTTCCACCTCGGAAGGAAAAAGGGGGTTGGGTAATGATAAACAGGTTGATGGCTAAAGTTCAATCTTCTCCAAAACCATTTACTATACCACAACGACGTGAATCTCCACTGAAAGGTTCATCAGGAAATGTTCGTGAGAGTTCATATCGTTATCAAACATCTCCACAACCTGCTCGTTCTCCTCCTAGAAATCAAAACTCATATTATGACCGAATTCATTCAAGTGTTCGACCTTCTTATGGCCCTCATTCTCCTAGAACTTCTCCGTCGAGAGTTCAGAAGTCTCCTCCGTTGAGACGACGAGACGAGAATCATGTTAAACCCACGGCTTCGAGCAATGGATATTGGACTGAACTGATTCTCAGGGATGAGAAGGGTCGACCCAAACCTAAGAAGGTTTAGGTCCCCCATGAAAACTAATTTTTCTCATTTTATGTGCAGGGAGTTCCTAGGAAACCAATTCATTTATGGTACCTTGACAGTGGATGCTCCAGCACATGACAGGGGACAGGAAACTCTTGTCCAATTATACTGGTATAAATAGGGTCGTACGTTAGTTTTGCTGGATCCAAGGGCGGCAACATCACAGGTCAAGGAGATGTCGTCAATGGAAAACTTACTCTAGAAAGAGTAAATTATGTGGAACAACTTACTCATAATCTAATGAGTGTCTCACAGATCTGTGACAAGGGAAACAATGTTCATTTCACAGAAAAGGAGGCATTTATCTTGAAGCCGGGTTTCGTTATTCCACCGGAATGGATTATGCTCAGAGCTCCTAGGAAGAGAGACATCTATGGTTTAGTTTTAGGTGTTGATAATCCAACAGAGCCCCTCTGTTTGTTGAGCAAGGCAAATGAATCTGAATCTCTTCTCTGGCATCGTAGAATGGGACATATCAACTTTCAGAAGATGAATGAACTTGTTAGTCTTGGATTAGTTGAAGGTGTTCCAGTTAAGAAGTTTGGAATGGAAGATAAATGTGTACCGTGTTTGAAAGGAAAGCAACATAAGAATCCTCACAAACCAAAGGTGCACAATTCTATATCCAAACCATTCGAATTACTTCATATGGATCTTTTTGGTCCTGTGAACGTAAGAAGCATTGGAGGGTTGTCCTACTGTTTTGTGATCACTGATGATTACTCAAGGTACTCATGGGTATTTTTCTTGAAGACAAAGGACGAGACCGCAAACCGGTTTATGGATTTTGTTAGACAAGTTGAGAATGTCCATGAAGTTAAAGTTAAGAGAATCAGGAGTGACAATGGCACTGAGTTCAAGAATAATACTTTTACTGTTTTCTGTTTGACCAAGGGTATTCAACATCAATTCAGTGCACCGCATGAGCCACAGCAGAATGGAGTAGCTGAAAGGAAAAACAGGACATTAATAGAAACAGCCAGGACGATGGTTGCTGATTCAGGGCTCCCTGTTACTTTCTGGGGGGAGGCAGTGAATACAGCTTGTCACATTTTAAATCGGGTTTTAACAGTTAAACTGTTTAAGAAAACTTGTTATGAACTTTTGCACAACACAAAGCCCAATTTGCAAAATGTTGAGCCGTTTGGTGTCCCTTGTACTTTTCTTAAAGTTCTTCCTTAAGGCAAATTTGATCCTAAAGCTGAGGAAGGGTTCTTTTTAGGTTATATACCTAGTACACCAATTCGGCGTGTGTACAATCAGAAAACTTGCAAAGTTAATTTTGGTACAAATGTGGTAATTGTCAGTCAAAAACCTGCTGTACACATTGGTCCTGCTAATGACTTCGATTATGATGGTGTCTTCACCTCTTTTCGTGGTCCTGTTTCTTTTACAGGTGTTCCGACTGTGAAAGATGTAGTTACTCTTCATGATCCACTTGATGATAGACCGGTTTCTGTTTCATCTCCGGTTTCCTCACCATTCGTTAAGCCTGCTTCCAAATCTAGAGAATCAAGTGGGACCAAGGAACCAGATTCTACCTTAGAGACTGCTCCTAAAGATCATACTGATCCTTTACATATACCTCTACCTGATACTCCTTTCTATGACACTGATGACACGGAAGGTGAAAATCAAGAGGAGCCTAAAACTCCAGAGCAACATGTGCAGACTAACTTGGGAAATGATCTTACTGTAGACATGGTTCCTCAAACAAGAGTCAACAAGGATCATCCAGTAGAGCAAATCATTGGTTATGCTTCTTCCTCTGTTCGCACGAGAAATCAGAATAGGAAAAATTTGTCAAGTATGTTTGCTGAAATTAAGGATACTTGGGCAATTACTTGGTACTTGTACTTTTGCTTCATATCTCAGGCTGAGCCTAAAAATGTTGGTATGGCTCTTAAAGATCCGTCATGGGTTGAGGCGATGCAAGAAGAATTGGCTCAGTTTAGGAAGCTTGATGTTTGGAAGTTAGTTGACTTACCTCAGGATGAATCTCCTTTATCAACGCGATGGGTTTTTCGTTGTAAGAAGGATGACAAAGGTGTAGTCACTCGCAATAAGGCTCGGTTGGTGGTTAGAGGATTTGAGCAACAAGAAGGCTTTGATTACGATGAGACATTTGCACCAGTAGCTAGACTTGAAGCTATTCGATTATATCTGGCATATGCTAGTTATAAAGGTATAAAGGTGTATCAACTTGATGTAAAAAGTGCCTTTTTGTATGGGGAAATACGAGAAGAAGTGTATGTTGATCAACCTCACGGGTTTGAGGATCCTGACTTCCCTAATAGAGTATATCGTCTTGATAAGGCTCTATATGGTTTACATCAGGCTCCTCGATCATGGTATGAAAAACTGTCTACTCATCTGCATGAAAATGGTTTTACTAGAGGTTCTATTGACAGCACGTTATTTATCAAATGGAAAGGGAAGGACTACTTGCTTGTACAGGTTTACGTCGATGATATTATTTTTGGTTCATCTGATGAGAATATGTTCAAGGAATTTGAGCATAACATGAAGGCTAAGTTCGAAATGAGTGCTATGGGGGAATTAACTTTCTTCCTTAGACTACAGGTGGATCAACTGAAGGATGGGTTCTTTATTCATCAGACCAAGTATGTTCAAGATCTTCTTACTAGGTTTCGAATGACCGATGCTAAAGATGCTATTACTCCCGTTCAGACTAATCATGTGCTATGTCCTGATAAGACAAATGATCCAGACGTCGATGCAACTCAATATCGAGCTATCATTGGTTCCTTGATGTATCTGACGGCTTCACGTCCAGACATTACCTTTGCTGTTTGTATGTGTGCTAGATATCAGGCTAATCCGAAAGAGTCACATTTGAAAGCTGCGAAAAGGATTCTTCGTTATGTGAAGGCCAAGCCTCGACTAGGGCTTTGGTATCCTATGCATGGTTCCTATGAATTCAAAGCTTATACTGATTCGGATTATGGTGGCTGCAGCTCGGATAGGAAATCAACGTCAGGTGGATGTCAGCTTTTAGGGGGAGAATTATATCGTGGCAGTGCAAGAAGCAGACATCTGTTGCACAGTCTACCTGTGAAGCAGAGTACATAGCTGCTGGTCAATGCTGTTCTCAGGTACTTTGGATACAGCAACAATTGCGCGACTATGGTATGGATATCTCAAACTCTCCTATTTGTATTGATAATAAGTCTGCCATAGATATTACTAAGAATCCGAAAAACTTTAAAGTCACCAAGCACATAGATATAAAGCATCACTTTTTACATGACTGTTTTGAGAAAAAGCTTATTCATTTAGAAAAGGTTATTACTGATGATAACCTTGCTGATCTATACACTAAAGCTTTTGATAGACCTCGTCATGAGTTGTTATATCAACTCAATGGTATGAAGAATGCCGAGTAGTTTCTCTCAAAGAACTTAAATTTTCTTTCGAGTCTTAGTAGTTTAAGTCGTATATAGATAGTGTCATAAAAAAAAAAAATTAATAAAATAAAATTTAACTAAGGTTACTGCACTATAAGATTAGACGTGACGATACTTTAGCTTTTAAGCCTACTTAATTGTACTTTAAAATGCTCAATTCAGTGATACCATTATATGATGTATCGATAGGCACAAAGTACCAAGGTTTGTTGGGAAGTGTCTTACGTGTCAACAGGTGAAAATTGAGCATCAGCGAACTAGTAGACTCTTGCAACCACTAGAAATTCCCGTTTGAAAGTGGGATGAAATTTCTATGGATTTTGTGGTTGGTTTGCCTCGAACTGTTAAAAAGAATGATGCAATTTGGGTTATAGTTGACCGGTTGACTAAATCGGCTCATTTCTTACCAATTCAACAAGAGTACCCTTGGAGTAAGTTATCGTAGATTTTTCAGCAAGATATTATTCGGCTTCATGGTATGCCAACATATATTATATCTGATAGGGATCCGCAATTCACATCACGTTTTTGGAAGAGTCTTCATCATGCTTGGGGAGCAAAACTTATGTTCAGTACTGCCTTTCATCCACAGACAGATGGTCAATCTGAAAGAACAATTCAGACTCTTGAAGACATGTTGAGGTCATGTGCATTGGAATGGAAAGGAAGTTGGGATGACTATCTTTGCTTGGTAGAGTTCGCATATAACAATAGTTGGCATGCGAGCATTGATATGGCACCATTTGAGATGTGTTGACGGAGATGTAGAGCTCCTGTGTGTTGGAATGAAGTCGGAGAGAAAGTTATTGAAGGCCCAGAATTGGTCAGAATTACTAATGAGAAAGTTCAATTAGCTAAGTATAAACTGAAAGAGGCACGTGCACGTCAGAAAAGTTACGCCGATAAGCACCGAAGGACTCTAGAATTTAAGCCAGGAGATCGTGTTTTTCTGAAGGTTTCTCCATATAAAGGCATTCGACGCTTTGGCCTTAAAGGGAAGCTTAGCCCGAGATATATTGGTCCGTTTGAAGTGTTGGAAAGGGTCGGAGAGGTTTCGTATTGCATAACACTACCCCCTACATTGTCTCATGTCCATAATGTGTTCCATGTCTCTACCTTACGAGGCTACAACTACAACCCACTTCATGTTATACGATATCCTTTTAGTAAGATTAAGGAAAACCTCTCATTTGAATAAGAAGCAGAAGCAATCATAGGCCGTGAAACCCGAGTTATGAGGACCAAGACTATACCTTTTGTTAAGGTCTTATGGAAATATCATCCAGAGTGTGAAGAAACTTGGGAGAAAGAAGAAATGATTCGATCTGAATATCCTCATCTATTCGAAATTTGGTACGTCTAGTAACTCATCTCAAGTCATCTTCAATTTCGAGGCCGATTTTTTTTAAGAGGGGTGGAATTATAATACCCGAATAAAATTATGTTTGTGTAACCACTCACAATAACACTAATAATAATAACGACATATATGTAATACTTAATAAAATATAAGAACCTAAAGTTTAGACTGTGAAAATAAAAGTTACACAGATCTTAATACTATGGATAAGATCAAATAATGAGATAAAAATTAAAAGAATTCAAAATATAAGAAGATTGAACGTGGGCAACTAAATCTCGTAATACTCGGTTAACCTCAGGAGTTAGAGGGCGAAACTCCAGTCTAGAATCACGTCTACTTTTCTATATAAATCACATTCTCCTTCAAATAAGATTCACTATATCACAAAAGTCTCTCCCGTTTGAAACTACCGATCTATTCAGTTAATCATCATCATCATCATAATAATACATCAATCACAAGAATAATAACAGTAACACATCTACTAGAGAATAAAATCTATATACATCAGTGAGGGAAGAAAAGTAAGTTGCTGCTCGCGGGTATCCTTAGGCAGATAACGATAGGAGTTGCTAATCCGTGCGAGACCCTTTCGAGTTTGTTTCAGAGCCCGTGTCATCTTGGGAGGTATAATTCATCATCCATTACATGTCGATTCTGTATATATATTTGGTTCAGATATATTTCGGGATTATTACTATAAGGTTTTCGAAAACTAAAAATTCACTTTAAGACTCGTCAATTCGTAAAACGTATTGTGAGTCCCTCGATAGCTACAGATCGCTCTCGAGATCGTCTATTGTTATGTCGTGAGTGCGGAATCCTCACGAGATAACTAGTTTGATTAGTTATCGAATATATTGCTAATTATACGTATATAATCAGCCGTATGTGGTCTATCTTCGTTTTCTATATGCTAGAAACGAACTTAGTCGCTGTAGGTGTATGTGAGTTGAACGGATTACCTCAATTTAGGGTTTCCATTCATATATATATGTTTCTGATCGATATTGGGCCTGCTGGGCTTTGTTCTTACGAACTTAGCAGCCCAGCCCATATAACGAAGATTATCTTCGTTTGTTCCTAACGAAGATTATCTTCGTTAGTACTTACTTCCATCAGCATCTATGCCTAGTTATTTTCCAAGTATTTCACGTACAAGGAACCTAACATATATTATGTTTGTACTTGTATAACACACATAACAAACATCATATATAAACAACATATATATAACACCAAAACATGTAATCGATCATTACTAAAACATGAAGTCCATAATCTATCAATTACACATATATAAATAAGACATAAAATAACATAATGTCTTAATCTAAAAGACTAATCAAATCTAAGTTGTTGTTGTCACATCAACATGCATCAACAAACTCCCCCTTGACAGCAGCATCTTCGATTTCTTCAGTCTTCAAAAAAATCTTTATCATCCATCAAATAACAATCGCTTGCTATTTGCATGGATATTTTCGTGTAAGAAGACTTGGAGAATCTTACGATATCGACCTTCTTCATTCTTCCAAAATGGTAAAAATGAACATTCAGTATCGTATAATTTTCTTTGATCATTTCTTGAGAAGTTAACCAACTGCATTGGATCATACATCCTTCTCAACAACATCTTCTTCTTCGAGTCTGCATACATCTTGGCTTCACCAGAATTTCGATCAATCTCCCAATTATCCATCTTATCCAAGACATCTTGTGCCCACTTCTTGGCAGGGACTTTGATCATACACTTGATATCATGTTGAATATACTCAACGCTTTTATCTGGCTTAACCACCTTCTTCTTCCGTCTTGGTTCAATATGAAACTTTGGTTTCTCTGAGTCTTTCATATTCAATCTCAACTTGAAATCTTCATGAAGATTCTTACAAACCACATCAGCAAGACCATAACCACTTGGATTGATAATCCAATTATTTCCGAGTTCATGTAAATCTTCTTCACACAAACTTCTGAAGTGTCTCTCACGCCACGCTAAATACTGACAACCTTCTGGTCTTTTAAGAACGAACAACTTCAATTCTTCATCATAGAACCAACTCCAGATTATCGTCTTATATTTTGCAGCATTTTTATCTGAGATGTGAGTCCAATACATAATGGGTTTCAAAGTATCCCATGTGAATATATATTCATTAATTCTTTGCCCAGGCACAAGTCGATCAATCTCTTGCAGTGGATCATCTTCTCTGAGAGGAACTGGATAATCATTTGGATCAAAAGGTCTTGTCAAGTTAATTTCCCAGTGGAAAGGAATAAATGCATCATCAATCTTAGCATATACCACAAAGTTTAAAACTTTAGCGGTGCTACTAATTGAAGCTTGAAGCATTCTTTCCTTAACTTCTTTTCTCTTCAACTCTAACACTTTTCTTTCTTCTATAGATGGATCTTCAAGAATTGAGTCCCAAACATCATCAAACCCATAAGGTTTCTTGAATATGTTAAGATCAGGTTCAGGAACAAACTCACCTTCCTCAAGCTCATCACCATCAAAGAATAATTCTGCATCATCTGTATCATCTATTAAGATTACACAAAATGAACACCAGAATACAATGAATAATCATGATAATAATAATAAAGATGAAATATAATTGCATTGAAATAAGATAGATTACATTTACATGTCGTAAACTTATTACATTCAACCTAATATACACTTTATCAATCTTTATCAAAATCATAAGTTGAATCAGAATCAGAATCAGATTCCAAGGCTGTTTGCTTTTGAATCTGTAATTCTTTTTCTCTTTCAGTTTCTGCTTTTTGCTGTTTATCTAATAAGGTATCAAATACAGAATGAAAAGCATTTTCTTCAGTATTACAGTCATGTCTAAATTTTGCCTTAACTTCACGCTTTAATCGTTCAGTTTCAGCTTCAACTTGATCATCACTTAAATAATCAACCGATTTCGAAGAATTACCTGAGTTAAGTGCTTCAACAACTTCAGCATCTTGAGGAGCACTTAATCCGCCCGCACCAGAAGTACCAACCTAGGTAGTATCCCCTCCTGTCTCCCCCTGAGTCTCAACACCTTTTCCTTTGTCAGAAACTGGGCGAGAATCAATTCTATCATCATCATTCTGACGTCTTAGCTGTACTACTGACAATCTGCAAACTTTTTCAGGAACATCTCCCCCTTGATTCTTGACCCAGTTTATTAAAAAGGTCAAAGTACCTCGAACATTCGTAACATCAGACTCTAATGTATCAACACGAGCCTGAAGAACATCGATACGCCGAACTAGTGAGTAATCTGAAGGAAGAGAAGGAAAAGTAGGCAATCTGGGCAATACAGGTAAGGCAGGAGGCAACAGTGGATGCAACATTACACTACCGGCAACATAAGCAACCTGTGCTGTAGAGACAACAGGAATAGCAGCAGCAGCTGTAGAGACTGAAGTAGCCTTAGTAGTTCGTGCACGCTTAGCTCTGCGATAAGTAAGAGGAGCATCCAGTGTCCTCTTAGGTCCAACAGTACTTGTACCTTCATGAATTGGACTTGGTGCCATTTCTCTATGTTCCACTTCTTCTTGATAATGAAGTACAGCTTCTTGTTGAGCACCATCATCCTGATTAACTTGAGTATCATGTTCATCATGAACGGATTGATCCGTATCAGAAAGAACAGGAGAAGAATGACATGCCTTACTCCGACGCTCTCGGCGTAAAGCACCAGGTACACCTTCTCGAGAAAAGTGATGTGAATGATCACTTCCTGAATCAGCAGGGACATCATGAGCCATCTTAGTTTGATGCTAATTACTAGAATCAGCAGCGACACTATCATATTCATCTGTGACTTCTTCAACTACATCATCACCACCATCATTCCCATGATCAGAGTCATCAGAATCAGAATCACCATCAGAACCATCATCAGAACTCTCTTCATCCTCATGATCAGAATCGTCATCATCATCCACTAACATATCATCCTCAAAACGGGATCGATAGTTTGGATTAATCAAATGACCAAAAAGCGGTGGATCATTAAGACCAGCCACATTTCGAGTGTTGGCTTCTAGATCAGCAAATAGACGTAAAGGCCAAGCATGTGGTGCATAACGAGGACCTTGATCAAATACCAAGTTCGGACAAAAATGTCTAACGATTGCCATAACAAAGCGAGGATAAAAGAGAAACCTCTTTTTCGCTTTGGCATTGATTTGATCAATAAACTCTTGATAGAAGTATGCTGAAAAAGGATAAGGTCGATTATAGACCAAGGCAACCATCTGCGAAGAAATCTGAGCAGAAAGCTGGTCAAATCCAGCCTTACGATTGCTCAGACTTACCAACAAAGCGTAAGCAAGATATCTCCAACATCCTTGAAATCCACTTTTGTCAAAAGGAAGCTTAATTACACCAACATATCCCATTCTTTGAAAACATCTACAAATAAGTTCAAAGTCATAAGCCAATTCCACTGCTTTGTCTGGTTCTTCACCTAAATGCAGAATATCATGAAGCATCGCAGCATTGAAATCAAATGTGATTCCTTCGATAGTAGCACGAACAAAACTACGACCATTAACCATGACCTGATGAGCAGTCCTCCAGAAGGCATCAATATACTGCCTAATGAGTCTAGGTGAATCACAAAATGCAAAAGAAAGCCTAGAGCGAGCGATATAATCAAACATCTCATGATAACGTTCACAATTATGCTGATCTGGATCAAGATTTAAGGCAAGATTGTGCTTCTTAATGAATTGACGTGGAGCAAGAGCCATTTCTGCAAAACAAAACATAATTTAAAAACAATTACAGGATTAGCACAATAAATGAGTTGCAGTCTTAGATGAACTTAATCAATAATTTCATAAGTTTAAACTGTACGAAATTACTCTTTAAGTTCGTTAGATAAAACTGTACGAAAATAGGCTTTAAGTTCGTTAGGTAACAATAAACGAAGATAGCATTGAAGCATAACTAAGTTCGTTTGTTAACAAGAACTCCTAAATTCGTTAGTTGGAAACAGGGACTAATTTCGTAAACTCTGCTTCAGAACCTAAGTTCGTAGACAATAACGAAAGATAAGTTCGTAACACCATTCTGAACAGCATGTTGTCCCAAAATCAAACATTCGATTTTTTAAAAGAAAATTGATTAACACTTGATTTGCCCGAAATCAATTACAAAACATTTGTATCAATTAAATGAAGCATAACCCACTTCGATTGTACAGATGACTTAAAGATCCAACGAGTTAAAATCTAAAAACGAAATTAAACCCTAGAAACCTAAATTATGTATAAAACCGATTGAGTTCATGCAAAAATTGGGCAAAATAACAATTTAGAATTGGGTATTTGTGAATGACGATGCTCGATAATATACCTGAATCACTGATTTCAATGTTAATCGAAACAACAAGCAGAGAATCGAGTGAAATCAAGTGATTTGATTGATGAAATTATAGGGGTTTATTCAGAAGAAGAGGCTTAAATTCGTTTTTCTTTAAAAATTATGGCAATGTAAAAGATAAAACGAATTAAGTTGGTATTTATATAGATGGTTAAAAATGGGTCAAAACTGGTCGGTTAGGTAATCGGTCAAAAATATGTTAGAACGAAGTTAACCTTCGTAAGATCAACTGGAACGAAGATAGAGGTTATCTTCGTTAAAACCAAAGAAAACAAAACTAGATGTGACGAAAATAAGTCCAATTTTCTTAAGAGCAATTCTGAACGAAGTTAATACTATCTTCGTAAGAACAAATTTGTACTTAGAAAATTTTTCCAGATTCTTCATCACGAAACTTTCCACGATGCGACCCTTTGACCTAATCTTGTACATAGCAAAAACTCGTTAAAAGCAACTTGTTCATGCCTTGTACTAAAAAGTACCATCATCCAAAATCATCATCATAATGGAAGTATTTGACAAACATTATAATCTTGAATAAAAAACCAAAGTGTAAAACCAACCAACAACAATCCTGAAAATAATCAATTGTCATATTAACAGCGTTACCAATCATGACCATGATACGGAGAACATTTCTCTAATCATTGAGATGCTTGACGGTAAACCATCTTGAAACACTTAAGTCCCATATTAGATGCCGTCTACAAAACAAACAAGCAATGAATGGCCCAAAAATCCAATGAAGAACTTAGTAAAGTTTCCGAAATCATGTCATAAGTCAAGGTACGAAAACACTGATTATTTTCACTAAATACATGAAATGTAAAGTAAATAAATACTCCAAAGACAAGTTCATGTATTCTTCCTTCACGTGATCATATTTGTATCACAATATTGTCACTTAACACCAAAAAAAAAACTTATCTCCATGATATCATCAGTATGAATAACACTGTATTGCAACAAAGATCAGCACTCCAAATTTATCTTCTTAACCTGAACACTGCACACTTACCAAAAACTCATTAACGCATCAAGAGCAAAGACATTATAATGCAGAAAATTCAAGCTAAAACACACAAAATTAGGGTTAACAAATACTAAATAACAAAGATTCTAATCAAAAGATCAAGGGAGGTCATTCCATTGTCAAACCCTAAAATGTCACCAAGTTATTAATTAAATTTGTAACTTGAAATACCTTAACCTTGTGAGATTTCAAATAACTTTGACTTTTCACATAACACGTAAAAGATCATTTTCTAAACTTAAACAAATTAATGTCCATATCAGAAAATCTTCTTTTGTACAAATCACATAACCTCATCAAGAATTCAAATAAATGAATTCAGCAAAACATATATGTAACACCCAAACTTTAAAAATACCGGGTTCCAAAAATTTTTATTCATTTTTTATTCATCTATAGACCACAATGGCGGAAAAGGTCTATTTTATAATTAAACAACTGTCAACCTTAATCAACCATCAAGGTTGACCCTAAATTATTTAATGGTGTTACTAACGTATTGCTCTTTTTACAATGAAACCCAATATTCATATTCTGCAGGTCTACACAAACCTGAACTAGGAATAATAACATAATATGCAACTATTGGCTAAGGGCACTTCTCAAAAACTATAAGCTAATAGTCTACCCATTCCTCACCACGTGCAACTTCATTCCTTGCTCTCTGCGAGACACAACCGACAAAGTAGACACAAGTGTCAGCTTATAAAGCTGAGTAAGATAAGGTTAATCCAAAATATACATGTTAAACAAAACTGATTATTAAAACAGTTACATATATAATTACCCATCCAATTGGTCATGATTCCATACCTGCACAATTAGGTCAATACATACCAATAATAGGATATCACCCGCATATCCTATATCTATATCATTCCATTCATATATACCAAATATAGAATATAAACCGCATATCCCATACATATATCATTCCATTAATATATACTAAATATAGAATATAAACCGCATATCCCATACATATATCATTCCATTAATATATACTAAATATAGAATATAAACCGCATATCCCATACATATATCATTCCATTAATATATACTAAATATAGAATATAAACCGCATATCCCATACATATATCATTCCAATATTATCATATATAGGTTTCCTAATAATCAATAGAAACCTATCCCGTATCACCATTCATTATCATGATAAGATTCTTAAGCACAAAGAATCTTATTTCCATATTTAAGGATCACTACATTACCATATAGTTTACACATATCCTTAAATACTATAGGCTAGTGTCCATCAAACCACCTATCGATCCATAAATCAACATATCCTTACTAAAACATTTTACAACATATAAACAATTAATCCTAATTATAAACATTGAAATATCACATAACTATCAATCATCTAATACATTCATAAGTCCCAAATACCCCCCGCATAGTTCATAAGCTTTATGTGAACTTAGGGTATCTATCATCCCAAGGACAAACAATCGATCATAATCCTGTACATATGACATCAATATACACAAACAATAGGATTTAATCATGAAATCCTAAATGTGCCTATCATATATAGGGTTCATAAACAACAATAGGGAATCCTATTTCAATTTGCAAGAACCATCCACCAACATTATGGACTATATACAACGTAATTCTCGTCTTAAATATTTGCGAGAACATCCATCACCAATATGGACTTATTCAACGTAATTCTCGACTTTAACAATTGTGAGGACATTCATCTACATTATGAACCATCGTATCCTCAGAACATGTGCTATACAACAAATAGGCAGCTATCCTATACACATATTCAATCATTGAGAATATCCATTTAATCATATGGACCATCGAATCCTCAGAATATATGCTATACAACGATTAGGCAGCTAACCTACACACATATTCTCAGAGCATGTGCTATACACCGAATAGGCAGTTATCCTATACACATATTCAATCATTGAGAATATCCATTTAATCATATGGACCATCGAATCCTCAGAATATATGCTATACAACGATTAGGCAGCTAACCTACACACATATTCTCAGAGCATGTGCTATACACCGAATAGGCAGTTATCCTATACACATATTCAATCATTCGTATTCCACTTTGGGTTATACCCGTGGAACTCGTAGGTAATAGTGCCAATTAAACGATACACTATGGGATAAGCTTATCTCTTTATCGTATTTTATACTCGAGTTCATTTTCTAAAGGCAAGCTACCTCATAAGCTATTTATGTTCAACATAACAAGGCCCTTAGTAATGTGCACAAGTGATCATACCATCCTATGATTACTAGTGTCACTATCATTCAACTCATCAACATAAGAGCTAGATCATATAATCATGCAATCAATCTTAACAACAAGTCAAGTATATGTAGCATAATAACCGTATCA
Source organism: Erigeron breviscapus (assembly GCA_034093135.1). Classification (NCBI taxonomy): domain Eukaryota; kingdom Viridiplantae; phylum Streptophyta; class Magnoliopsida; order Asterales; family Asteraceae; genus Erigeron; species Erigeron breviscapus. The sequence goes on from CM067173.1 coordinate 71,213,105, forward strand.
TTCTACTATTGATACAAACATTACAATAGCCCATCATCACCCTCCCAACATGGTTCAATCATATAACCATAGGGTGTCAACAAATCCAAGGACCAACGATCATTCATTTCAACCCGCAATAGATTAACTAACATAATTAAACTATGGTTGAGTCATTAGTAATCATAAGGGTTAAACAACAATCCTACCCACATGCATACATAAATTACAGTCCCAAAGTCTCCCATAATAGATTAAACCCTTCCCCCAATGCCCATTCCAACATATAGGACATGAAAGTATGTTTAAACTACGTTTGACACTTTGAAAATGGACAATTTTGATTGTGTTCGCAGGGATAACCAATATCTTACCTTAGTATAGCTCACAACACTTTGCAAAGTACTTTATTATGCTCAAAATGTTCTCCCGGGTACCTAGAACAAGTATAAGATCAACTTATAAGCTACCACAAAGCCTAAGTGCAAAATAGGGAAATTTCAGCATGTTCCCAGCTTTGCGCCATCTACTTGACAACGACTTTGGGAGGTCAAGAAGACCAGATACAACAAAACTCAGTTCTATACATTTGTTGGGCACTCAAAGGCCTTTTCAAAAATGTAAGGTTTGACTCATAACGATCTATAATGAAAGAGATATGATTTTTACAAAAACAAACCTGTAGCCTCGTCAGAAATCTGACCAGTCCTGAATATCGTCATTTTTAGCTCTCTTATGAGCAAAACCAGAAGAAACTTAGTTCTTATGAAATTTCACCGACACTTGGACCTTTCCAAAAATATAAGATTCGACTTCTAATTCGTCCAGATGAATCTTCTATGATGTTTGCAAGATGACTGAAAATTTCAGTCCTAAAGAGCCCTTAAATTCAACTTGAAACTTCAAGTGATAAACCCAAGACTTTATGAACTTGATTGTTTTGTGTTATGAATATGTGAGAGAGAGGAAAGAGCAGAGAGGGATGATAAAATTGATCATCAAAGGCTTGTTTATATAGCCCCTAAGTGGCAACTAAGTGTTAAGAAGTCAAGACTACTAGTCTTGACCATTAGGTGTATTTAAATCTAACCCATGTGTTTACAACTCATCCTTGAGTGTAATGGCTGAAACTTTGGCCTTAAAACAAACTAGAACATGTTCATTACATGATTACAAGCTATAATCCAAGTCTTGGTTAGTTTGTGTGGGGTTTATGTCAAGAACACAAGCTTGACTTGACTAATTGACTTTGGTTGACTCTAAACTTTGATTCTTGATTATTATTTGTGTAATTAAGTGTAGTAACTAGTTTATGTAAGTTTGTTTGCTTTTATTCATTTAGTTATAATTCAATTACAAGTATATATATATTTATTAGTAGCTAATTTAGGTACACAATTGCATATAAACATATAAGCACAAAGGATACATATATGGTAACTAATCAAAATGTATACCCATATATACATATGATTAATTATCTTTACACATATAATATTTCATTCATATAATTACATTATACCTTAATTGATTCGTAAAATTACGTGAAATCTAGACAAGTCGAAGCATGGTTGACTAGCAAGTCAAAGTCAACAAAATAAACGAAATAAAGATTTTGGGATGTTACAATTATCTCCTCCTTAAAAGGATTCTGTCCCCAGAATCACCTCTATCCATATAGGAGGGAAGAACTATCCCTAGCCTTAGCTTTCATTTTTCGCTACATGCTCTCATCTTAATTTTTTTTTTTAACCACTTAACTAATACAAGGTCAATCAACCTCTCGCATAACTCATTCAATTTATGCTTAAAAACACTAAATGTCGCTCCAATAAACCGTTATTAGAAGATATGGCATTTAACCCACATATCAAATCCAATACATGGAAATATAGCAAAAATTGTCATAAGAGGTTGCCTACAAAAGCACTGGAATATTTAACGAAGGTTATAGCAAGTAGTAAAGAAAATAAGGCTAATCATCATAATTATGCATATAAACAACAAATACATAAAAGCCTTAATTCTACTCTCGCACTCGGCCCATCCCAGTCCTAAAAGCAATCTCCTAAAGGCTAAGGCACAATTTCCTAAGCTCAATTTCGCAACAACGTTACTAGTTTAAGTCCATGACCTACACCTATGGCCAACGGTTCACTTAAACTAAGTCTCTGATACCATCTTGTAACACCCAAACTTTAAAAATACCGGGTTCCAAAAATTTTTATTCATTTTTTATTCATCTATAGACCACAATGGCGGAAAAGGTCTATTTTATAATTAAACAACTGTCAACCTTAATCAACCATCAAGGTTGACCCTAAATTATTTAATGGTGTTACTAACGTATTGCTCTTTTTACAATGAAACCCAATATTCATATTCTGCGGGTCTACACAAACCTGAACTAGGAATAATAACATAATATGCAACTATTGGCTAAGGGCACTTCTCAAAAACTATAAGCTAATAGTCTACCCATTCCTCACCACGTGCAACTTCATTCCTTGCTCTCTGCGAGACACAACCGACAAAGTAGACACAAGTGTCAGCTTATAAAGCTGAGTAAGATAAGGTTAATCCAAAATATACATGTTAAACAAAACTGATTATTAAAACAGTTACATATATAATTACCCATCCAATTGGTCATGATTCCATACCTGCACAATTAGGTCAATACATACCAATAATAGGATATCACCCGCATATCCTATATCTATATCATTCCATTCATATATACCAAATATAGAATATAAACCGCATATCCCATACATATATCATTCCATTAATATATACTAAATATAGAATATAAACCGCATATCCCATACATATATCATTCCATTAATATATACTAAATATAGAATATAAACCGCATATCCCATACATATATCATTCCAATATTATCATATATAGGTTTCCTAATAATCAATAGAAACCTATCCCGTATCACCATTCATTATCATGATAAGATTCTTAAGCACAAAGAATCTTATTTCCATATTTAAGGATCACTACATTACCATATAGTTTACACATATCCTTAAATACTATAGGCTAGTGTCCATCAAACCACCTATCGATCCATAAATCAACATATCCTTACTAAAACATTTTACAACATATAAACAATTAATCCTAATTATAAACATTGAAATATCACATAACTATCAATCATCTAATACATTCATAAGTCCCAAATACCCCCCGCATAGTTCATAAGCTTTATGTGAACTTAGGGTATCTATCATCCCAAGGACAAACAATCGATCATAATCCTGTACATATGACATCAATATACACAAACAATAGGATTTAATCATGAAATCCTAAATGTGCCTATCATATATAGGGTTCATAAACAACAATAGGGAATCCTATTTCAATTTGCAAGAACCATCCACCAACATTATGGACTATATACAACGTAATTCTCGTCTTAAATATTTGCGAGAACATCCATCACCAATATGGACTTATTCAACGTAATTCTCGACTTTAACAATTGTGAGGACATTCATCTACATTATGAACCATCGTATCCTCAGAACATGTGCTATACAACATATAGGCATTTAACCTACACACAAATTCTCAGAGTATGTGCTATACATCGAATAGGCAGCCATCCTATACACATATTCAATCATTGAGAATATCCATTTAATCATATGGACCATCGAATCCTCAGAATATATGCTATACAACGATTAGGCAGCTAACCTACACACATATTCTCAGAGCATGTGCTATACACCGAATAGGCAGTTATCCTATACACATATTCAATCATTCGTATTCCACTTTGGGTTATACCCGTGGAACTCGTAGGTCATAGTGCCAATTAAACGATACACTATGGGATAAGCTTATCTCTTTATCGTATTTTATACTCGAGTTCATTTTCTAAAGGCAAGCTACCTCATAAGCTATTTATGTTCAACATAACAAGGCCCTTAGTAATGTGCACAAGTGATCATACCATCCTATGATTACTAGTGTCACTATCATTCAACTCATCAACATAAGAGCTAAATCATATAATCATGCAATCAATCTTAACAACAAGTCAAGTATATGTAGCATAATAACCGTATCATTCTACTATTGATACAAACATTACAATAGCCCATCATCACCCTCCCAACATGGTTCAATCATATAACCATAGGGTGTCAACAAATCCAAGGACCAACGATCATTCATTTCAACCCGCAATAGATTAACTAACATAATTAAACTATGGTTGAGTCATTAGTAATCATAAGGGTTAAACAACAATCCTACCCACATGCATACATAAATTACAGTCCCAAAGTCTCCCATAATAGATTAAACCCTTCCCCCAATGCCCATTCCAACATATAGGACATGAAAGTATGTTTAAACTACGTTTGACACTTTGAAAATGGACAATTTTGATTGTGTTCGTAGGGATAACCAATATCTTACCTTAGTATAGCTCACAACACTTTGCAAAGTACTTTATTATGCTCAAAATGTTCTCCCGGGTACCTAGAACAAGTAAAAGATCAACTTATAAGCTACCACAAAGCCTAAGTGCAAAATAGGGAAATTTCAGCATGTTCCCAGCTTTGCGCCATCTACTTGACAACGACTTTGGGAGGTCAAGAAGACCAGATACAACAAAACTCAGTTCTATACATTTGTTGGGAACTCAAAGACCTTTTCAAAAATGTAAGGTTTGACTCATAACGATCTATAATGAAAGAGATATGATTTTTACAAAAACAAACCTGTAGCCTCATCAGAAATCCGACCAGTCCTGAAAATCGTCGTTTTTAGCTCTCTTATGAGCAAAACCAGAAGAAACTTAGTTCTTATGAAATTTCACCGACACTTGGACCTTTCCAAAAATATAATATTCGACTTCTAATTCGTCTAGATGAATCTTCTATGATGTTTGCAAGATGACTGAAAATTTCAGTCCTAAAGAGCCCTTAAATTCAACTTGAAACTTCAAGTGATAAACCCAAGACTTTTTGAACTTGATTGTTTTGTGTTATGAATATGTGAGAGAGAGGAAAGAGCAGAGAGGGATGATAGAATTGATCATCAAAGGCTTGTTTATATAGCCCCTAAGTGGCAACTAAGTGTTAAGAAGTCAAGACTACTAGTCTTGACCATTAGGTGTATTTAAATCTAACCCATGTGTTTACAACTCATCCTTGAGTGTAATGGCTGAAACTTTGGCCTTAAGACAAACTAGAACATGTTCATTACATGATTACAAGCTATAATCCAAGTCTTGGTTAGTTTGTGTGGGGTTTATGTCAAGAACACAAGCTTGACTTGACTAATTGACTTTGGTTGACTCTAAACTTTGATTCTTGATTATTATTTGTGTAATTAAGTGTAGTAACTAGTTTATGTAAGTTTGTTTGCTTTTATTCATTTAGTTATAATTCAATTACAAGTATATATATATTTATTAGTAGCTAATTTAGGTACACAATTGCATATAAACATATAAGCACAAAGGATACATATATGGTAACTAATCAAAATGTATACCCATATATACATATGATTAATTATCTTTACACATATAATATTTCATTCATATAATTACATTATATCTTAATTGATTCGTAAAATTACATGAAATCTAGACAAGTCGAAGCATGGTTGACTAGCAAGTCAAAGTCAACAAAATAAACGAAATAAAGATTTTGGGATGTTACAATATACTCAACAGAATTTAAGTAGGATCTCTCGTGCAATAAGAACTTATGAAAATACTATTTTGACTCAATAAAACAAAACATAAATCAGATTAAAAATTACAGAATAATAAACTAATCTATACACAATAGTTATCTTAATTTATTCATTATTCACATGTGACTTGGGTACTGCTGATCAGATCAGGTTAGCATTTACATAAGCCTACTAGCGAGAAATAATTCTCTTATTATTAGTTATGAATAGTGATCCAAAAACGATTACCAATATGTTTGTCCTCTTAAACACTCGGTACTTCCAGTCTCCTTTTTTGGTTTGTGGCACTTTCGTATTACTTGAGCCAATGACAGTCACCATGTAACATAGTAAGTTACTCATGCCACAATTTTAGTTTGCGAACTTATGTGCCCCATATTCAGATATACTCTCACAATCGATACAAGCACTAAGATTGAGACAGTTGGTGAGTATAGTGAGAAAGTCTTTAAGAATCAAGTCAGCGGTGACAGGTCGGTGATTCCTCACACGCAAAGCGACTTAACTTGACTCACGTACGGAAATATACTTAACATTGCATAATGCCAAGTACTTGCATATTTGTGACATTATTTTTAAAGCACTTATGAAAACCCGTGACTTTCGATGAGACCCGTGTAGCGAACTTTCTGACAACCTATCCCAAGTTGAAAGCTTTAGGTAGGCTAGGTATACAAAGACACCCCAAGGACTTACTTGTTCGAATCTCAAAGGCCACATTAGCTTCATATTTTCAACAGATTTATTTGATATTTGAGTATCTTGTCACAAATATACATCCGAAAAAGCAATACATACACATATATGTACCCGAGACCTTCTATATAAAGACCAAATATACATAATTATAATTCAAGATCTTTCATAAGATTTAAAGGACTTGTCTATTTTAAGAACAAGCATTATCAGCCATATATCTGAATACGTTTCCCATAAGAACATTGTATACATTTAAGTTCAGATTAAAAGGAAACCTTGGTACTTTGTGCCTATCGATACATCATATAATGGTATCACTGAACTGAGCATTTTAAAGTACAATTAAGTAGGCTTAAGAGCTAAAGTATCGTCACATCTAATCATGTAGTGCAGTAACCTTACCTTTTTTTCTTTTTTTTTATATGACACTATCTATATACGACTTAAACTACTAAGACTCTAAAAGAAAATTTAAGTTCTTTGAGAGAAACTACTCAGCATTCTTCATACCATTGAGTTGATATAACAACTCATGACGAGGTCTATCAAAAGCTTTAGTGTATAGATCTGCAAGGTTATCATCAGTAATAACCTTTTCTAAGTGAATAAGCTTTTTCTCAAAACAGTCACGTAAAAAGTGATGCTTTATATCTATGTGCTTGGTGACTTTAATGTTTTTCGGATTCTTAGTAATATCCATGGCAGACTTATTATCAATACAAATAGGAGAGTCTGAGATATCCATATCATATTCGCGCAATTGTTGTTGTATCCAAAGTACCTGAGAACAGCATTGACCAGCAGCTATGTACTCTGCTTCACACGTAGACTGTGCAACAGATGTCTGCTTCTTGCACTGCCACGATATAATTCTCCCCCCTAAAAGCTGACATCCACCTGACGTTGATTTCCTATCCGAACTGCAGCCACCATAATCCGAATCAGTATAAGCTTTGAATTCAAAGGAACCATGCATGGGATACCAAAGCCCTAGTCGAGGCTTGGCCTTCACATAACGAAGAATCCTTTTCGCAGCTTTCAAATGTGACTCTTTCGGATTAGCCTGATATCTAGCACACATACAAACAGCTAAGGTAATGTCTGCACGTGATGCCGTCAGATACATCAAGGAACCGATGATAGCCCGATATTGAGTTGCATCGACGTCTGGATCATTAGTCTTATCAGGACATAGCCCATGATTAGTCTGAATGGGAGTAATATCATCTTTAGCATCGGTCATTCGAAACCTAATAAGAAGATCTTGAACATACTTGGTCTGATGAATAAAGAACCCATCCTTTAGTTGATCCACCTGTAGTCCAAGGAAGAAGGTTAATTCCCCCAAAGCACTCATTTCGAACTTAGCCTTCATGCTATGCTCAAATTCCTTGCACATATTCTCATCAGATGAACCAAAAATAATATCATCGACGTAAACCTGTACAAGCAAGTAGTCCTTCCCTTTCCATTTGTTAAACAACGTGCTGTCAATAGAACCTCTAGTAAAACCATTTTCATTCACATGAGTAGACAGTTTTTCATACCATGATCGAGGAGCCTGATGTAAACCATATATAGCCTTATCAAGACGATATACTCTATTAGGGAAGTCTGGATCCTCAAACCCGGGAGGTTGATCTACATACACTTCTTCTCTTATTTCCCCATACAAAAAGGCACTTTTTACATCAAGTTGATACACCTTTATACCTTTATAACTAGCATGTGCCAGAAATAATCGAATAGCTTCAAGTCTAGCTACTAGTGCAAATGTCTCATCGTAATCGAAGCCTTCTTGTTGCTCAAAACCTCTAACCACCAACCGAGCCTTATTGCGAGTGACTACACCTTTGTCATCCTTTTTACAACGAAAAACCCATCGCGTTGACAAAGGAGATTCACCCTGAGGTAAGTCAACTAACTTCCATACATCAAGCTTCCTAAACTGAGCCAATTCTTCTTGCATCGCCTCAACCCATGACGGATCTTTAAGAGCCATTCCAACATTTTTAGGCTCAACCTGAGAGATGAAGCAAAAGTACAAGTACCAGGTAATTGCCCCAGTATCCTTAATTTCAGCAAACATACTTGACAAATTTTTCCTATTCTGATTTCTCGTGCGAACAGAGGCAGAAGCATCACCAATGATTTGCTCTACTGGATGATCCTTGTTGACTCTTGTTTGAGGAACCGTACCGACTGTAAGATCATTTCCCAAGTTAGTCTGCACATGTTGCTCTGGAGTTTTAGGCTCCTCCTGATTTTCACCTTCCGTGTCGTCAGTATCATAGAAGGGAGTGTCAGGTAGAGGTATATTTAAAGGATCATTAGGATCTTTAGGAGCAGTCTCTAAGGTAGAATCTGCTTCTTTGGTCCCACTTGATTCTCCAGATTTAGTAGCAGGCTTAATGAATGGTGAGGAAACCGGAGAAGAAACAGGAACAGGCCCACCTTCAAGGGGATCATGAAGAGTAACTATATCCTCCACAATCGAAACACCTGTAAAAGAAACAGGACCACGAAAAGAGGTGAAGACACCATCATAATCGAAGTCATTAGCAAGACCAATGTGTACAGCAGGTTTATGACTGACAATAACAACATTTGTACCAAAATTAACTTTGCCAGTTTTCTGATTGTACACACGCCGAATTGGTGTACTAGGTATATAACCTAAAAAGAAACCCTCCTCAGATTTAGGATCAAATTTGCCCTGAGGAAGAACTTTAAGAAAAGTGCAAGGTACACCAAACGGCTCAACATTTTGCAAATTGGGCTTTGTGTTGTGCAAAAGTTCATAACAAGTTTTCTTAAACCGTTTAACTGTTAAAACCCGATTTAAAATGTGACAAGCTGTATTCACTGCCTCCCCCCAGAAAGTAACAAAAAGCCCTGAATCAGCAAGCATCGTCCTAGCTGTTTATATCAATGTCCTGTTTTTTCTTTCAGCTACACCATTCTGCTGTGGCTCATGCGGTGCACTGAATTGATGTTGAATACCCTTGGTCAGGCAGAAAACAGTAATAGTATTATTCTTGAACTCAGTACCATTGTCACTCCTGATTCTCTTAACTTTATCTTCATGGACATTCTCAACTTGTCTAACAAAATCCATAAACCGGTTTGCGGTCTCGTCCTTTGTCTTCAAGAAAAATACACATGAGTACCTTGAGTAATCATCAGTGATCACCAAACAGTAGGACATCCCTCCAATGCTTCTTACGTTCACAGGACCAAAAAGATCCATATGAAGTAATTCGAAAGGTTTGGATATAGAGTTGTGCACCTTTGGTTTATGAGGATTCTTATGTTGCTTTCCTTTCAAACACGGTACACATTTATCTTCCATCCCAAACTTCTTAACTGGAACACCTTCAACTAATCCAAGACTAACAAGTTCATTCATCTTCCGAAAGTTGATATGTCCCATTCTACGATGCCAGAGGAGAGATTCAAACTCATTTGCTTTGCTCAACAAATAGAGGGGCTCCATTGGATTATCAACACCTAAAACTAAGCCATAGATGTCTCTCTTCCTAGGAGCTCTGAGCATTATCCATTCCGCTGGAATAACGAAACCCGGCTTCAAGATGAATGCCTCCTTTTCTGCGAAATAAACATTGTTGCCCTTGTCACAGATCTGTGAGACACTCATTAGATTATGAGTAAGTTGTTCCACATAGTTTACTCTTTCTAGAGTAAGTTGTCCATTGACGACATCTCCTTGACCGGTGATGTTTCCACCCTTGGATCCAACAAAACTAACGTACGACCCATTTATTCCAGTATAATTGGACAAGAGCTTCCTGTCCCCTGTCATGTGCCTGGAGCATCCACTGTCAAGGTACCATAAATGAATTGGTTTCCTAGGAACTCCCTGCACATAAAATGAGAAAAATTAGTTTTCATTGGGACCCAAACCTTCTTAGGTTTGGGTCGACCCTTCTCATCCCTGAGAATCAGTTCAGTCCAATATCCATTCCTCGAAGCCGTGGGTAGGACATGATTCTCGTCTCGTCGTCTCACCAGAGGAGACTTCTGAACTCTCAACGGAGAAGTTCTAGGAGAATGAGGGCCATAAGAAGGTCGAACACTTGAATGAATTCGGTCATAATATGAATTTTGATTTCTAGGAGCAGAACGAGCAAGTCGTGGAGGTGTTTGAAAATGATTTGAATTCTCATGAACATTTCCTGATGAACCTTTCAGTGGAGATTCACGTTGTTGTGGTATAGTAAACGGTTTTGGAGAAGATTGAACTTTAACCTCATCAACCTATTTATCATTACCCAACCCCCTTTTTCCTTCCGAGAAGGAAACCTTTGAAGGAGAACCTGATCTTCGAGGTCTATTTGGACATACACTATAAACATGACCCTTTTCATGACAAGCAAAGCAGGAGAGGACCTTGAACTTTTTGTTTGTATTTACCTTTTTATCGGTACCTACAGATTCATTGTTAGCACTAGTGTCCACTGACTTACTTGTTTTTCTTTGATCTTCTTTTTCACGGTCTCGTTTAGCACCATCTTTCTCATGTTTACCTTTACTTGGGAACTTCTTAAGTGCAGGCATTAAGATGTGCTTTAAAACCTTAGTTGCTTCTTCATTAATGGCTAAATTATCTTCAGATTTTCTAATCCTAGACTGCTTAGGTAATGGAGTGAGACGCAACTGACTTAATTTCTTCATATCCTCAATAGCTACATCCCAGACTTTATCAATCCTCTTAGGGTCAATAGATTCTAATGGGAATTCTAACTCAATATAGACCCTATTACTCTTGTGAAGTGTAAAGTGTACAATACTGTCTTTCTGACCATTAGGAGTAGACTGATTTAAGACATTCTTTTGATCCCTCAGGCATCTTTGCCTCAGAAATTGAGTCTTTTGGATTACCATCTATAACACTAGGTTGAAGAAGGATTTCAGGAATATTAGGTTCAACAGACGTATAGTTATTATTGAAAGGAGGAGGCACGTCTTTATAAGAAATCTTAGCAGTGTCAAGACTCTTAGAGGAAGAATCCTCAAACTTTGTCATATGCATTAAAAGCTCAGTATGTCCAGCAGAATCAGATTTAGCATTTAATTCCAAGATTTCTATCCTAGCATCAGCAAGTTCCTTTTCAATGGTAGCACACTTTCTAGCTAACAAGTGCGGAATCCTCACGAGATAACTAGTTTGATTAGTTATCGAATATATTGTAACACCCCAACATGGCGGAATCATGGGGTATCACTTAGAAATAGCACATCACGACATAGGAATTATGTAGAGTCAACTATATGAAAACATAAGATCGAAACGATCCATAAACTCGTACAAACGTATACAATACATTCATCAACATTCATCAAATACACGTTCAATCAATAATAAAAGGAAATTCAAATCAATAATAGTTGATCCTAAAAGTAACCCATTAAAGGGAGAATAAGGATCACGGATCCAGAAGTCCAAAGCTAGTCCAATTCTAACAAGCAAGCAATGCAATCATCCATTTTGTCTCTGATTAACTTGATTACCTGAAAAGTGTACTAAAGAGCGTCAACATAAAGTTGGTGAGTTCGTAGGGACATATAACAAGGAATAAACGTATCGGGAATACAACCGTTAACGATATACGGGGATTAGAATACCTAATCACATCAAGAAAACCCTAAAAGGGTATACGTTAGCACAACATCAACACATATCACGATTTAACACACGTTCAATCAATAATAAAAGGAAATTCAAATCAATAATAGTTGATCCTAAAAGTAACCCATTAAAGGGAGAATAAGGATCACGGATCCAGAAGTCCAAAGCTAGTCCAATTCTAACAAGCAAGCAATGCAATCATCCATTTTGTCTCTGATTAACTTGATTACCTGAAAAGTGTACTAAAGAGCGTCAACATAAAGTTGGTGAGTTCGTAGGGACATATAACAAGGAATAAACGTATCGGGAATACAACCGTTAACGATATACGGGGATTAGAATACCTAATCACATCAAGAAAACCCTAAAAGGGTATACGTTAGCACAACATCAACACATATCACGATTTAACAACATTTCGGCACGACTTACATATGTTCCAAAGGCGTGATCATTACGGCATGACTTACATATATTCCAAATGCATGTACAACAACATGACTTATGTGTCTTTCAACAGCATGTATAACGGCATGACTTATGTGTCTTTCAACAGCATGTATAACGGCATGACTTACATATATTTCAAAGGCATGATCACAACGTTTACGTTTCATACAATACAACGTTTAACAACAACAATTCCATATACGATTAACAACGTTTAACAAGCACATTCTACAAATACGATTCCATGTAACGATTAACAACGTTCAACAAGCACGTTTAACAAACACGTATATGTACACTTTTCAGCCTGAATCTCAATTGAGTAGGGAGGGTTTACGAAACTCACCTGAAATGAGCAATAAATTCCCAAGTCGAAAGAGAGTAGAATCAATGTCCACGATAGCTGAAACCTATCATACACGTATCACATTAATCCTAAAGCATCTCAAGAGGTAAGGTCCTATGAATATTGCCCTATTCTTATCATAAAATCTTTATTATGTCCATTTTATAAGGCTTTGATCCAACCGAAGTGAAATCATTACATTTTGTTTCATAATGACTAGTCGAAACTTGACCACTGTTGCTTTATCAAAACTTTGGAAATTTTATAACTATGTTCTGGACTCAGAGGCATATATCATTGGAAAATAGACTCAATTACGCTTCCGTGGCCGCTTGAATCGTCAAAAACGGACTTACGGATCAAAAGTTATAAGTGTTTGAAAATGACTTTTTTGCAGTTTATCACGGCGCGATAAATTGAATTCACGGCGCGAGAAATTGACTTCTCGGCGCGAGATTTTGACATCTCGTCGCGATATTTTGATCAGCATTCGAAATTCTTGTAAACCTGAAGCCTCACGATGCGACTAAGGGACCTAACGGCGCGATTTTTACCCAGACCAGTAAGAAACCAAGCCCAAACACAACCCTAAAACCCTCCAAAACCAATTTTAACTCTAGAAATCGACCAAGGGACCTTTCCAACTCGTTTTTGGACCTAAATATACATATATACACATAATCAAACCCAACCCACTTCATGGTTTCAACCCATAACTTCAAAATCACTTCCAAATCATTTCAACCCAAACCAAAACCAAACAAACCATAATTCGACTTTTGGCTCGATTTGTGACCCGAAAACACTTGGTTACCACTAGAAACATGTGAACAAACATAAAATGGGGATTATGGGATGAGTTTAACTTACCAAAAGTCTTTTGACACATAAATTCGAATTTGAACTAGTTGGAGGTGAAGAACACTTGAAACTAATACAACCTTGAATTCTCTTGAAGATTGATGATAATTATTGTTATAAATTAGTTTCTTTACTTTCAATTTTGATGTTTGTATCAAAAGAAATCAGAAAGAATCAAAAGAATAAGAAGAAGAATGAAAGGGGAGGGGTTTGGGTTCTCCTGAAGTAGAAATAGGAATAATAATAATAGAGTGTGTAATAATAGAGGGTATCCGTGAATATATATCAATAAGTGAGGTAGTAGGGATATATATATCCGCTACTTGACTGGGTCCATGATTACTAAACAACTAAAATAAATCACGGGTTTATAACCTTTTATAAAAGTTTTGTCGGATGTCTACTAGTAACATTATTCAACTAATAATCAAATATAGCTTGTGACAATTTCACGAGTATTCCTACTTTTCATAAAGTATGTCGGCTTTGTCCCATTAATGGAATTATTAGATAACCACCGACACTGTGCCACCGACACTATTGAAACCATACATTATACTTAAGGTTTCGTATATATGTTTTTCTCCGTTACTACAGTTACTAAATTATCGTTATAATCTAATTTCCATAACACGTATGGGCCAATATCATGGTCTTGGAACATGGACTTAATTCTAGGAGTCTAAATATGACCTTATATTTGGCCCAATTTACAGATAAATGTACACAATTATGTCCAAAGTTTTCGTTTATTAAAATAGTTAGTCAAAATACATACACGGTCCAACGGGTAAAAATCATGGATGTTACATTATTCCCCAGTTAAAAGGATTTCGCCCTCGAAATCTAGATTGTATCGAGTAAAAATATACTTAATGTGATTTATGTTTTGTCTCAGTGTCAATTAATAGATATTAAAAGACATGACATCTAATCTCACATACACATTTACACACATACTTAACAGCAAAATACAGTGGGCACCTCTAATTGATGCCTTCTACTCTCAACAGTATAGGATGAACCATGTATGATTTTAAACAGAACCCTTCTACTCTCAACAGAGTAGGATGAACTCGCACACAATCCTCAACAGGATTATCATTTAGAACTAGTGTATATATATAAATAACTCTACAGCTTGTACATATATAATAACCAACCACTGGTATACATATAGCATGAACTACTTGTACATTTATGGTATATCATAGATAATCTGTCTAAACACAGGTAAATCTGACTAAAGTACTATACATCATTCAAATTCACTTTCTCTTTCATATTTGACCGTTAGAAACGGCTCCTTTTTAGACTATATATAATAACCAACCACTTGTATACATATAGCATGAACTACTTGTACATTTATGGTATATCATAGATAATCTGTCTAAACACAGGTAAATCTGACTAAAGTACTATACATCATTCAAATTCACTTTCTCTTTCATATTTGACCGTTAGAAACGGCTCCTTTTTAGACTATATAATAATACCACACACATATCTCTCCATATTAACTTAACATTATCCTTTTCTCAAACCTAACTGAAACGAACACTTATACCAAAAATGTTGAGCCCTTTCCTAATCGTGGTTTACATAGTCATTATAGCTTGGTTACTTATTGTGGCTCAGCTCCCATTGGATGAGGCTTATCCGTGGTTAGTGGCGTTCGTCTTTGGTGTGGTTCCTTTACTGTTTATAGCAACGTGGGTTTCTGTATATGGTTTTTAAGTGTTATATTCTCAGTTGTTGTATTTCTATTTAAATAGTGCAATGAGTATCATTCAATTTGTACCAGTGATGAAATACAACTTTCTTTCTCTTTAACATGTTATGAAGTTTGAGCTGTAGACAACTATGTTATCTATTATAGACTATTACTTAACTGTTTGCCTTCTCATACTGTTTCTGAAAATCATGGTTTTTAATGTCCTGTAAATAGTATCCGTCACAACATTTGGGTACCATACCAGTGATAATACAAAAAGGGAATTCCTTTATCTTTTTCATTTGAATTTTTTTTTTTTTATGTCAGGTAGGGAAATTACCCAGTTAAAAGAATTTCCCTTAATCATTCAAATTGATTTTTAACAACCCAAAGGTAAAGAGAAGAATTCAAAAAAATCATATTACTATCGTGATGATTTTAGATTACTGTAATTTTATGGACACCTGTCCGTTCTCCAAGGTCACACTTCGTTTTTCGTTCTCTATATAAGAAAGGCACTTGTAACAATAATAGGCATTCTGAAATTTCCTTCTCTCCTTTACATTTTTCTTTGTGTGAAACTATATTTCCACACATCCAAATCAACCACCGTTATTTCTCAACTAAACCATGGCCACTCACACATTTATTGCACTTGAACATTCAATCGAGCTTTTGTCAAAGCAAATTGAACAACTTAACAATACTATAGTATCACTTGCTACTGAACAAACCACCTCATTTAAGTCTCTTACTTCCCAAATCGACCAAATACACTATAGCACTCCTTTTCTTCTAGGAGCTGATAGAGCACTATTGAGAAAATCTATCGATAAACAAACAAAACTTGAAGCAGAAATTAGAGAAATTAAAGGGTTGTTGTATCAACTTGCTGATTTCTCACAATCTGAAGAAGTTGAAGCAACAGTTGACCCAATTGTTTTCAAGGGAAAGAGATCTATGTCATCACCTTCTCCTGTTATATTTCATGAAAATTTTGAAACACTCCGAAGTAGTTCTCAAGACGTGATCTTCAAAGAGATTATAGAACGTCAGAAAATACAAGCGATGGAGGAAGAGGCTTCTCTGAAGTTAGCTAAGGAACTACTACTTGCAGAAGCAGGAGAAACAGGTTTTGATGTGCAAACACCAGCAAGTCAACATGTCAACATATTAGAACTTGCTAGTAAAAGAGAAGCTGAGTGGTATGCCAAAATGGCTAAAGGTGAAGAAAGTCTAAAGAAGTATCTACAGGAAACTATGGGGGAAGAAGATATCATTCTGAGAGGCGATGAAAGTAGCACTCCTCTACTTTCTCAAAGACCTGTGAAAAGACTAAGAACTGTTGGCGCCTCATCATCCGCTCCCGATATGCTCCCACTAGCTGACGATGATGCCTTGTTAAATCTTCAGCTTCCAAAGGGCATAGTGTTTGTGGAAGGAATGGTCTTAAGTAGGCCTGCTGGGATCTTCTACACTTCAGAGGATGGGGATGAGAAGTTCTTTCGTTTAAGCGAGATCGATAAGGCTTCTACTCATTTCTTAACAAACATTTGGAAGATTTGTTCCAAGGATCCCAGTAATACCAACTTCTTAAGGCAGATTGAGCAAGAGTTAGCCAAACCACACCGAGCCACTTAGTCCAGTGTATGTTCCCGTTGAGAGCATATGTATTATTAATGTTTGTAATATTGGCTTGCTATGTTTGATCAAATAAAATTTCTACTTTTGTTCAAGTTTATAATTTATTCAATTTTATAAATTATAACAATTTTTCCATATGCACGACGATTCTCTCACGACACTTACTCAAACTATTCCCCAGTTAAAAGTTCTAGCAACATTTTTAACTTGATAATCGACTTCATGCTCATTAGTGGAAATGACTGCTTCAATATTCTCTATCTTAGAGAACACTCCTACATCTCTTCCATTCAACTTCTCCAAGTTTAATTACTTAAACAGCTTGTAGTTAAATCTTCTCATTTGTTTTTCCTTCGTCGAGAAATTTTGTTTAGGAAAGAAAATTCATATGAACTTACAATATATGCGTGAATTAAGGAATTTGTTGTACATATGCTTATATTTAATCATAAGAGAACTTTCACAACACTAGGCATTTAGCGCGGTTGGCTAAATGCGCGAAAGGGTGTGGCCTAGACCCAGGTTCGATCCCGGGGACGGCCGATTTCACCATTTTTATTTTTATTTCTTTATTGTATCCAATTACTATTGCGAGTTATATATATAGATTGTGCAATATATATTCATACCAAAGTTATCGCATTCCGATTACCCGCTCTACCCCTGTTCATAATCAGTACCCTATTATTGGTCTCGTTAAATTATTCTGATAAAGTTATTCAACTTTATTTCATTCATTCTAGATATAGATATAATAACGCTACATTATTGGCTTTATTGACGAGGAGTTATTCCTTGTCGGCCATTTCGACAATTATTGTCATCTGACATCATTGCATACGTTATATAAGCGAATAGTACGTCACAGTAAAATCATGTATTCTCACCTTAAAGTACAAGATCATTTAAGAATGAAATCTACAGAACTTTATTCGTGCTTATAGTTATAACCTCCTACGATCATCCTGTTTACTCTTATTCTAGTCATTTCTTTGAACACATTCATTAAATTACTAACTCAAGCTCCATGTTTATAAAAACGCCTCTTAACACACTAAATCACCTAATATTTCATAATATCTTACTTTACTTGAACATCATATTCTCCAAAAATCTTGGCTCATTTTATCAATCTATAGTAACTATAAGTTTGAACTTAGTCTATAGTTCATTATAAATCATTGGTCTACAATTATAGCTTATAAGTATCTAAGACCTTAATAAGCATGTATCCTAGATCTTATTCTCATACTATTATTCCAACAATGACTGATAATTGTAGACAATTATAAGTAATATAGCTTAGACATGGGCCATCCGATAATGCTTATAATATAAGGCATACCATTGGCCAGCCCATCGCATTACCAACTCATCCAAAATCCTCTATACCTGTACTACTATTTCAATTAACATAGCTTTCAATTCCACACAAATTTTAACAATTTCCAACTCATATCGTATCAGTCAAGCTCTTGTTCACAATATATCGTTTCAGTTCGAATTTATAACATACTGTTCAAATTCAAGTCCATAATATATCATTCAAGGTTCAAGTCCTCAATACATTATTCATATCATAATACTAAGGCAAATGTACTAATGTCTTAGCTATCATGCCATCATGTCAATTTCATAATAACTTATCATTATTCATATAATCTACAATCACCAATACAATCACGAAACATTCAACACTATATAAATAAAAAGGGGTCAAGTCATAACAAGGTGGGTAAAGCATAGTCCGAATTTTAACTTCAACATTCGACACATTAAAAGTGTTTGTATACAGGGTGTACCATCGGCTAACCCTCCACACCGTTAATATATTGAATGGATGTCAAAACTCAGCACCGATATGTTCTCTAAGTATTGGTCGGGTATGTATACAGGGTGTACCAGCGGCTAACCCTCCACCTAACCAACACTCATTAAACACACCGGGTTAGCTACTATACTTTATCCACAAGGCGCAATCCATAAGATCATTAACTTTATATGACATAGGATAACCATAGATTTGTTGATCAGGCGCCTCTAGGGTTATCGAATGTTATACTCCATTAATGCCATCATTTCATTTTGCTGGGGGACAAATAATAAATGCTTCTAAAATTCAACACATTAACGTTCATCACAATATTTCCATAATTAACGGTGTATCCCGACACTATCATATACGTTCATCACAACAATTCTCACATAACAATCAAATCATCATATCATAAGCAACCTACGAACTCTGTTTAAAACGTTTTTATGCATCATATAGTTCATGTTGCACACAAAGTTCTCTATCATGCATGCTAATATGAAATGTGGGTGCGATGGCTATAGACTAGGTAAATCCACCTAATTCTCTACAACCACGGCTCTGATACCATTCTGTAACACCCCAACATGGCGGAATCATGGGGTATCACTTAGAAATAGCACATCACGACATGGGAATTATGTAGAGTCAACTATATGAAAACATAAGATCGAAACGATCCATAAACTCGTACAAACGTATACATTCATCAACATTAATCAAATACACGTTCAATCAATAATAAAAGGAAGTTCAAATCAATAATAGTTGATCCTAAAAGTAACCCATTAAAGGGAGAATAAGGATCACCGATCCAGAAGTCCAAAGCTAGTCCAATTCTAACAAGCAAGCAATGCAATCATCCATTTTGTCTCTGATTAACTTGATTACCTGAAAAGTGTACTAAAGAGCGTCAACATAAAGTTGGTGAGTTCGTAGGGACATATAACAAGGAATAAACGTATCGGGAATACAACCGTTAACGATATACGGGGATTAGAATACCTAATCACATCAAGAAAACCCTAAAAGGGTATACGTTAGCACAACATCAACACATATCACGATTTAACAACGTTTCGGCACGACTTACATATGTTCCAAAGGCGTGATCATTACGGCATGACTTACATATATTCCAAATGCATGTACAACAACATGACTTATGTGTCTTTCAACAGCATGTATAACGGCATGACTTATGTGTCTTTCAACAGCATGTATAACGGCATGACTTATGTGTCTTTCAACAGCATGTATAACGGCATGACTTACATATATTTCAAAGGCATGATCACAATGTTTACGTTTCATACAATACAACGTTTAACAACAACAATTCCATATACGATTAACAACGTTTAACAAGCACATTCTACAAATACGATTAAGAACGTTTAACAACAACGATTCCATATAACGATTAACAACGTTCAACAAGCACGTTTAACAAACACGTATATGTACACTTTTCAGCCCGAATCTCAATTGAGTAGGGAGGGTTTACGAAACTCACCTGAAATGAGCAATAAATTCCCAAGTCGAAAGAGAGTAGAATCAATGTCCACGATAGCTGAAACCTATCATACACGTATCACATTAATCCTAAAGCATCTCAAGAGGTAAGGTCCTATGAATATTGCCCTATTCTTATCATAAAAGCTTTATTATGTCCATTTTATAAGGCTTTGATCCAACCGAAGTGAAATCATTACATTTTGTTTCATAATGACTAGTCGAAACTTGACCACTGTTGCTTTATCAAAACTTTGGAAATGTTATAACTATGTTCTGGACTTAGAGGCATATACCATTGGAAAATAGACTCAATTACGCTTCCGTGGCCGCTTGAATCGTCAAAAACGGACTTACGGATCAAAAGTTATAAGTGTTTGAAAATGACTTTTCTGCAGTTTATCACGGCGGATAAATTGACTTCACGGCGCGAGAAATTGACTTCTCGGCGCGAGATTTTGACATCTCGTCGCGATATTTTGATCAGAATTCGAAATTCTTGTAAACCTGAAGCCTCACGACGCGACTAAGGGACCTCACAGTGAACTCTGGCATTTTTGAAACTATATTTTCTATATGAAAAACTTATGGAACTCACCAACTTTATGTTGACGTATTTAGCATGTATTCTCAGGTAACTAGACGATACTCTATACATGGGACATTTTTCCGCTGCATACACATACTGGACCATGGCCTACC
>CM067173.1:71235225-71264381 GCA_034093135.1 Erigeron breviscapus
CGTGATCATTACGGCATGACTTACATATATTCCAAATGCATGTACAACAACATGACTTATGTGTCTTTCAACAGCATGTATAACGGCATGACTTACATATATTTCAAAGGCATGATCACAATGTTTACGTTTCATACAATACAACGTTTAACAACAACAATTCCATATACGATTAACAACGTTTAACAAGCACGTTCTACAAATACGATTCCATATAACGATTAACAACGTTTAACAAGCACGTTTAACAAACACGTATATGTACACTTTTCAGCCCGAATCTCAATTGAGTAGGGAGGGTTTACGAAACTCACCTGAAATGAGCAATAAATTCCCAAGTCGAAAGAAAGTAGAATCAATGTCCACGATAGCTGAAACCTATCATACACGTATTACATTAATCCTAAAGCATCTCAAGAGGTAAGGTCCTATGAATATTGCCCTATTCTTGTCATAAAAGCTTTATTATGTCCATTTTATAAGGCTTTGATCCAACCGAAGTAAAATCATTACATTTTGTTTCATAATGACTAGTCGAAACTTGACCACTGTTGCTTTATCAAAACTTTGGAAATGTTATAACTATGTTCTGGACTCAGAGGCATATATCATTGGAAAATAGACTCAATTAAGCTTCCGTGGCCGCTTGAATCGTCAAAAACGGACTTACGGATCAAAAGTTATAAGTGTTTGAAAATGACTTTTCTGCAGTTTATCACGGCGCAATAAATTGAATTCACGGCGCGAGAAATTGACTTCTCGGCGCGAGATTTTGACATCTCGTCGCGATATTTTGATCAGAATTCGAAATTCTTGTAAACCTGAAGCCTCACGACGCGACTAAGGGACCTCACAGCGCGATTTTACCCAGACCAGTAAGAAACCAAGCCCAAACACGACCCTAAAACCCTCCTAAACCAATTTTAACTCTAGAAATCGACCAAGGGACCTTTCCAACTCGTTTTTGGACCTAAATATACATATATACACATAATCAAACCCAACCCACTTCATGGTTTCAACCCATAACTTCAAAATCACTTCCAAATCATTTCAACCCAAACCAAAACCAAACAAACCATAATTCGACTTTTGGCTCGATTTGTGACCCGAAAACACTTGGTTACCACTAGAAACATGTTAACAAACATAAAATGGTGATTATGGGATGAGTTTAACTTACCAAAAGTCTTTTGACGCATAAATTCGAATTTAAACTAGTTGGAGGTGAAGAACACTTGAAACTAATACAACCTTGAATTCTCTTGAAGATTGATGATAATTATTGTTATAAATTAGTTTCTTTACTTTCAATTTTGATGTTTGTATCAAAAGAAATCAGAAAGAATCAAAAGAATAAGAAGAAGAATGAAAGGGGAGGGGTTTGGGTTCTCCTGAAGTAGAAATAGGAATAATAATAATAGAGTGTGTAATAATAGAGGGTATCCGTGAATATATATCAATAAGTGAGGTAGTAGGGATATATATATCCGCTACTTGACTGGGTCCATGATTACTAAACAACTAAAATAAATCACGGGTTTATAACCTTTTATAAAAGTTTTGTCGGATGTCTACTAGTAACATTATTCAACTAATAATCAAATATAGCTTGTGACAATTTCACGAGTATTCCTACTTTTCATAAAGTATGTCGGCTTTGTCCCATTAATGGAATTAAATAACCACTGACACTGTGCCACCGACACTATTGAAACCGTACATTATACTTAAGGTTTCGTATATATGTTTTTCTCCGTTACTACAGTTACTCAATTATCGTTATAATCTAATTTCCATAACACGTATGGGCCAATATCATGGTCTTGGAACATGGACTTAATTCTAGGAGTCTAAATATGACCTTATATTTGGCCCAATTTACAGATAAATGTACACAATTATGTCCAAAGTTTTTTTTTATTAAAATAGTTAGTCAAAATACATACCCGGTCCAACGGGTAAAAATCATGGATGTTACATATATTGCTAATTATAAGTATATAATCAGCCGTATGTGGTCTATCTTCGTTTTCTATATGCTAGAAACGAACTTAGTCGCTGTAGGTGTATGTGAGTTGAACGGATTACCTCAATTTAGGGTTTTCATTCATATATATATGTTTCTGATCGATATTGGGCCTGCTGGGCTTTGTTCTTACGAACTTAGCAGCCCAGCCCATATAACGAAGATTATCTTCGTTTGTTCCTAACGAAGATTATCTTCGTTAGTACTTACTTCCATCAGCATCTATGCCTAGTTATTTTCCAAGTATTTCACGTACAAGGAACCTAACATATATTATGTTTGTACTTGTATAACACAAATAACAAACATCATATATAAACAACATATATATAACACCAAAACATGTAATCGATCATTACTATAACATGAAGTCCATAATCTATCAATTACACATATATAAATAGACATAAAATAACATAATGTCTTAATCTAAAAGACTAATCAAATCTAAGTTGCTGTTGTAACATCAACATGTATCAACACGTATGTCAAGCACATAAAACACAACAACAATTTAACTTTTCAACATAATCCTATATAAATGATATACAACTACTGTACGAGATAGATATGGAACTTGGGGTTGTGTGCTAACTCCCCAATCACCTTTGATACATATGGATCTGCAGTCCTGTGTGCACCCTTTTGGCCAATTCTTGTTGTATCTAACATATTTGATATGCATGCATTGGTAATTTTGGACCCGACTATTCATACCCCTTTGATCTCTTAGTTCATTTCAGCGCTCATTTCGTTCATATTCATTTGTAATACTTATTTGATTCGCATCATATAACTCATTGTTCGTATACACTTTATATATATTAGCATTTTCCTTTGTTGTATCCGCGCACTAGGCATTAGGCTCCGCATTTTCTTTCCATGCGGCAGGTAATCAGTAGGCTTAGGAATAAACGGTTCGGGGGCATGTAAGTGCACGTTTTGGTGCACAATTTGTGTCCGATGCATCTCAATTAAAGGGCTGTTACTTTACAGAGATTTTCCAGACAACAGGACAAACTCGTGATTCAGTACCACGAGTTTGGACAAACTCGTGTGAACAGTACCACGAGTTTGGACAAACTCGTGTGAACAGTACCACGAGTTTGGACAAACTCGTGTGAACAGTAACACGAGTTTGGACAAACTCGTGTGAACAGTAACACGAGTTTGGAGGCCCACGAGTTTGAAGCCCAGCCCATTTGTAGCCTATATATAGTGTTCTTAGGTTTCAGTTTTAGTTGTCGATTTTAGTTGCAACAGATTTCGTCCATAGGGATCAGGGTAGTGATCAATACCCTGTCATTCCGCCATTATG
This sequence comes from Erigeron breviscapus, assembly GCA_034093135.1. Lineage (NCBI taxonomy): Eukaryota > Viridiplantae > Streptophyta > Magnoliopsida > Asterales > Asteraceae > Erigeron > Erigeron breviscapus. The sequence goes on from CM067173.1 coordinate 71,238,573, forward strand.
TAATTCGATTATCAAGAGTCGTCTCTTTGATTGTAATCCGTAATCATTGAGATGTATTGTAAACGGATTTATTCATTGTAATCATTCGACTAATGATAAAGGAATCAGATTTATATCTCCTGTTCATATTGATTTCGTGTTCATATATATGTGTTTCATTCAATTACCTCAATAACGATTATGTTTGAATTCCGCGCTTACATAGTCGTAGGAATCGCGAATCGACCGGTCCACAGGAACTTTCAGGGCAAGTTTCCAACTAGCTGAAGAGGTGTTCGTTGAAGATTTATCTATTTCTTTTTTAGTACTTTGAATAATACTATTTAACATCAGACCATATGTTGTAAATTTGAGTTATTTCATTTTGGGAATTGTTCGAGACCTCATTACTTATGAATTTGACATAAGATTATGCTCTTTTTGTTATCATTGAGTAATATCCACTTCGTTGGAAGTGGGGTGTTACAATTATGGTATCAGAGCCAAGTTCTTCCTGTAGTAAACCTATTTTGGTTTGACCCATGAGTGTGGGGTAGAAACTCTATTAGGACTTCATCTTTCCTTGAGTCCCATTTCGTTTCTGTTGACTTTCATTTCAATCGTTCTAATTCCGCTTTTGTTCCCTTTTAGATGCCTCCTCGTCGTCAAAATCATTTGGATCCTAATATCATTGCGGCTGTCAACCAAGCCTTGACAGTCGTATTGCCTACCATTGTGGCTCAAACAGCCGCAACGGTTAATCAACAACATGGTGCTGGTGCTGGTGCAGGAGCTGCTGGTGCTGGTGTTGGTGATGGTGCTGGAGCTGGTGTTGGAGCTGGAGCTGGTGCACAAGTTGGAAATCTTCATGTGTTGCTTGAAAGATTTTAGAAACAATGTACAGTCCCTCACACGATGGTTTAACCCAGGAGTGTAAAATAACAAGTCAAGTATGAACTAGAATCGGACTAGTATTACTTTAAATATAAATGCAAGAATATAAATAAAGCAATAAACGACTTAAGCAATATTTAAACAAGTAAATAAATGATGGAACACGAATGTAATTTTCAAGTGTATTTTCTTTATTGATGATAAACAAAATACAAGATTGTTGCGGAACCTAGATATTACAAGTATGTAACTATCTAAACAATCTTTGAATTACAAGTGATCTATACTTGCTAAATAATCTCCTTGGATCGATATACTTAAAGTTGTGAAGTATAACTGTTTAGATCGAGAGTATTTAAGCAAGTTCACCAAATTGCTAAAAAGTAATTTGAACGAGAAATATGACTTTGTATTTATAGGCAGATAAATTCAACAATGAATTTATTTGCAGTACAAATATGGTTGCATGCATTTAATGAACCGACAAGGTTATTAAATGCATTGGTTAAGGTACAAGGATAAAGTCCCTTTAACCAACCACCTTTACACACGTATGTACTTTTATCAATAGACAATTGGGATGTCCGGGTAAAAGTGTGTAAAGGCATAAAGTCAATTCCTCGATATCAGTGTCCAGACTTGTAAGGTCTAGAACACTGATAAAGGCTCCAGTCAGGAGATCTGGTAAGACTGTCAGTGGGCTCCACTAGTTGTCAGTCTTCTTTCTTCAGACTTCAGTCTTTGACTTCAGTGAGAATGTCTTCAGTAGAATAGATCTGGACTGAGGTGAAGTCCAGTGAGCTAATCTGGAGAATACTCCAGATTTCCTATACAAGTATTTGCTCACTGGTCTTCCATTATTTCTGAACAAATCTTCAGAGGGACTCCAGATTCCAAGTCTGGAGTTGGTCCAGTAATTATCATTTCAGGACAGATCTTCAGTAAGGCTCTAGTAGTCGAGTCTGGAGCGAGTCCAGTAAATCTGGACCTAACAAATTCCCCTATTTGTTTAGAAATAATGCAAGTGTTTTCAAGCTTATATCTATACAACTTTGTATGCTTGAAAAACACAAGTTTTGACTTAGTCTAAAAATTTATTGTTACTGGGAAACACTTTATAGATCATCAGTGTTCCAGTTTCATCTTTTAATACTAACTTAGACTAAATCTGATCATTTACTTTATGAATCAAAATATGCAACTATATTTACAGCCATCAACATAAAATAAGTTACAATTTTGACAATTTTAAATACAAACAACAAGTAAATGATATAAAAGTTAGGCCCTTCTCTTCGATGTCTATCCTGGAGCATCTTCAGAAGCCTTTCTCTTTGGTGATGGGGCGAATGGAACAGACACTAGTGGTCTTATACCTAGAACAGCTTCCATCTGTTGAATTCTTATCCAAACCTTTTCAATCCTCTTCATAAATGCCTTTACATCAGGAGACAAATTAGTTTTACCTTTGAAAGTTAATCCTATCTCCTTCAGTTTAGTCCATCCAAAAGCTTGGACTGATGCATTTTTCCTTTCATCTGTAAAGTTACCCTCCCTGGTCAACTTTATATTAAATCTGGTCATGCCTTGATGATTTTCAGCGAGTTTGATTTCAGTACCTATGATCCTTCTGGCATCAGCCCTGAATTTGAATATATCATCATACTTGGCTTTCTGCTTAGCCATCTGGACCATATGTTCAGTTTCCTTGTATATTCTCTGCTGTTCCATGGCAGACTGGAGTTGATCACGATTGATTTTGAGAGAAGTATCTAGAGGAATGAATGTACTCATATCTGCATCTTTTATTGCTTTGAGCTGTTTGGCAGTAAGTTTTGGCAGACCCTTTATCTTTTTCCTGTACTCTATCTCCAGAGCACCATCATTCTTCCTTATTTTCCTCTGGAGGTTCACCAGTTCCTCCTTTCTCTGCCTAATCAGTTCAGGTACACTGACATCATAAGTTACAGCATCATACAATTGTTCTTCTTCAGAGTACCTGGACCGAATGTGAACATCATCCAATGCATTCAGACATTGATGAACTCTGGGGTCATCCTTCATCTTCTTGTAAACATCAATATTTATGGCCAATCTGCCAGCATTATATGAATCCAGAGTTCCCATAATTGCCATCTCCCTTTGATGGGCCAGCAGTTCATCTTTTTGATTTCTTTTGATAATCTCTATCATAATACATTCTTGTTCCAGTTTCTTAGAGGTGTCATCATCAGCAGTAGGAAACTCTGATGAACCTTCAACAGTTTGCTCTTCTCCTCCAGGTACCATTTGTTCTTTTCCTTTTACAGATTTCAGCGTTGTTGGGATATCTGGGAAAGATTCAAACTGGGGCTCACTGGCATCAGTACCAGCAGCCTCTTCAACCTGCATAACGGCTTCAGTGCCAAGTGTTCTTTGTGCTAATTGTGCACTGGTATCAGTACCAGTCACTTGTTTTTGTTGCACAATGCTTTCAGTAGCTAAGGCTCTTTTAATAGCACTTACAACAACTTCTTTTTTTTTTGTCAAACCTTCTTGAACACCAGACGACTTTTCCCCCTTGGATTGATCTCCAGTTCTTGACTTGAGATCATTCCACAACTGTTCAAGCATATGTCTGTCCAGTTCACCAAACGTTCTTCCAGCCACTGGAGTTGTATCATTCACAATTTTTCTAAGTGCCTGCACTTCCTTTTTAACCAATTCAACTTCTTGAGGCAAGTGCTTTGGCAGCTCAGTGTTAACCATTCTCACAACTTCTGGCAACAGTCCATCTTGAATTGTTCGAAGAACAGACCCAGAAATCTCTTCAGTGATTTCTTTCAGCATACTGTGTCTGAACTTCTTAGTAACCTCATCACTGATGGTGCTAACAACTGCATTCTGATCAAGTGATGGCCTACTCTCCAATGAACTCACCCTGGTAACCATTTTCTTAACCTCATCTGTCAGACCTGCCAGTGGTTGTTCAATTTTACTTTCCACTGCAGTCTGAACAGAACTGACTAGCTTTTCTTCTAATCCCTGGACTGCCACTTTTATATTTTCAGAATTGTTATTTGTGGCCAGTACCAGTTCATCCAGCTTCTCAAAGATAAGCTTCTCATTTCCAGTAAACACATTCATTTCTGAAGCTAGATTATTTGATAATAGAGACTTGAAGTCAGAAATAACCTGGGATGAAGATTGCAGTGATCTCTCCAGGTCCGCCACCTTACTTAAAAGGCCTTAGACCTCGGCTGAAGACGAAGAGGAGGGACCAGTGGGAGAATCAAGATTGGAAGTCATTCTAGTCATGAAAGGTACTTGTGTCCAGACCTCTTCCGAAGTAGTTTCAACAGTTACAACTGTTGAGTACAACACACGTGGTTCAGATAAGTCAACTGGGGTTTCAAGTGGTGGGGGTTGAGATTGTGAAATTTGAATTGTTGGTGGAGTGAAGTATGGAGTGGTTTGTGGAATTGAAGGTGGTGGTGGTGGTGGCATATTGGATTCTGGTGGAGGTGGTGGCATTTCTGGTAGACACTCTATCTCTACTACATCATCTCCAAGAAAACTCATGTCAGTGTCAAAGTTATGACCTTCTGATATGGGTAAATCAGCTTCATCCCAAAAAGTTTCACCAACAGTCTGATCACCAGTCGGTTCACCAGCTTCAACATTCAAATCGATCTAAGCCTCTTGCTCACCAGTTACTTGTGCATCAGCCTGAACATCTTGTTCTACCTGCTCATCAGTCTGTACATTCTCAATCTGCTCAACAGCCTGTACAACATTCTCTGTCTACTCAACAACTTGTACATTTTCAACCTGTTCAACATTCTCTTCTAGTTCAAAAATTGGAGACCCATCTAAATTCATAACATCACCTGGATGTCTTTCTGGATTCACCTGAACACCATCTCTCATCAGACGCCTATTTGATCTTGGTCGTCTGGAAGGTTCAACATTTGGTTGTTGACCTTCAGGAGCCACTTGTCTTATGGGTTGTAAAGCTTCTATAATTTGAACATCTTGGTCACCAGAGGGTCCGTCACCAACTTGACCTCTACCTGGAGCCATTTCTACTTCTTCCCTTTGAAAAGAGAGCATGGACTGAGGAATATCTACCTCATTCAGTGGAGATCTTAGGTTGGTTAGATCCCTCATATATTCACTCACAGAAAAGTGAGTAGTTTCATAATCGTACTGGTCTCCTAGAGCGCTTTTAAACAACAGTGAAAGAAAACGGATATATGGAACAAAAGCTTTTCTGCCTTTCACTTTAAGGCGCTCTACCAGATCATCAAATAGGATCTGAGCAAAATCCACTCTGAGTCCAAACCAGAGGCAGTAGGCAATCTGGAGATGAGTCTGATTTATCTGGTCCAACCCTCCAGAACTGCCTCCCAAACATTCAACAATATGTGTGAAGAAGAATATCCATGAGTCTGTCAGCCTGCTCATGTAGACTGTTCCCTTCCTGGATAGCTGGCCATGCTCATCCATAATTCTGCGTTCCCCATCAATCTGCATACTTCCCTGAAATTTATACCAGAGGGAAGTTCGATGGGCAACTCATTCTGTTCAAAATAATTCAATTGTAGAACAGACCTGAGTAAACTAACAGAGAAACTCAAGGATCTGGTACCTCCCTTGAGAGTATAAGTAATTGATGAAGTTTCATCATTATAAATTGTAGAGTACCAGAATTCACATAGATAATCGTGGTACATCCTCCCTGAATTTAAGGTCAAAGCACCATATAATGGACATGAGAGAAAGAATGTATTTAGTCTCCCAATAATGGATCGGGCATTATGAACACTGGAAAGTGAGAGTTTTTCCATCCAATTATTCATATTTATCCTTATGGCCTTAGCCTCAAGAGTAATATGGGGTGCCTTTTCAACATTGGCAACCGGAGCATATTCTGCAGCAAGCAGATTTTTAGGAGAGTTAGATTGTCTTGGTGCCATTTTATGATGAATAGATGAAGATGAAATTGAATATTTAGGGTTTTGATGAAGATTTGATGAAGAATTGAATAGAAATGGAGTAAATATGAGAGATGATTATGATTGGAATTGAATGAAGAAATTAAATGAAGGATGTTTTGATGTATAATTGAGCTTTAGTGTGTGTTTTAGTGTGTGTTAATGGTGGTTCTAGTGAGAGAGTAGAGAGAGAGTAGAGAAAGAGTCAGGTGAAAGATTGGATAGCATTAATGGTCAAAAGGTTACATAATGCATTTAGAAGGGGGTTTATATACATAAACACAATTTACACTATGCCCCCTTCCATGTTAAGATGTTTACATTATAAGTACACAACAATATGAAACATACAAATCACCTACTACATTTATATTTCTAACAATCTCCCCCTTAGTAGTGATTTGTCAAAAGTATCCAGTCTTGTCTTTCTTTAAGCTCTTGTATTTGGTCTACCTTTGTTTGGATGCCAGAACCAGTTTTCTCTTTCGGGTCTGTCTGCTGGAACAACCATGTTGTCTGCATAGTTTCTTGGAGGAATGTTCTGTGGACCTGGAAGATGACCGGGCTCGTATTTGATCCAACAACCTCCTCTTCGACGTACGACATACTTAGACTTTTGAGCATTCTTTGCTTCTCTCAACATTCTAATGCTGTCTCTGTACTCGAGTCTTTGATTGATCTTGAGGATTGCTTTCTCAAACACTTTCCTTTTCTTTTCATCTTGTTCATCTTCTTGCAGGCACAACAACACGTTTTTGCAAAACTCCAACGTTCCATCAGAATAGGAAGCAAGTTCATCCATGCGAATGAAAATCTTCTTCTTTTGCTATTCAAAAACACAACTCCGAAGGATGGTTCTTCAATGATATGACCAATACTTAGCTTTTCAATATCTGTAGTGTATAGACTTTGATCTGGATAAGGCACATTGATCTTTCTCTTCATACCTTCAAATCCTATCTGAAAATCTTCCAATGAAGCATACTAAATGCAACTTGACATGTATCTTTTTACAGCATCAAAAGCAATCACATCTTCACGGTATCTTTGCATGGCATTCAGGAAATGATTGTAGAGGAAGATAATGTCGTCCACTGGCAAAAGTTTAAATTGGGCTTCTGTGAACCGGTAGATCTTGTTATTATCTCTCTTGACATGAAAACATGGAATAGAAATAGTAACTCTTTTAATCAAGATCACCCTGATCAGCACCAATATCTTATGATTTCTCTGTTCTTCCAGCAGCTTTGGATTATATTGTTTTGTAAGTTTAAGAAGCTCTGTATATTCTTCGATTTTCCTGGCTTCCTTAAACTTATACATTGAGTCTAACTCAGGTCTCTTGGTTTTAGTGACCTTAGTTGCTCCACAAAAAATAGGGTAAGCCCTTTCTTCCAGATATCTCGATTTCTTAGCTGCTTCTTTTGGTTTAATGCCGAGAGCAACCATTCTTTCTCTATCCCTCAAGAAGTATCCCCGATTAACAAATTTTAATTGTTCTTCATTTAGCTCAGTTGGAAAATAATCAGGGAGAACTTCCTTGGATGTGATTGCCTCTCGCAAAACCTGCTTGTAAGTAGATTTCTGAAAATTATGACTTGCAGCTTCTGGAGTCTTTCTGAGTTCATCAAAATTGTTGAATTCGTTAAAATTATAATGTTGTGGAGTTGAGCTAGCACGAGCAGATGATTCTCCAACTTCAACTCTGCTTGAAGAGCCTGTTTCAAAATAATCAAGGTCTTCAAATACTTCAAACCCAGGTTCTTCAACAACTTCTTCATTTGTTGGATTCTCAACAATCTCTGGCTCATCAAATGTAACATTATCTTTTAATGCCTCAATCTCTGCATCATCTTCAGCAAATTCAACTAAATCCTCTTCCATCACATAACCTTCTTCTTCATGATCAACAACATTTTCAACTTCTTCCTCATCACTTTCTACATCAGACTCATCACCAAAAACTTCGACTAACCTTCTTTTAATTTCATTATTCAAAGAATCGTTCTCATCATTCTCAACATTCACACCCTCTGCTCTTTCTTCCATCACCACATCTCCAACATTTACTTCAACTCTTGCCGATGAATCATCAATATTAGTCTGACCTTCTCCTTGGTTCTCCCCCTCGGGGTGATCATCAGAATCAGGATCATCCCGACGAGAAGGAACCGAGGCCGGTCGGCAAGATTCTAATGCCAATAATCTGAGTTCAAAAACAGCAAGCTTTGCATCATATTCAGCTTTTTGTCGTTCAACTTGATCTTGTAAGGCTTTAAGTCTTCTTTCGGTTGCCATTTCTCTTTCTCGCACCTCAAGCGCATTCAACACCCCTCTTTCCGTAACTGTCAACAAATCACCCTCAGACCTTAAAATATTCAATAACACTTCACACGCCGAGTCTTTGGTAGGTAAATTTGTTGATGTTGATGGATTTTCAGTTGGTGTTGGTGTTCTTTGTGTTTGTGTAGGAGGTGGAGTAGCCAACCCGGGGGTTTTTGGCACACTTGTGGTGTGACCTAAATTCAGCGATGCTGATTCAGGATTTCCTGCGGATCCTCGGGTTATACCCTCACCAGCAGTTTTGGATTCATTGGCTTTGCAACCAGAATCAATTGGTGTCCTGGACTGTGATAAATCACTGTCCTGGACTTGTTGTTGGGTAACACCAATCACAAGACCGGGGTCACTGAGAATGCCCGTTAATACAGTCTCAGGTTGATCCTGAGGAACAGCAGTGTCACAACGGCGTTCATACTGCTCCCCAGTCTCGGTTTGAGGACTGTTACCTGCGGCTAAAGCTGGCGTGATGTTAGCTAAGGCAGGATTTCCAAGCTGTCCTTGAGGGTCACACAAAGTGAGTCCCTCTCCGCTTGTTCCGGCACCAGTACTCAACTGGGCTTGTGAATCAGTGTCCCTAGGGGATCTAGACTCTTGTGCAACAAATGAAGGCGAGAGGTGGGGCTGGTCCTCTCTAATTTCAACACTCTTATCCTCCAAATGAGGAGAGTGTGGTGAGCGTGGCTTATCCCCGTGAATATCTGAGACTAACTCCTGTTGTGAGGAGTCAGAATGGCGAGGAGAATCCGGTGCAAGCGAGAATGGGCAGTTCCCGACTTCTACCCTAGGGTAAACAACCCGGCTAGACTCTGTGGTTTGAACTATCGGAGGGCCAACGTTTTCTTTATGTCCTTGTCCTAACCCGGACCACACATCCTCTCTTACATTTTCAACCCCTCCCTCATTCCTTCCTTGTTCCTCCAGCACAACATCATCTCTAGTGCTCACATTCTCAGCCTCAATGTCAGATCCAACATTATGTACAATCTTTGTTGCTTGTTCAACATCAAACTCCATTGAAGCACCAGGTTCTTCAGTCACATCTGCTGAAGAAGTTTCAAGTCTTTGTCTTGCAGATTTAGACGACTTATGTTTTCTTTTCTTCTTCTTTGATTTCTGCTTTAGAATACTTCTAGCAGACATTTTTAGTCGTCTACCTGGTGGTGGAGTCGGTTCATCAGGTAATGCTGAGGCAATTGGTGTTGGATCAAGAATCGGTGAAGAACGAGGTGGTGTAAAAGTTGGTGGATTTGGTGTAACAACAGATGGTAAAGGTGTAGATTGAGAAGGTGAAGGTTGTGAAAGGTGAACGGTTGGTGTAGATTGCGAAACAGGTGATGAAATTGGTTCAGGTGTAGCAACTTTCTTTGACTTTCTTTTTCTGGTACTGGAAGTCCCTTCTCCACTATCCCCTCTTTTTCTTTTTGACAAACTAGGACCCTCACTAGGTGACCTATGCACAGTTTGGGTAGGAATCTGTCGGCTTTCAGATCCCGTAACTGTGGCTAACCAGTCTCTATAGGTCCTAAGGTGAGGACTTCCAGTCGGTGCAAGGCTCAGTAAGAAAGGTGGAATCGGAAAAGGTTTGACATTATCACTTCCAGTGCCTCTCATGTTTGATTTATACATGGCAACACCAATCACAAGACCGGGGTCACTGAGAATGCCCGTTAATACAGTCTCAGGTTGATCCTGAGGAACAGCAGTGTCACAACGGCGTTCATACTGCTCCCCAGTCTCGGTTTGAGGACTGTTACCTGCGGCTAAAGCTGGCGTGATGTTAGCTAAGGCAGGATTTCCAAGCTGTCCTTGAGGGTCACACAAAGTGAGTCCCTCTCCGCTTGTTCCGGCACCAGTACTCAACTGGGCTTGTGAATCAGTGTCCCTAGGGGATCTAGACTCTTGTGCAACAAATGAAGGCGAGAGGTGGGGCTGGTCCTCTCTAATTTCAACACTCTTATCCTCCAAATGAGGAGAGTGTGGTGAGCGTGGCTTATCCCCGTGAATATCTGAGACTAACTCCTGTTGTGAGGAGTCAGAATGGCGAGGAGAATCCGGTGCAAGCGAGAATGGGCAGTTCCCGACTTCTACCCTAGGGTAAACAACCCGGCTAGACTCTGTGGTTTGAACTATCGGAGGGCCAACGTTTTCTTTATGCCCTTGTCCTAACCCGGACCACACATCCTCTCTTACATTTTCAACCCCTCCCTCATTCCTTCCTTGTTCCTCCAGCACAACATCATCTCCAATGCTCACATTCTCAGCCTCAATGTCAGATCCAACATTATGTACAATCTTTGTTGCTTGTTCAACATCAAACTCCATTGAAGCACCAGGTTCTTCAGTCACATCTGCTGAAGAAGTTTCAAGTCTTTGTCTTGCAGATTTAGACGACTTATGTTTTCTTTTCTTCTTCTTTGATTTCTGCTTTAGAATACTTCTAGCAGACATTTTTAGTCGTCTACCTGGTGGTGGAGTCGGTTCATCAGGTAATGCTGAGGCAATTGGTGTTGGATCAAGAATCGGTGAAGAACGAGGTGGTGTAAAAGTTGGTGGATTTGGTGTAACAACAGATGGTAAAGGTGTAGATTGAGAAGGTGAAGGTTGTGAAAGGTGAACGGTTGGTGTAGATTGCGAAACAGGTGATGAAATTGGTTCAGGTGTAGCAACTTTCTTTGACTTTCTTTTTCTGGTACTGGAAGTCCCTTCTCCACTATCCCCTCTTTTTCTTTTTGACAAACTAGGACCCTCACTAGGTGACCTATGCACAGTTTGGGTAGGAATCTGTCGGCTTTCAGATCCCGTAACTGTGGCTAACCAGTCTCTATAGGTCCTAAGGTGAGGACTTCCAGTCGGTGCAAGGCTCAGTAAGAAAGGTGGAATCGGAAAAGGTTTGACATTATCACTTCCAGTGCCTCTCATGTTTGATTTATACATGGCAATGACACACTTGAAAATATCCTCCATCTTGGGAATATTGTCGTTGTTGTCAAGAACATCATCAACAATCAATGTGAAAAATCTGATATAAGGAATGTACTTCCTTTCTTGTGCATCCTTCCCTTTGACAACTTGGGCCATCTTATCCCATATCACCTTGGCAAAATCACACTCAACATTGTGTGTGACTGCATAGAAGATGGACAATGAATGCTTTGTCATCGCATCAATCCCTTTTTGAGAAGGCATCAAACATGTAACCAGAACATTATACATTGTATGCCAGAGAGAAGCTAGTTTCATTCTTTTAAAGTCTCTCATTGTTATTAATTCTCCTTCATAACCCAGAGCTTGAACTGCAGCTAACATATCTTCAATTGAAAGCAGTTCTTCATATTCATCATGTTCAGGGAAACCAATAACAGTTCTGAGTTCATTTAAGGTGAATGTGCATACAGCTTCATGATCTTCAGATCGAAGAGTGAATCGGAAGAATTCTTCAGTGTTTCTTCTCTTACTTGCTTTTACAAATTCAATTGATTCCCATAAGTCAAATATATATTTCTCTGGAACAACAGCACCATTTGTTAATGCATCTCTCAGAGGGTGATGACTTAGTATTTCTGTGATTATTGGAAATCTTGAATTAAAAGGAAGGTGAAGTGCTTGATTTGCTTGCATCTTCATTGTATCACCTTCTTGAAACATCACCATCTTATTTTATCTTTATTGATTTTCTGGAAAAATAAACTGACCAAAACAAAATTTTGACCAGACATTTATTATTAGAAAATAACAAATACACACAATTATTTTATTAAAATTACAACTGCATATAGAATCTCATAAGTATTAAAAGATAAGACAACGAAGGTAGTACACAAAGGCGTCCGATACCTTGTTTCTTACCCTAACACTTATGAAAAACTATATAAACAACAAAAAAAAATTTCACATACATACACTTAGACAATTTATAGACAAATAAGATTGAAAACAAAATAGAAAAAAAAATTAAAAAAAATAAAGAGAAATGTGCATTTGCCTAGCTTAGATCTCGGCAAATGACATGTTTATTTAAAAATTTTGCCCAGTTACTTGACAAGTATGAAAATTGGTTTTGGGCAACTGGTTTTAAAAACATATGATTTGCCGAGCTAATATCTCGGCAAATGCGAGTATTGAGATCAGCGACCAGCATGTAAGCAAACCATTGAGTATTTGAAGTCAATTCTCGTAAATGCCGAGCTTCTATCTCGGCAAATAAGTTTTTCAGAAAAAAACTTCGAATTAATATATGAAGAATCCTTTGATTTGAATAACAAGTATGTTATCAAAGTATAAAGGATGTTTTCAATGAAAGAATGTGCATTTGCCGAGCTGGGAGCTCTGCAAATGGCACAAAGTAATTCGATTATAACAACTTTTTCAAAAATATTTCATTTGCCGAGCTGGTAGCTCTGCAAATGAGCTTTTCATTACTTAAAGAAAATTTCTTCGAAACCAATTACAAGTAAATCATGCATTTGCCGAGCTGGGAGCTCTGCAAATGGGATTTTCAGTACTTAAAGAAATTTCTTCGAATAATGATGACCAGAAACACATGCATTTGCCGAGCTGGGAGCTCTGCAAATGATGGTTTCAAAAAGAACACTTGTAAAAATTTTTGAAAAATTGTTAGAAAACATGCATTTGCCGAGCTTGAAACTCTGCAAATGACATTTTATAACGAAAAACTTTTTAAGGCTTATACAACATGTACAACCAAATAGTATGAATATTTGAAGACCATGATGAACAAACTTAATGTTTGCCGAGCTGGGAGCTCTGCAAACGGGCCAAATCTTCAAATATTCATAACTATTCCCAGTCCTTTATATGAACAGCCCAGAAAAAATTCAATCAAACAGATACAAAGGCAGTCATATCAATCAACACAACATGTATTAATCCTAAACATGCATCTCAAACACCATGTATACACAATCAATCATCAAACATGCATAAAAATCAAAAACTGTTTATTCAAACATTTAATCAAACAGTTGGAGATCAAACTTAAACAAGTAATCTTACCTCAAAAACTGATGATTTGACTGAAGTAAATGATGATTAAACACTGAAATATGAACACTTGAATGCACTCACTTTGATTATTATGAAAAATATGAAGATTGAAGATGGATTGATTAAGAGTTTGATCGGTTTGAGAGAAAACAAAAGTTGAAATGATTTGAATTTGAATTATGTCTAAATGGACCGCCCATTTCTTATTTAAATTCAAATTCGGGTCGCGGGTCTGGGTATGACCCGCGTGTCAACCCGAATTCAAACAAGTCATGGGTTAACCATTCAGTTGGGCTTTTAAAAGGTATTTGGGCTTGAATTGGTTTTGGGCTTAAACTAACACAAACCAAAAATAAAATTAAAAAAAAATAAACATAGAAATTAAAAAAAATTAAAAAAATAACACAGATTTTTAAAAAAAATTAAAAAAAATAAAAATCTTTTTATTATTTTAGAATTTTCTAATTTTGTATTTGATTTTTCATATTTTAACAACAAACACACATACAAATAACAAAAAAAAAATTTAAAAATAAAAAAAAATTAACAAATAAGTAAACAAATATTCACATGCATTTGCACACTCCCCCTCAATTTAAGCATAATTGACTAAACTAAATTTACAAACTCCCCCTAAAATCATGCATTCTACCCTTTTTCTCCCCCTCAAACATGGCATGCAATACCAAGTAAAACACATCAATGTTTGAAACAGAAAATGAACATAGAATACATGGCATGAAAGGATTTAAGTTTGTAAATCAAGCATTCCCAACTTGGTTTTCAGAAAATTGAACCTGTTTTCATCCAAAGGCTTGGTGAAAATGTCTGCAAGTTGGTAGTCTGTTGGGACAAAATAGAGTTCGAGGTTACCTTTCTCGACATGATCTTTTAGAAAATGGTACCGAACATCTATGTGCTTGGTCTTTGTGTGCTGTACAGGATTGCAAGAAATAGCAATAGCACTCTTAGAATCACAGTATATGGGAATCCTGTTGAATTGAAATCCATAATCAGTCAACTGTGTCTTCATCCAAATAACCTGTGAACAACAACTTGCTGCAGCAACGTATTCAGCTTCCGCAGTAGATGTGGATACACAGTTCTGTTTCTTTGAAGACCAACTGACCAATCTATCCCTTAGAAACTGTACACTCCCAGAGGTACTCTTTCGATCAAGCTGACAACCTGCATGATCAGCATCTGAATATGCAATTAACTGAAATCCAGTATCCCTTGGATACCAGAGACCAAGGTTCACTGTGCCTTTCAGGTATCGGAAGATCCGTTTAATGGCCTGGAAATGACTTTCCTTGGGATTGGCCTGGTACCTGGCACACATGCATGTGGCGAACATAATATCCGGGCGACTAGCAGTCAAGTACATGAGTGACCCTATCATACTGTGATATTTCTTTTGATCAAAAGTTTTTCCATTTAAATCAGCATTAATCTTTGTTCGAGATTCCATGGGTATGCCAATTGTTTGACAATCCATCATATCAAACTTTTTCAACATGTCAAGAATGTACTTAGATTGACAAATAAAAGTACCATTTGACATCTGTTTTACTTGAAGACCAAGGAAAAAGTTTAATTCACCCATCATGCTCATTTCAAATTTCTTGATCATTAAAACAGAGAAATTCTTGCAGTATTTAGGATTAGTTGACCCGAAAATTATGTCATCAACATAAATCTGGATTAGAATGATATCACTCCCTTGTCGTTTGATAAACAAGGTAGTGTCAATCGAACCTTTGCTAAAACCAGATTTCACAAGATAAGAGGATAGAGCATCATACCATGCACGAGGAGCTTGTTTCAGACCATATAATGCCTTGTCTAACCTGTAAACATAGTTCGGATGTTTGGAACTCACAAACCCTTCTGGTTGTTCAACGTACACTTCTTCTTTGAGAATTCCATTCAAGAAGGCAGTTTTAACATCCATTTGGTAGACTGTGAAATTCTTGTAGGCAGCATAGGCAAGAAACATCCGAATAGCCTCAATTTGTGCAACTGGTGCGAATGTCTCATCGTAATCAATTCCATCTTGTTGGCAGTATCCCTTTGCAACCAATCATGCTTTGTTGCGTACAACAACTCCATTTTCATCCTTTTTATTCTTGAAGATCCACTTGGTTTTAATTGGCTCCTTGTTCTTGTAAGGATTGGGAACCAATTTCCATACCTCACGACGTTCAAATTGATTCAGTTCCTCCTGCATAGCTTTCACCCAATCTGGACAACTTAGAGCTTCATTTACTGTCTTTGGTTCAACAATGCTTAGGAAATTTACAAACAGACATTCATTCGCGGAAGCAGATCTTGTCTGAATTCCAGTTGTTGGATTACCAATGACTTGAGATATCGGATGTGCTCTAGTCCATTTGGTTGTGTGAGGAATTGGATCAATTGGATCACCAGATTCTTCAGAATCAATAAAATCAGGAGTATGTTGTTCTGTCAATTGTTCAAGTGAAGTAGCAATTGGTTCAACAAAGTTATCTTGATCATAAACTTCTGGATAGGTTGAAGGATTTGTAACTTGAGAGATAACATGAGGTTGAGTATGCAACTCTGAATAATCAGAAGGTGGAGGAGAATCAGATGATGAACTTTCATCTGATGGTTGTGTTGGTGAAGACTCATTGGGATCCATCTCTTTCGAATTTGAACTTGATGGTTCATTGAGATGTACTTCAGATTCAGGAACTTCTTTTGAGACTTTGAAAAATTCTTCGAACAAGATATCCAAATCTTGTGGTGTTGGAGTAGTGAATGATTTGACATTTGAAGTAGGCTTTGTTGCGGAAGCTTGTGGACTTTGAAGTTCGGGTCTTGAACTGTGTTGTTCAAGAACCATTCCCGAGAGTTCATCAAATCTAACATTCATACTCTCGTCAATTCTCTTGGTTCTCCGGTTATATACCAGATATGCTATCGATTCTCTCGAATAACCGATGAAATATGCCTCATCGCCTTTTGGTTCAAATTTGCCCAGATTATCTCTATCATTGAGAACATAACATACACATCCAAAAATGTGCAAGAAGTTCACATTGGGCTTTCTGTTGTTGATCACCTCATACGGAGTTTTATCAAACCTCTTGTTTATTATGGATCTGTTTTGTGTAAAACAAGCGGTAGCAACAGCTTCAGCCCATAGATTCGGTGGCAACTTTGAATAGGCAAGCATTGTTCAAGCTGCTTCAACAAGAGTTCGATTTCGACGTTCAACTACTCCATTCTGTTGAGGTGTTCTAACAGCAGAAAATTGATGAGTAATACCCATGGACTTGAAGAAAGAATCAATCGTTGAATTCTTGAATTCAGTGCCATTGTCTGAGCGAACAATTCTAACTGACGATTTAAGATTCACTTGGGTCTTCTTTATGAAATCAATAATTGCAGTTGGAGTATCACTCTTAGCATGAAGAAAGAATACCCAAGTGTAACGAGAATAATCATCGACAATCACAAGAATGTATCGCTTTCCATGGATACTTTGAACCTTCATTGGGCCACACAAATCCATATGTATAAGGTGCAAAGGACCTTCAGTACTCAGATGCTTCTTTGGTTTGTGTGAAGCTTTCGTCATCTTGCCAATTGCACAAGCTGGACAAACATGTTCACTTTCATACTTGAAATCCGGGAGGCCTTCAACAAGTTGTTTATCCACGAGCGCATTTATCGTTTGAAAGTTCAGATGAGAAAGACGGCGATGCCATAACCAAGAATTTTGTGCAGTTGCTTTCGAAAGAAGACAAATATCTGAAGAATTGGATGGGATGTTGTTGAGATCAATTGTGAACAAATTATTGTCTCTTGTTCCAGTCAAAATATCCACACCATCTTCAGTCTGCACTTTGCATTCATATCTCCTAAATAATACTTGAAGATCATTGTCACAAAATTGACCAACACTAAAGAGATTGTGTCCAAGTCCTTCAACGTAGGAAACTCTCTTGATAGTGACTCCATTTTTGACAATGTCTCCATAACCAAGAATAGGAGCGATATGATCGTTTCCGAATCTTACAGTACCCATGAACTTGTCAACAAAGTTTGAAAGAATTGATTTGGTTCCAGTCATATGACGAGAACATCCCGAGTCAACATACCAAACACATATGAGGTATTCCTGCAAGAACAAAGAATATGGTTTAGGTACCCTTTAAGATTGGGTCCTTGCAGGTTAGGGTGACAACATGCAAGTACACATAAAAAAAAAATCTCAAATAAAATAATACGCAAATAAACAATTTATTCAAATAACAAACAAGCACACAAATTTTGTTCAAAATACAAATACGGATTACAAACAAACAAATTGAAAAAGTTTAAACACATGTTTTGGTACAAGCGGGACTAGTCCTAGATTTATTAGCATCATCTAATGTATTCGATCTACGGACAATCCACACTTGTTTGACTTTGACTTGTTTTCCATCAAGCTGAACTTTACTAATAAGCATTCAAATATCTATCCTTAGGGATCCATCTACTGCTACTAGTTAAGCACACGTCACCTGAAACACGAACATTCTTTGAGTTAGAAATCAATTTAGCATCTATGTTCTGAACAGGTTTCTTCTTGATGGTTTCTGTGGTCTTATGCACTTTCTTAATGTTATTAGGTGACAACCATCCATACTGGTCTTTGTATTTAGTTATGCCTGTAACAGTATCTCTAACCCTATGAAAAATGCACTTAGGATTCTTCTGAGAGTACCTGGGGAAACTAGAATACCTAACCTGCTGAGGTTGTTTGTTACCTAACGAGAAAGTTTCTTGCTTAACAACCTTCAGACCACTGTTTGTTTTGACTTCTTTCTGTGCCTTAGGTTCAGATTTTACCTTGTACATCTGTTTTTGCCTAGAATTCTTTGATTTGATTGGAACCATGGGACCTTTTTGTGGTTTCGGATTTGAACCCGTCTTAGGTGATTGGGTGGTATTGGGTTTTGAAACACACTTTGGTAATGGTTTGGTCTTTGATTGTGGATTGGTCTTTGGTAGTTGTTTGGTCTTTAGTTTTGAAACAGTTTTGGGTATTTGTTTGATCTTTGGTTTTGAGTCAGTCTTGGGTAACGGGTTGGTCATTAATTGTTGGGTAGTCTTTGGTCTTTGGGTGGTTTTTGGTCTTTGGAACTTATCGGATGAAGATTGTGAAGAGTGTGACTTTGAAACCTTCTTTAGATTTAAATCAAGTTTTTCCTCCTTTTTAACAAAAAGTTTTTCAAATTCAGGATCAAAATCATGATTATCTTCCAAAAATGTTGACATTTCATTGAGATGTACTTCAGATTCAGGAACTTCTTTTGAGACTTTGAAAAATTCTTCGAACAAGATATCCAAATCTTGTGGTGTTGGAGTAGTGAATGATTTGACATTTGAAGTAGGCTTTGTTGCGGAAGCTTGTGGACTTTGAAGTTCGGGTCTTGAACTGTGTTGTTCAAGAACCATTCCCGAGAGTTCATCAAATCTAACATTCATACTCTCGTCAATTCTCTTGGTTCTCCGGTTATATACAAGATATGCTATCGATTCTCTCGAATAACCGATGAAATATGCTTCATCGCCTTTTGGTTCAAATTTGCCCAGATTATCTCTATCATTGAGAACATAACATACACATCCAAAAATGTGCAAGAAGTTCACATTGGGCTTTCTGTTGTTGATCACCTCATACGGAGTTTTATCAAACCTCTTGTTTATTATGGATCTGTTTTGTGTAAAACAAGAGGTAGCAACAGCTTCAGCCCATAGATTCGGTGGCAACTTTGAATAGGCAAGCATTGTTCTAGCTGCTTCAACAAGAGTTCGATTTCGACGTTCAACTACTCCATTCTGTTGAGGTGTTCTAACAGCAGAAAATTGATGAGTAATACCCATGGACTTGAAGAAAGAATCAATCGTTGAATTCTTGAATTCAGTGCCATTGTCTGAGCGAACAATTCTAACTGACGATTTAAGATTCACTTGGGTCTTCTTTATGAAATCAATAATTGCAGTTGGAGTATCACTCTTAGCATGAAGAAAGAATACCCAAGTGTAACGAGAATAATCATCGACAATCACAAGAATGTATCGCTTTCCATGGATACTTTGAACCTTCATTGGGCCACACAAATCCATATGTATAAGGTGCAAAGGACCTTCAGTACTCAGATGCTGCTTTGGTTTGTGTGAAGCTTTCTTCATCTTGCCAATTGCACAAGCTGGACAAACATGTTCACTTTCATACTTGAAATCCGGGAGGTCTTCAACAAGTTGTTTATCCACGAGCGCATTTATCGTTTGAAAGTTCAGATGAGAAAGACAGCGATGCCATAACCAAGAATTTTGTGCAGTTGCTTTCGAAAGAAGACAAATATCTGAAGAATTGGATGGGATGTTGTTGAGATTAATTGTGAACAAATTATTGTCTCTTGTTCCAGTCAGAATATCCACACCATCTTCAGTCTGCACTTTGCATTCATATCTCCTAAATAATACTTGAAGATCATTGTCACAAAATTGACCAACACTAAAGAGATTGTGTCCAAGTCCTTCAACGTAGGAAACTCTCTTGATAGTGACTCCATTTTTGACAATGTCTCCATAACCAAGAATAGGAGCGATATGATCGTTTCCGAATCTTACAGTACCCATGAACTTGTCAACAAAGTTTGAAAGAATTGATTTGGTTCCAGTCATATGACGAGAACATCCCGAGTCAACATACCAAACACATATGAGGTATTCCTGCAAGACCAAAGAATATGGTTTAGGTACCCTTTAAGATTGGGTCCTTGCAGGTTAGGGTGACAACATGCAAGTACATATAAAAAAAAATCTCAAATAAAATAACACGCAAATAAACAATTTATTCAAATAACAAACAAGCACACAAATTTTGTTCAAAGTACAAATACGGATTACAAACAAACAAATTGAAAAAGTTTAAACACATGTTTTGGTACAAGCGGGACTTGTCCTAGATTTATTAGCATCATCTAATGTATTCGATCTACGGACAATCCACACTTGTTTGACTTTGACTTGTTTTCCATCAAGCTGAACTTTACTAATAAGCATTCAAATATCTATCCTTAGGGATCCATCTACTGCTACTAGTTAAGCACACGTCACCTGAAACACGAACATTCTTTGAGTTAGAAATCAATTTAGCATCTATGTTCTGAACAGGTTTCTTCTTGATGGTTTCTGTGGTCTTATGCACTTTCTTAATGTTATTAGGTGACAACCATCCATACTGGTCTTTGTATTTAGTTATGCTTGTAACAGTATCTCTAACCCTATGAAAAATGCACTTAGGATTCTTCTGAGAGTACCTGGGGAAACTAGAATACCTAACCTGCTGAGGTTGTTTGTTACCTAACGAGAAAGTTTCTTGCTTAACAACCTTCAGACCACTGTTTGTTTTGACTTCTTTCTGTGCCTTAGGTTCAGATTTTACCTTGTACATCTATTTTTGCCTAGAATTCTTTGATTTGATTGGAACCATGGGACCTTTTTGTGGTTTCGGATTTGAACCCGTCTTAGGTGATTGGGTGGTATTGGGTTTTGAAACACACTTTGGTAATGGTTTGGTCTTTGATTGTGGATTGGTCTTTGGTAGTTGTTTGGTCTTTAGTTTTGAAACAAATTTGGGTATTTGTTTGATCTTTGGTTTTGAGTCAGTCTTGGGTAACGGGTTGGTCATTAATTGTTGGATAGTCTTTGGTCTTTGGGTGGTTTTTGGTCTTTGGAACTTATCGGATGAAGATTGTGAAGAGTGTGACTTTGAAACCTTCTTTAGATTTAAATCAAGTTTTTCCTCCTTTTTAACAAAAAAGTTTTTCAAATTCAGGATCAAAATCATGATTATCTTCCAAAAATGTTGACATTTCATCAGTTTCCAAATTCACACTCACTTCACCTTTCTTTATCGGACATGGACTTCCCTGGAATGGAATTGATGCTTTTACTTTTCCTTCATGAAATTTAAGTGCTATTTTCTGAAATTCGAATTCAACTTTTAAATCATTGAGTTCTTTTAGCACATTTAATCTCTGTTCTCTTTCTTTTTCAAACTTTAGTTTGAAAGCATCAACGTCATTCAAGTACGATAGAGTTCCTTCAGAAAACTTGGTAAAGGTCTCAATTTCAGAAGTGATCGGGAAGAAACAATCATCAATATCATGAACATCATCTAAATCTTCTTCAGTTTGAACAGACACATGAACAACTTTCTTAATGTCTTCATTCACATCTTGAACATGAATTGGATGATTCTTTTCAAACAAATTGGTTTTCTTTTTCATACTCAAAATCTTTTTATTGATTTTTTCAAATGATTCAGAAAACTGTCTGTCAAAATCAAGTTTGCACATATCAAAGATCTGTGTTTCTTTCTCAGTTTGCACAGAAGCATTTACAACATCACACACAGAAATCACACAACATCCAGATTGATCACAAACTTTTGAGTCTACCATGGGTTGGTCACTGATCAAGTGATTTTGAGCCTTCAGATTTTCTATCAAAGATTGCTTTTCCTCAAGAGACTTTTGCATATCTTCAATTACCTTTTCCAAAACTTTTTGTGGTACATAAGATCTCAAATTTTCAGGTTTTGGAATAGGAATAGGATTTTCCAATGGTTTTTCAGTAAAACACTCAAGAATTTCAGGTATGACAGCCTCCTGATTTTCTTTGATTGTTTTATGTGAATTGTTAGCAAAGAAGTCATATGACTCATCCATTAACGAATAGTTAAAATAGACTTTTGCACCCTTTTCTAGAAAATCATCAGCCTCATAATCACTATCAGTTGGTCTCACGAATTGGTCGGTCATCCCACATCTCAAACATTTTAGATTGTTATAACCCAACCCTGATGTGATTATTGTTTCTGAATTTCTTGGCCTATTTAAAAAGATTTGTTGGTATGAACGATTGATCTTATACAATTTTTCTTGATAAGTCTTTATTTCAGCTTTCAGTTCATCATTTTCTTTATCAAATTTTTGTTTAAGAGAATCCTTTATACAACATTCATATTTTAGGTCAGAAATTTTGTTTTCAAACTCCGTCACATCAGGGATAGATTCTTTCATCTTGACATTCAAAGACTCAATGTCCTCAGCCAATGCATTTGCTCGAAACATCTCATTGGTCTTTTCCACTTGGAGTTGTCTGACAGTCTTGCTTAGTTCAAGAACTTTGGTCTCAAGTTCTTGTTTCTCTAGATGCAGTTTGGAGTTTTGAGTAAAAGAGACTGCTGATTTTTCAGATTTCAGATTCTCAAGATCTTTTTGAAGAGATTTAATTTTAATTTGAAAATCCTGTTCTTTGTCCTCCAAATCTTTCTTTAATTTCAGATTCTTTTTACTCAACTCCCTGCAGTCTTTCCTTACAGTGTCAGACATATCCATGTAGTGTTTTAAAACATATTTGGGAAAAGAAATTACCTCATCCTCGATTTCAGAAGAGCTTTCATCATCTTCCTCCAACTCCTTGGACTTCTTAATCTTTGTCATGAAGCACACATTTGCTGCAAGCTCATTTGTCTCCTCGTCAGAAAGATGTAACCACTTGTCATCCTCAGCGAGAAGAGCAATTCCGCTTTCCTCTTGTCTTGCCAGCAACAGTTTGTACTTGTAATATTCGGAGTTCTTCTGTCGACGTTTGGTGCAGTTGATTGCAAAATGTCCAGTCAAGCCACAGTTATAGCATTTTCTGTCTTCAGATCTTTTGTCCATGACCTTCTTCTCAAACCTTTTCTGATTCTCATACTTTTTCTCACCACCAGCAAAAACTTTCTTCTGATCAAACTTAGGAGCATTCTCATTTTTAGCATAAGAAGAAACTGATGAAGTCCTAAGCTGATTGTTTGTTGGTTTCTTTTTGAAGAATTTCTTCTTGAAAGCCTTGGTGAAATAAGCGAGTTCTTTGTACATCTGTTTTTGATTCTCATCCAGATCAAAATCACTCATATCACTTGAATCAGAATCAGTTTGAGCATCTACAAAACTGTGTCTTGACACTCTTGACGCTTTCTTTTCAGCAACCAAAGCCAATGGATCTGAATGTATGCTCTCTTCTTTCTTCTTCTGAATTCTCTTCACATCATCAACATTCAGTTGTAGCTTCTCAAACAGTGTGTGAATGGTGAGGTTTGCAAAATCTGATTGTTGGTTGAGTTGGGTTCCGTACACTTGCCATTCTTCTTCCAAATTTTTTATAAATTTGATGTTTAGTTCCATGTTGGTTCTTTTCACATCATTCTTTCTCAGCTAATTGATGACATTACAGAATCTGATGTACACTTCATTTAATGGTTCACCTTTCTGTTGTTTGAATGTCTCATACATATTCAGAACAGTCGACAACCTGATGGTGTTTGATACATCAGACCCTTCCATTTGCTTTTCCACCTCATCCCAAATGTCTTTTCCTGTTTCGTAGGAATCCACATTGCAGTATATGTCATCTGGAAGTGCTTGGTAAAGAAAGGCAATTGCACTCTGATCAGCCTCAACTCTGCTTTTCTGATCTGTGTTCCAGCTCTCTTCTGGCAACACTTCTCCATTTATTGGGTTCTTTGGGATTTCAGGACCTTCTTTGTAAGATTTCCTTAACAGTTTTCCATTCTTTTGCCTGTCGATCCAGTTTAAAAATCTCTTCTTTCATTAAGGATAAGATCCTCTGAACAAGACAGGTGGTCTTCCTTCAGAACCAAGAGCCAATGCTTCCCTTGAAGACATAATGTAAGAAAAAGTCTTAAAAAAAATTTGAATTTTCTTGAATTGTGAAGGATGCCGAGCTTAGATCTCGGCAAATGAAGGAAATCTTTTGAAAATTTCAAAAACCTTGCACCAGGAAAGAATGTTGATCAAAAATGATTTTCAATCAACTTTCACAAAATATGTTGATTTGCCGAGCTTAGATCTCGGCAAATGGCTCTTTCACTTAGTCGCAAATACGAGAATTCTGAATCAAACTTCAATTCCTACTAGATGCCGAGCTTATATCTCGACAAATAGCACAATTCCAAATTGATCTCAAACACTTAGATGAATTTAAGCTGAACACCGTGTCTGCCGAACACCGTGTCTGCCGAGATAGTATCTCTGCAAATGAACCAAATCAAAATGACTTAGTCACACCAATGTTGACCTTAGTGTTTGCCGAGCTAATATCTCTGCAAATGGAACAAATCGACCAACTCTTAGAAAAAATTTCCTTGAAATAATGATTTGCCGAGCTTGTATCTCTACAAATCACACAATTCGTTCAACACTTAGCCAACGACCTCTGCAAACACGAGAACTCACTAAACGACAAAATAGTCGGTTTTCAGTCGTCTTCTTCGTTCAGCCAAACACTTAAATGCCGAGCTCACACAAAAACTTCAAATTCTCACTCATTTTTGTGAATTAAAACTTGAAAATTGTATCAAAATGTTCAGAAATTGATCGCGAACAAATCCTTGAACAAAATTTCAACAAATTTTCACTCAAATCAAATCCCACTCAAACCTCTGTTTGCCGAGCTCATTCAAAACATGATCAAAAGTTGAAATTGAAGTCTGAAAATGTTACCGAATGATGATTTACTATCAATGAATAGATCGGTGAACAGAATTCTAATCAAAACACACTCAAATTGCAGAATTAACTCGAACAGTCAACTCGGCAAAGAACAGTTTCAGAAAAACTCAAAAATACCAAAATTAAGCACATAAACAGCTTGATTGTTGTTTGTGGATCGTTCAGATATGCTGATTGTGCTCTGATACCAATTGTTTTGATGTATAATTGAGCTTTAGTGTGTGTTTTAATGTGTGTTAATGGCGGTTCTAGTGAGAGAGTAGAGAGAGAGTAGAGAAAGAGTCAGGTGAAAGATTGGATAGCATTAATGGTCAAAAGGTTACATAATGCATTTAGAAGGGGGTTTATATACATAAACACAATTTACACTATGCCCCCTTCCATGTTAAGATGTTTACATTATAAGTACACAACAATATGAAACATACAAATCACCTACTACATTTATATTTCTAACAAAGGAATTTGAAAGGATTTGGGAGTAAATATGTTCGAAGTAAATGCAAATGAAATTGAAAGTGGGTATTTATAGGAGAGAGAATGTGGAACTCAAACGGTTAATTTGAAATTATCAAATAAAATTTTGATCGGGTTCTGAGATCCGCATTAATTACATCACATCACACATAAGTGTGTGACGGTTTACAGCCCACAAACAGTATCAAGTTGCACTTTTTGTCTTCCCAAGATAAAAATACCATCATTTCTTTGAAAAATTTACATGCCACGTAGATAATAAGATAAATATCAAGATAAATATCTTTTCAAAAATATTTTGCATACGTGGCACGCACAATGACCAAGTATTAGAAATATTATGACTGACATATTAATGCATCTGGGGGTTGACTGGATACTCCAGTCTCACTGGTGGATTAGTCCAGTGAAGAATACACTGATGGTACACTGGAGGGACACTCTAGTAAAGTACCAGTGAAACCATTTTGAAAGAGACTGGTAACCTCAAACATGCACGTCAACTAATACAGACAAATGAGAGGGAC
>CM067173.1:71265381-71350381 GCA_034093135.1 Erigeron breviscapus
GAAAATGCTAATAAGGGTAGAGTGATGGCGGCGGTGGAACCAACATCACCCCACCAACGCCCAATGCAGAGCATGCTTTAATTGTAACCAGACGGGGCACTTCGCCAGAGATTGTAGAGTTCCAAGAGCGGGCCCAATGAATGTGGTTCCTGTTCGGGCCGTTCCTCCCCAAGGTAATCAAAGAAGAGACGAGTGTTTTGAATGTGGTAGTCGTGACCACTACCGTAATAATTGTCCTCGATGGGTGGGACAACAAGTGTAAGTAGCCGTCCACCCCAACCAACTACAAATGGTCGGGCCTAACCAAAACCGGGGACAACAAGGCCATCAAGTGCAACCACGCGGCCGAGCCTTTGCGGCCAATGCAAATGAAGCCCGCAACGATCCCAACGTAGTAGCAGGTACCTTTGTCCTTAATGGTCACTATGCAACCGTTCTATTTGATTCGGGGGCCGATTATAGCCTTGTGTCCTCTAACTTTGTTCCTTTGATTGATGTGCATCATTGTGCTCTAAACTATGTGCTTGACATTGAAATGGTAAACGGGTCACTAACTAGAATTAGTCAAATACTTCGCGACTGTGTCTTGACTTTAGAAGATGTTGATTTCTTCATTGACCTCGTGCCTCTTGACATTGGTAGTTTTGACATTATAGTGGGTATGGATTGGTTAGCGGCGGTAAATGCGACGATTGATTGTGGTGAGAGAGTTGTTAAGATACCTTTGACTAGCGGTAGAATTCTTCGGGTTCAAGGCAAAACCTCCGATTCCTCTAATCCTAAAGTCTTTAGTGCTACCATCACAAAAGTAGAATTGAAGACCGTTCCTATTGTTTGTGAGTATCCCGATGTTTTTCCGGATGACTTACCGGGATTACCGCCAACTCGTGAACTTGATTTTCGTATTAATCTTATTCCTGAAGCCGCGCCCATAGCAAAAGCTCCATATAGACTAGCTTTAACCAAAATGCAAGAATTACAAACTCAACTCAAGGAACTCCAAGAGAAGGGTTTCATTCGCCCTGTCAATCTCCTTGGGGTGCTCCTGTTCTCTTCGTCAAAAAGAAAGATGGATCCTTCAGAATGTGTATTGATTACCGGGAATTAAACAAGCTCACTGTGAAGAACCGATATCCTCTCCCTAGAATCGATGACTTATTTGATCAACTTCAAGGTGCTAAGCACTTCTCAAAAATTGATCTTCGCTCGGGTTATCATCAACTCCGGGTACATGAAGATGATATCCCCAAGACGCTTTTCGCACAAGGTATGGCCATTTTGAATTCACCGTAATGCCTTTTGGGTTGACTAATGCACCGGCGGTGTTCATGGACTTGATGAACCGGGTGTGTCAACCATACTTAGACAAGTCTGTCATTGTGTTCATTGATGACATACTTGTATACTCGAAGACGAAGGAGGAGCAAGTTGAGCACTTGCGTGAGGTGCTTGATTTACTAAGGAAGGAGAAATTGTATGCTAAGTTCTCCAAGTGTGAGTTTTGGTTGGAAGAAGTCCACTTTCTTGGTCACGTAGTGAGCAAGGATGGTATTCACGTGGACCCAAGCAAAATTGAAGCGGTCAAGAATTGGAGAAGACCCGAAACGTCATCCGAGATCCGCCAATTCCTTGGATTGGTGGGTTACTATAGAAGATTTATTGAAAATTTCTCCCGTATTGCACAACCACTCACTCTCTTGACTCAAAAGGAGAGAAACTTTGAATGGGGCGAAAGACAAGAAAACGCCTTCCAAACTCTTAAAGATATGCTTTGTGATGCTCCTATTTTGACACTACCGGATGGAATTGAAGATTTTGTTGTTTATTGTGATGCCTCGGGGCAAGGGTTGGGTTGTGTTCTTATGCAAAGGGTAAAGTCATTGCTTATGCCTCCCGTCAATTGAAGGTGCATGAGAAGAACTAACCGACACATGATTTGGAAATTGGGAGCGGTTGTGTTTGCTTTGAAGTGTTGGAGTCGTTACCTCTAGGGCACCAAATATGTGATTTATACCGATCACAAAAGTCTTCAACACATTTTTAACCAAAGTGAATTGAATATGAGGCAAAGGCGTTGGCTCGAACTATTTAGTGATTATGACTGTGACATCCGTTATCATCCGTGCAAGGCGAATGTAGTAGCCGATGCCTTGAGTAGAAAGGAGAGGGTGAAGCCGAGACGGGCTAGAGCTGTGAGCCTCACGATGGGGCCAAATATTCGGGACCGGATTATTGAAGCCCAGATTCAAGCCACCCTACAGGAAAACTTTGGAGACGAGAACCTAGATGGCATGGAACAACAATGTTAAAACCTAATAATTCGTGTTCTAGTGTGCGGAAGTTGAAGTTCATCAATGGTGGAAAGTGTGTGTGTTAGTGTGTGTTTTAGAGAGAGAAAGGTGTGAAAATGAGGGAAGCTGGATTGATTGATTATCAAAAGTGTGTAAAAGGTTACAAGGAATAAAGGTTGGAGGGGTATTTATACTCTAAGTTTATTACAAAAGCTCCCCCTCAACCTAACAATATTTACATAATATACAATGTATTCAAATACAACTAAGCACTATTTTGAATTTCTAACATTCTCCCCCTTAGTGCTTGGTTGTCCATCATTACTTTCTATGTTGTCTCCTCCTCTTGTTTGTACGTCTCTGCTTGTTTTTCCTTTTCTTATATCGTTGTGCAGCATTTGATGTTGATGGCTTGTCAATCTTTGCACTCCAGAATGCTCTCTTCTTATAACTGTTCCATGAGTCATTCCAAAACTTTTTAGGGATAAAGTGCCAGTTATCACCAACAGGACGTTCATCTGGCAATCTGATGTTATCTTGGAAGTTGACAGGAGGAATATTATGGGACCACGTTCATGACTAGGATTCCAATGAACCCATGAACCTGTCTTTGTGTGGATAATTCCTTCCTGTGACCTAGGAGTTCTGGTAACAATAAGATCTCTAATCCTTTGTCTCATATCAAGAGTATCTTTGATACGTCTTATATGATCTTCTCTTTGAGACTTGATTTGTTCATCTTCTTCATTGTCAGAATCTTCATCTATTGCATTCAGAATTGATTGACAATATTTCAAGGTACCATCAGAGTATTTGGGAAACTCAGAGGCACGAATGAAGATCTTTTTCTTCAGTTGATTAATGAAGACAAATCCATCCAAATTTTCAATTGGATCTCCAATCTGATATGAATCTAGCTCATAACCTCTGGCTCTTTGGTTTGGTTTTGTGAGGTTAATTCTGCTAGTTCTTCTTTCTAATCCAATCTGAAAGTCATTGAATTCATAGAATCTGATCAATGCTTGAATATGACTCTTCAATGCTTCATAGGCTAGAAGTTGATCTTGATTCTTGATTATCAGATAAGCATATTGATTGTAGAGGAATAGGATGTCTGAGATCGTCATGTGTTGAAATGATTCTTCTTGAACTACATAGACATTGCCATCTGCTCGACGAATTCTGAATCGAACAAGTCTGAGATTGTGGTTTTTGAGAGGAGTAAACAACTGAAGGACTTTGGTTATCGGGATTTGAAATTGTTGATACCACCATTCAGCTCTCACAGAACTTTCAGCATTCATTAGCTCCATATAAGCATCTCTTTGACCTTGATGTCTGAACAGAAAGAATGCTCTTAATCGGTTCAAGGTCATGTTAAGTCTTTCACTTGGTGAGCAATAGATTTGAAAGGCTCTTTCTTCAAGATATCTTGCTCTGCACACAATTTCTTCAGGTCTTTTGCTCAAATCCAAGATCTGTTCATAATTTTCAGCAAAGTACCCTTTATTAATCTGCCATATTTTGTCTCTTGAGATCCTTGGATGTCTCACTCCTCGTCCAAGTTCATTTGGAGTCTCAAGATTTTCAGTGTTTGTGAAATGATGAACTATCTCTTCAAAGATATCTTCTCCATATTCTTCATGATCTACACTGACTGGAGCATCATCAGGTTTATCAGAATCAGACTCATCATCATTACCATTTTCTGGTTGAAATGGGTCAGGATCACTTGACTCATCAGAACTTGAAGTGGAAGAATAATAATGAGAAATATTTCTGATGAGTGGAGGTAAATCATCATCTGAATTTTCTTGAATTTGAGTTCCTCTTTGATCTCCTTGACTTTGAGTAGTTACATTTTCAACTTCTTGAGCAACACTTTCTTGATCAACTTGAGGAGTTTGTGTTTCATGACCTTCTCTAATATCTCTCATATTCTCCCCCTCGGGTTGATCATCAGGATCTTGATCATCCCGACGCCTTGAGATATTAGCCAGTCTACATTGTTGATCAAGCTCAGTAACACGCTTTTGAAGAGCTTCAATTTGAGTCTGTTGTTCCTGTTGTGTATTTTGGAAAGACAAGTATGCAAGAAGTGATTGAAAAATAGATCGTTTATGAGAAGAAAGATGGGGTTCTTCTGATCTCAACCGATTCATGAGAGCAACAATTAGAGTATCGGTAGATAACCCACTTGTGGCAATTCTGTTTGGGAGGCAATCACTTAAGTATTCAGGCGAATCAGATTCAGAAGAAGAGCTGGATGAATGATGTGGTGAACTTGGATCTGGAAATGATTGTGATGGTTGTGTTGGTGGTATAGTTGGTGTTGTTGTTGTTGTTGTTGTTTGTGTTTGTGGGGGTGTTGGTGTTGTTTCTGTTGGTGTTGGATGTGAAGGTATTGTTGTTGGAGTTTCTGCTGGAGAATGAATTCGTAAAGCACCTCCAGTACGCAATATAGTTGGTTGAGATGTGGTTGGTTGAGATGCTGGAAGTTTGCCAGTGATAATGTTTCTCGATATAAGTAACTCACTTCTCTGTCCCTCTTCAATCCCTTCAACAAAATGAGCAATTAACCTTTGAGCCTCAAGTGGTAATGGAATATCAGAAATTGGCACATCAGTAGTCTCAAGTGATTCTACTGAGTGACCCGAAGACATCATTACTGTCTCAGGATTTCCTGTTGGTTCAAAAGTATGAGCAACAGTTGATGATTCGGCTTTGCAACCAGAATCGGGTTGTTGTTGGGCAACACCACTAACACCGGGGTCACTGAGAATGCCCGTTATACAGTCTCAGGTTGATCCTGAGGAACAGCAGTGTCACTACGGCGTTCATACTGCCCCAGTCTCTGTCTGAGGACTGTTACCTGCGGCTAAAGCTGGCGTGATGTTAGCTAAGGCAGGATCTCCAAGCTGTCCTTGAGGGTCACACAAAGTGGGTCCCTCTCCGCTTGTTCCGGCACCAGTACTCAACTGGGCTTGTGTTTCCGTGTGCCTAGGGGATCTAGACTCTAGTGCATGAATAGAAGGCGAGAGGTGGGGCTGGTCCTCTCTATTTTCAACACTCTCATCCTCCAAATGAGGAGAGTGTGGTGAGCGTGGCTGTTCCCCGTGTATTTCTGAGACTAACTCCTGTTGTGAGGAGTCAGAATGGCTGGGAGAGTTTGGTGCAAGCGAGAATGGGTAGTTCCTGACTTCTACTCTAGGGTAAACCCGGCGTTGATATAGGTTTGTAACTAATTGGAGGCCAACGTTTTCTTTTTGCCTTTCACCTATCCCTGACCTCTCAACCTCTCTGGTATTTTCAACCCCTCCCTCAGTCCTTCCTTGTCCCTCCGGGATGTCCATGACATCATCAGCAAACTGATTGGCATCATCATCGGATGCATCACTATCAGTAGAAATCATTTCTTCTGGTTCGGGTTCTTGAAATCGGTCATATTCAAAGCGAGATCTTTTAAAAGTTTTGCGAATATTCACTGGAATTGATTTCTTTCGGCCTTGAGTATAAGTCGGTGGAGGTGATCGGACAAAGGATGATGAAGGTATGGTTGAGGTAGATTGAGGTATGATTGGTGGTTCAGGTGTAGTGATTTCTGGAAGTGGTGAAGATTGATGAATTGGTGATTGAGGTAATTTTGGTGAAGATGGAGATGATGGTGTTTGAGGTGTTTGTGTTCTGGGGGGTGGTGATCGGATAATTGTTTTGGGGAACGAGGTGATCGGATTGGTCTTTGAGATCCAGAAATTGATAATGTTTCCTCAGAAGATCTTGGAGAAGAAGTTTCAACTGTAATTTTGCTTTTGATTGTCTTTGATGAACTCTTCTTCTTCTTCTTTTGATGCACTTGTTTACTCAATTTCAACACAAACATTTCTCCTTTTTGTTTCTTTTCTTTGGCTTACTGGAACTGGATTCACCCTCACGCTCTTTTCTTTTAATACTTGACCCCTCACCAGGTGTCCTATGTACAGCTTGGGCAAGAACCGGGAGGCTTTTCGGTCCCATTGCTGTTCTAATCCAGTCCAGATAAGCTATCTTATCATCATCAGCATCTGAAACCATATCTAAAAGAAATGATGGAATCAAGAAAGTATAGTTAGCAGTTCCAGAATCTCTAACATACTTATAAAAGTGTATGATCACTTTGCTGCTGTCTGGAAGCCTTGGAATGCTTCTCTCTTGTCTTATGGCACTGTAGACAATTGCTGTTAGAAATCTTAATGGAATATACTTCTTGGGAGCAGAAACTTTGCCATTTACTAATACTATCAACTGATCCCACAGAAGTTGAGCAATGTCATAATGTCTGTTGAAGACAACACCATAGAAGATGTGCAGCATTGGCTGTGTCAGATTGTCCATCCCTCTTGTGTAAGGAGTTAAGCAGTTGCTTAGGATGGAGTACACATAATACCAGATTTTTGGCAGATTTTTCAACTTGAAATCTTTGGTTCTAGACAAAGCACCTTCATAGCCAATTGAAATTAAAGCAGCAAACATCTCTTCATTGGACTCAAAATCATCATATTCAACATGTCCATTGAAGTCTGCTTCAGGTAATCTTAAAATCCTTCTGAAGTCATCTATATTGAATTCAAACTCATATGTTGTTTCTCCTGAAGTCAATTGATATTGAAAGTAGCCTTGACGACGAAGTTCAGGAGACTTTGATTTTGACTTTGGGTTTGTTGGATCATAAGGTTGAACAAATGTAATCGATCTCCACATATCGAACAGGTAGACTTCAGCTAAGTCTTGTTCAACAGTAAGTGCATATGTAAGAGGATGATTCTGAAGAATTCTCGGAACAATTTGAAAGCCGGGAGCAATGAATGGATCAAACAACGCTCTATTATTTCTCATATTACTGGTATTTCCGGCAGTGAGAATCTCTTCAATGGATTCATTTAGTGCAACCTCTTCATCATATTCAACTATTTCTTGAAGATCCATTTTTTTTATTTTTTTTTTCTGTTATAAGACATAAAAGAAAATTTAACGCACACATAAAATAATGTTTGAATAGCAAATAACAAGGTTCACTCAAATGATTTAAATAAATCATTTGAAATGAGAAGATAAACGCAGAATATAAAGTATAATCATATAAGTACAAGGTATTTAAAATAGCAAGGAAGTACACAAAGGCGTTCGATTCCCTGTATTTCAAATAAATTGTGATTATATGAAAATACAAAGCACTTTGACATAAAACAAAACAAACAAAAAATAAAAGATATTAAAAAAAATTTGAAAATTTTTCTTAATTTTGAAAAATTTTCTAAGTATGGAACCTAGGACGATCTTGACAAGATCGTCCTGAGTTTGAACTCAGGTTTTGGAAAAAAATATCAAAACGATCTTAAGGAAGATCGTCTCAACATTTGTTATTGAAAAATGGTTTAAGGACAAAACTGAAACGATCTTGATCAAGATCGTTTTGGCATTAACTCTTTGAAAAAAATGTTAAAGTATGGAAAACTGAACATGAGACGATCTTGTTCAAGATCGTCTCAACATCCAATATGTTGAGAAAATATTAAGCTAAGGAAAATGAGACGATCTTGTTCAAGATCGTCTTAAGGTTTTATAATTAAAAAATTTGAAGTGAAGGAAAAATGGAACGATCTTATTCAAGATCGTTTTTTTTTTATTAAAAAAAACTTCTAACACTTTGAAATATAAAGTGAAATCATCACAATGATTTCCCTTTACATTTAAAAGTATTAGTTTTTTGAGCAAACCGATCTCTTACGAGTTCAGTTACCCATCCATTTGTTTTCAACACAAATAATTAACCACACAGCGTTCAGACCCAAGAACGATCCTGATAAGATCGTCCTGGTCTTGGTCTCAAGGGTTACAAGGTAAATTGAATAAGAAATAGGAACTAAGACGGTCTTGGCAATATTATTTCCAAATCGTTCTGGAACCAAAACGATCTTGATCAAGATCGTTTTAGAAACAAAATGACTTAAAAAATAACAAGATTTTGCCTAAATCGTTTTATTTCCAACCAGGTTTATCATAACACACATATGATTCATTTTAACAACTTATCATAACAAATCAATTAAATGAACCATAGCAAGTAAACAATCACAACCCAATCACTAAAATCAAGAAATAACCTAAAACAAATTGAAGATCGTCTTAGATCATCTTTTTCACAAAACAAATTAAGTTGCAGGTTTTTGAATTTTTGAAATCACAATACCAATCATTTAATCATGTAATAATCATACACATGTAACCTAAACATGCTTCTAAATCATTCAATCATCACTTAATCATCAACAGAAGCAGAAATATTCAATTTAAAGATGAAAGAAAAAATCTTACATTCTAAGTCGAAAACTATTTGAAGATGAGATTAGGTGACAATGATGTAATGGAATGAAATGATCAGAATGTGATTATCAACAAAACCCTTATCTTATTTCAATGATCAGTCAACCTTAGTTTTCGAAGTGATTTGAGAGTGTGTGTGTGAGAAACTGGAAAGAAAAAGAAAAGAAATGAAATTATTGGTTTCCCTCCTCCTTAATAGTGAAGAAACCGATTTGGTTGGGTCGGGTTGGTTTTGACCCGAGTTTAAAAACTTGGAAAAAAAATGGGCTTTGGGCTTTTCACAAAGTGGGCTTATGGTAAAAGAAAAAAAATGGGCTAAACAAAAAAAAACTTTTATTTTAATTTAAACTAGACAAGATACAAAAAAAAAAATTATTTTTGGTTTTTCTAAAAATAAACAATGAGTTTCTCTTCAAATAGTGCAAATACACAAACTCCCCTTAGATTCATGAATTATCCTTTTTCTCCCCCTCAAACATTGCATGATATTAAACATTGCACATAAACATAGCATCAATGTTTGACAGATAATGAATGAAAGAGAAAGAGATGAAGGATTTGTACAGAACATGCAGAGGCAAGTAAGTGCATTGGTAAGAAGCACTTATTTGAGATTGTTTCTTGAAAAGAAACTCATTCCAGGATCATGTGTTTGAACAGTATCCGAGGTAGAAATACTAAACACAGACCTTTATTACCTGCAAAACAAAATTAGGTTTTTCTAGGTACCCACCTTTGAATGGGTCCTTTGGGGTTAGTGGAATCATTCAAAGTATACAAATGGGGTTTTCGAACAAGAGGTTTATGCTTTAGATTCATCACAGTTCCAGTAGAATCAACAATCAAAGGTTTAGAAATCATAGTAGAAGGTTTAGAATTTCTTACTGACCATGGTTTAGCTAGATTACTCAAATTTGAATCAATTTTCCTATCAGGAACTTTCTTCTTGTAATCATTAGCTATCCAATTTCTTCTAACTGATGATTTAGAAATCCATTTTGGATTATTAGATGCTGTCTTCTCTCCTGTACCAGATAAATTCTTAGAATTAGTTCGAGGAGTTAAAAACACATTCTGATTTTTGCTTTGCTTGGTTGAGGTTTTGATTTTCTGTTTCTTTTGAGTTGCAACAGTGAACCAACCATACTGATCTCTATAACTAGTTCTACCATTAGATGTATTCTTTATTAGCAAATCTTGGCTAGTTTGAGACATCTTAGGAAGACAACTAGATTGAGAGATAGCTTTAAAAACAGAGGTTCTAGAAACAGATGAAATATCAACTTTAAGCTTTGTGTTAGCAGAAATGGTATTTTTACCTTTGACAGCTGGGGCATGCTGACCTTTGGGAGAATAAAATGAAGTTGGAGCAATTTTAGATTTAGATTCCTTCTTTGGTTTAGACTTTTTGGGTGAGAGTTTTTCAAGCTCTTTTTCAATTTCTGGAGCAAAAACATGATCAGTTTCCAGAAACTTATCAAGTTCTTCAATAGAAAGATCTGGAAAAGTAAACTGTAAGTCTTTTGGTTGAACTTTTGTTTTTAAAACAGTTTTGATGTTCAACTTCTCAATCAGTGCTTTTGCTTTAGTCTTTAGATCAGTTGGAATCTCAATCTTTTGCTCTAAGTTCAATTTATTTTGGTCAACAGGGGTGATTACCGGAGTATCAAAAGAAAGTATCTTCTTGACAGAAGCAAGATGTTTAGCTTTTAAAGCTTGTACTTTCTCTTCAATGTGGAAGAATGATGATAGCATTGAGGTGGACATATCATGGAGATCTTGATGAGAGATGCTATCACCCTGCATATCTTTGTTAGAATTCTCACTCCCATTGGATGGAGTGGAGCAATCAACAGAAGTTAGATTATGCAACATTTGGGTCTTGGTGGTCTCACTTACCTTTGGAGACTGATTTTGAGTTTTCAGATGTTCAATGACTTGTTGTTGAGACTCAATCTTTTGTTTTAAACCTTCAATTTCTTTTTCCAATATGGTAGTTGGAATGTAAAATCTTTCTGAATTTGGTTTTAAACATTCTTTTTGAGACTCAATTTCAGGAATTGAAATGTTGTCTATTTCTTCTAACTCATAAATGGATCTGTTATGAGTTTTCTTGTATTTGTCATTAATAGCAACATAATCAACCTGAAATTTGTTTGGGATTTGTTTTTCAACATCATCTGACTCAAAATCATCCTCAGATGGTCTGATGAATTCTTGAATCATGCCAAATCTAAGACATTTTCCATCATAAAGTGGACCAAGGTCTTCTTTTTGGACTTTTTCTAAATGTGCTGGATTCTCATAACCCAAACCAAGAAGAAGTTCTGATCTATCAATCTTCGATTTATTGTAATAAGCAGTGAAATTCAGAAGAGGATTTTGTTCAATCTTATAGATTTTTTCTTGATAAAACAAAATGTTTGTTTTCAAATCCTCAACTTGTTTTTGAAGAGTCTCAATTTTAACTCCTTTGAGAAAACAAGTACTGTTTAGATCAGAAATCTGTCTTTCATGTTTTTCACAGTTGGGTCTAAAATCTTTCATTTTATTTGTGAGAAACACAACATCAGCTTGTCTTGCATTTGCTCTTAACCATTCATTGGCTTTCTCAAGCTTTAAAGTTTCAATTGTTTGCTTGAGTGAATGAACAGTTTTTTCAAGGTCTTGACATTTGTTGGTCAATTGAGCATTGGGTGAAACAACTTGAGAACTTTACTTGACAAATGCATTTCTTTTAAAGAATCATAGTTCACTTTGAGAGCTTCATGAGCTATTGAGAGTTCTGAAAAATCTTCATTGAGTTTATCAAACTCTTGTTTAGCCATTTTCAGATTATTTTTCAAAGTAAGATTTTGCTTTGTCAAAGTATCAGCAGTTGTTTGGACAGACAAGTAATCATCTGTAGATATGAATTGTACCTCACTTGTTGTTTGTGAAGTATTCTGTGAAAGCTTGGTTGTTGATGTCATTAAACATGTGAGATCTTCAGAATCAGCATCAATATCCCCGAATAGCCATGGTTTCATCTTTTGTTGTTTGGCTAAGAAATTCTTTCTGATCTCAAGCTCTGAAATCTTCATTGTTGACATCTGAAATGAATAAACAAGGATTTGTTATTATTTTTGTTGTTTTTGAAAAAAAATGAAACGATCTTAAGGAAATCGTTTTGAAAAATTGGAACTTAGAACGATCTTGAAGGAGATCGTTTTAGAAACTTTGTTGAAAAATTTCTAAGTAAAGAAATGGTAAGACGATCTTGTGAGAAGATCGTCTTAGAAACTTTGTTGAAAAAATTTCTAAGGAAAGAAATGGTAAGACGATCTTGTGAGAAGATCGTCTTAGAAACTTTGTTGAAAAAATTTCTAAGGAAAGAAATGGTAAGACGATCTTGTGAGAAGATCGTCTTAGAAACTTTGTTGAAAAAATTTCTAAGGAAAGAAATGGTAAGACGATCTTGTGAGAAGATCGTCTTAGAAACTTTGTTGAATTAATTTCTAAGGAAAGAAATGTAAGACGATCTTGTGAGAAGATCGTCTTAGAAACTTTGTTGAAAAAATTTCTAAGGAAAGAAATGGTAAGACGATCTTGTGAGAAGATCGTCTTAGAAACTTTGTTGAAAAAATTTCTAAGGAAAGAAATGGTAAGACGATCTTGTGAGAAGATCGTCTTAGAAACTTTGTTGAATTAATTTCTAAGGAAAGAAATGGTAAGACGATCTTGTGAGAAGATCGTCTTAGAAACTTTGTTGAAAAAATTTCTAAGGAAAGAAATGGTAAGACGATCTTGTGAGAAGATCGTCTTAGAAACTTTGTTGAAAAAATTTCTAAGGAAAGAAATGGTAAGACGATCTTGAGTGAAGATCGTCTTAAGAATTTGTTAAGGAATGAACTAAGACGAACTAGTTTGAAGATCGTCTTAAGAACTTGTAACTTGAAAAATTTTCTAAGTATAGAAAATGTTGAGCAGAACCAATCTCAAAGAGATTAGTTACCCAATTAAAATCCACCACACACAGTTCACACAGAACCAATCTTAACACTAAATCAAGGAAAAATACTAGGACGATCTTGAAAGAGATCGTCTTAGCAAAATCGTTTTATTCAATCAGTATGAACAGCAGAAAAAACAAAATAGTCGAGAATTTCACTATTTTGCTTGTAGTTTACTCAATTTTGAGTATTAGAACTCAAATCAAACCCAGAAATGATCAGAATACGATCGCGCACAATCCTAGAAACAATTCCATTGCATAAATCAACTCAAACTGTTAATTCAAAATCTCATCAACTTTCCAAAAAATTTGGATTTTGATCAATACTGTGAATTGGATTCTGAAACTTGACAGGATGTTTTTAGAGATGATTTAGAATGTGTCTGTGAACAAAAACTGGAAAATTGAGTGTGAATTGAGGTTTAATTGGTGAAGAACAGTAGCAGTTAAAAACGGTTATAAATGAACACGAATTCTCAATTTTGAACAAAATTAGCATCAATCTGCTTGAAATTTGTTCTGGATCGTCAACAGATTGTTGTTTTTCTCTGATACCACTTGTTAAAACCTAATAATTCGTGTTCTAGTGTGCGGAAGTTGAAGTTCATCAATGGTGGAAAGTGTGTGTGTTAGTGTGTGTTTTAGAGAGAGAAAGGTGTGAAAATGAGGGAAGCTGGATTGATTGATTATCAAAAGTGTGTAAAAGGTTACAAGGAATAAAGGTTGGAGGGGTATTTATACTCTAAGTTTATTACAAAAACTCCCCCTCAACCTAACAATATTTACATAATATACAATGTATTCAAATACAACTAAGCACTATTTTGAATTTCTAACAAACAATTCGACCGAAAGAATGATAATGGGCTATACATGGTTGAAATACTTTGGGTTCCTATTTTCGGTGACTTAAGAACACTTATTATGAATGAAGCTCATCAATCGCCTTATTCGGTCCATCCCGGGTCGGATAAGATGTACTTTGACTTGAAAAACTTGTATTGGTGGCCGGGCATGAAGCATGATGTGGCTAGGTATGTGAGTGAGTGTCTTACTTGCTTACAAGTCAAAGCCGATCACAAGAAGCCACCCGGATTGTTGGTACAACCGGTGATGCCCGAATGGAAGTGGGAACATATTTCAATGGACTTCATTACTAAACTACCGAAGACGAGAAGCGGTCGTGACACGATTTGGGTGATAGTAGATCGGTTAACGAAGTCAGCTCACTTTTTAGCCATTCGTGAAACCGATAAATTTGACACTTTGGCTCGCTTGTAAATCAAGGAAGTAATATCTAAACATGGAGTGCCGATTTCTATCATTTCGGATAGAGATGCCCGCTTTAAATCAAAATTTTGGGAAGCCTTTCAAAAAGCAATGGGTACTTGACTCGACATGAGCACGACATTTCATCCTCAAACGGATGGACAAACCGAGAGAACCATTCAAACACTTGAAGACATGTTGAGGGCTTGTGCAATTGATTTGGTGGAAGTTGGGAAGACCATTTGCCGCTAGTTGAGTTTTCATACAACAATAGTTATCATGCTACTATTCAAATGGCGCCCTTTAAAGCATTGTATGGTAGGATATGTCGTTCTCCTCTAGCTTGGGTGGAAATTGGAGAGAGTCAACTTATCGGGCCAGAAATTGTGATTGAAACGACTAAGGTAATATCTCAAATTAAGGAGAAGTTGCAATTGGCCCGTGAACGTCAAAAGAAGTATGCCGATGTGAGGCGGAGACCGTTGAAGTTTGAAATTGTTGATTATGTGCTTTTGAAAGTGTCACCTTGGAAAGGGGTTGTACGTTTTGTGAAGCGGGGAAAACTTGCGCCAAGGTATATTGGTCCTTTCAAGATTCTTGACGGGTTGGAAAGGTTGCCTACCGATTAGATTTACCACAAGAGCTTAGCGGTGTGCATGATGTGTTTCATATTTGTAACTTACGCAAGTGTTTGGCGGATCCTACACATCATGTGCCTATGGACGAAATTAGGGTTGATTCGAATTTGAACTTTGTTGAAGAGCCGGTAGAGATCTTGGACCGTCAAGAAAAGAAACTTAAGAAGAAGCGCTACACCATTGTGAAGGTAAGATGGAATGCTAGACGTGGAGCCGAGTTCACTTGGGAGCGAGAGGATCATATGAAGTCCAAGTATCCGCATTTATTTAATAATTAGTGTTTTGTCGAATTTCGGGACGAAATTCTTTTAACGGGGGAATAATGTAACATCCGTAAATTTTGACCCTTTGACTTTATGTGTAATATGGCTAACAATATAAGTTAGTGAAGTATTTGAGTCATTTTATGATATAAATGACAATGTGTTATATTCGGGTTAATAATTTGTTTTGATTGGTGTTTAAATGTCTAACGATTGTAAATTGGCTTGAGAAGAGAAAAGGGTCGGCCCGTGGGTAGTCCACGACCCACCAGCCACTTTTGATCCAATTCTCTCCTTATCTCTTTCTCCCTCCTTTCATTTCTATCTATCTATCTTTCTCTATTTCTCTCAAGAAAAAGAACCATATCTTGTTCTTCATCTTTCTTGCATCAAATTAGTGCTTTGGAACTGCCATAGTACAAGAATCATCATCGTTGTCGTCTCATAATCGTCATTACATCATAACCTTGAAGTTCATAGTTCAAGCTTTCATCCATTTTGACCTAAATCAGGTTCTAGCTCGACAAGGGAGTTTTGGTAAGTCTAATTCATCCCATTTGCTTCTATTTATGTTAGTTTACTCATTTCTAGTCATCTCGTACATTCACTAGTCGTAAATAGGGTCGAATTGAAATTAGGGTTTTGGTTTGGGTTGAATGATTTGGAGGTGTTCTTGATATCTTGGAATGGAATCTAAGATGTGGGTTATGTTTAGTTATGTTAAAACATGTTTGTTTAAGCTTCAAAATGAGTCTTGGAACATCACTAGACGATTTGGGGGCCGAAAATAGGGTTTGGGTGAAGTTGGATCGCATTTTGTACTAAAAAATCTCCAGGTTATAGCCCAGTCGTTCCGCGAGCTCGTGCCCCTCGCGCCGCGAGCCCGTGTCCAGTCAAGGTCAGAACTTTTTCTCGCGTCCAGTCTCGCGCTGCGAGCCTCCTGCTCCTCGCGCCGCGAGCTCGTGTTCTCGCGCCGCGAGTTTCACCTGTTTTGCGCGTCAGTTTTCAAACGTTAATAACTTTTGATCCGTAAGTCCAAATAAGTCGTATGACCTATCGTTGGAATCGTAAGAGAGTCTAGTTTCTTGTAGTAACCTTCATTTAGTATGAATCTTCGTACATTTCTAAAAATGTCGAGTCAAAGTGTTATGTGTTATGTGCCAGATATCAGTCTAACCCAAAGGAATCTCATATGCTCGCTGTAAAGCGCATACTGAAGTACCTTAAAGGTGTCCCCAGTCTAGGTCTTTGGTACCCCAAAGGCTCTGGACTTGATCTAATGGGTTATTCAGATTCAGATCATGCAGGTTGTAAGATAGATAGGAAATCCACAACTGGTGGATGTCATTTCCTAGGTGGCAAACTGGTCAGCTGGACCAGTAAGAAGCAAACTTCAGTTTCATTATCCACTGCCGAAGCTGAATACGTGTCTGCAGCCAGTTGTTGTGCTCAGATACTCTGGATGAAGAACCAGTTGCTTGATTATGGTATTAAATATTCAAAGACTCCCATCTTTTGTGATAATACCAGTGCCATAGCTATCTCAAACAATCCAGTCATGCACTCCAGAACGAAGCACATTGACTTAAGGTATCATTTCATTCGCGATCATATTATGAAAAATCATATTGAACTCCATTTTATTCCCACTGACAAACAACTCGCTGACATTTTTACCAAACCACTGGATGTTAAAACTTTTGAATATCTTGTTGGTGAGTTGGGAATGCTAAATCCTTAGATCTGGTGATTGTTCAGATATTGAACGCCATTGTGTACTATCTTTACAATTATTAGATTTCTGGAGGAACATTCCAGGGAAGACTTGAAAAATATTTTCTAAATTAAACTTGTTTTAAGTTCAGGGGGAATTTATTTTCTCACTGGACAAATTCTTCAGAAAATATTACTGGTGCTTTGTAAATATGTCCCTCTCACTGGTATTGGATAAGTTGAAGTGCGTGTTTGAGTTGACTTTTGTCTTCTTGTAAATATGTCCCTCTCACTGGTATTGGATAAGTTGAAGTGCGTGTTTGAGTTGACTTTTGTCTTCTTGTAAATATGTCCCTCTCACTGGTATTGGATAAGTTGAAGTGCGTGTTTGAGTTGACTTTTGTCTTCTTGTAAATATGTCCCTCTCACTGGTATTGGATAAGTTGAAGTGCGTGTTTGAGTTGACTTTTGTCTTCTTGTAAATGTGTCCCTCTCACTGGTATTGGATAAGTTGAAGTGCGTGTTTGAGTTGACTTTTGTCTTCTTGTAAATATGTCCCTCTCACTGGTATTGGATAAGTTGAAGTGCGTGTTTGAGTTGACTTTTGTCTTCTTGTAAATATGTCCCTCTCACTGGTATTGGATAAGTTGAAGTGCGTGTTTGAGTTGACTTTTGTCTTCTTGTAAATATGTCCCTCTCACTGGTATTGGATAAGTTGAAGTGCGTGTTTGAGTTGACTTTTGTCTTCTTGTAAATATGTCCCTCTCACTGGTATTGGATAAGTTGAAGTGCGTGTTTGAGTTGACTTTTGTCTTCTTGTAAATGTGTCCCTCTCACTGGTATTGGATAAGTTGAAGTGCGTGTTTGAGTTGACTTTTGTCTTCTTGTAAATATGTCCCTCTCACTGGTATTGGATAAGTTGAAGTGCGTGTTTGAGTTGACTTTTGTCTTCTTGTAAATATGTCCCTCTCACTGGTATTGGATAAGTTGAAGTGCGTGTTTGAGTTGACTTTTGTCTTCTTGTAAATATGTCCCTCTCACTGGTATTGGATAAGTTGAAGTGCGTGTTTGAGTTGACTTTTGTCTTCTTGTAAATATGTCCCTCTCACTGGTATTGGATAAGTTGAAGTGCGTGTTTGAGTTGACTTTTGTCTTCTTGTAAATGTGTCCCTCTCATTTTGATGATATAATTTTTGGGTCTACTAATGAAAACATGTGCAAGAAATTTTCAAAAATCATGTCCACTGAATACGAAATGAGTTTGATGGGTGAATTAACATATTTTCTTGGACTCCAGATTAAACAAAATCAAGATGGCATTTTTATTAATCAGGAAAAATATGTTAGAGATCTTTTAAAGAAATTCGATATGAATTCTTCACCATCTAAACCAACTCCTATTTCTGCACCACTGACACTGGACTCTGATCCAGATGGCAAACCAGTGAACACCACTGTATATAGAGGAATGGTTGGTTCACTGATGTATTTAACTGCCAGTAGACCAGATATTATGTTTTCAACATGTTTATGTGCCAGATATCAGTCTAACCCAAAGGAATCTCATATGCTCGCTGTAAAGCGCATACTGAAGTACCTTAAAGGTGTCCCCAGTCTAGGTCTTTGGTACCCCAAAGGCTCTGGACTTGATCTAATGGGTTATTCAGATTCAGATCATGCAGGTTGTAAGATAGATAGGAAATCCACAACTGGTGGATGTCATTTCCTAGGTGGCAAACTGGTCAGCTGGACCAGTAAGAAGCAAACTTCAGTTTCATTATCCACTGCCGAAGCTGAATACGTGTCTGCAGCCAGTTGTTGTGCTCAGATACTCTGGATGAAGAACCAGTTGCTTGATTATGGTATTAAATATTCAAAGACTCCCATCTTTTGTGATAATACCAGTGCCATAGCTATCTCAAACAATCCAGTCATGCACTCCAGAACGAAGCACATTGACCTAAGGTATCATTTCATTCGCGATCATATTATGAAAAATCATATTGAACTCCATTTTATTCCCACTGACAAACAACTCGCTGACATTTTTACCAAACCACTGGATGTTAAAACTTTTGAATATCTTGTTGGTGAGTTGGGAATGCTAAATCCTTAGATCTGGTGATTGTTCAGATATTGAACGCCATTGTGTACTATCTTTACAATTATTAGATTTCTGGAGGAACATTCCAGGGAAGACTTGAAAAATATTTTCTAAATTAAACTTGTTTTAAGTTCAGGGGGAATTTATTTTCTCACTGGACAAATTGTTCAGAAAATATTACTGGTGCTTTGTAAATATGTCCCTCTCATTTGTCTATATTAGTTGACGTGCAAGTTTGAGGTTACCAGTCTTTCAAAAATGGTATTCACTGGTACTTTACTGGAGTGTCCCTCCAGTGTACCATCAGTACATGATCACTGGACTAATCCACCAGTGATACTGGAGCGTCTAGTCAACCTCCAGATGTATTGAAATTTGTCATGATATTTTTCGAAAATACTTGGTCTTTGTTTGTGCCACGTATGCAAACCTTTTTCGAAGATATTTAT
This sequence comes from Erigeron breviscapus, assembly GCA_034093135.1. NCBI lineage: Eukaryota > Viridiplantae > Streptophyta > Magnoliopsida > Asterales > Asteraceae > Erigeron > Erigeron breviscapus. The sequence continues at coordinate 71,284,463 of CM067173.1, forward strand.
CTTGAATCCTACGTGGCATGTAAATTTTTCAAAGAAATGATGGTCTTTTTACTTTGGGAAAATCAAAAGTGCAAGTTGTTACTATTTTGTGGGCGGTAAACCATCACCCATTTATGGGTGATGTGATGTAAATTTAATGCGGATCTCAAAACCCGATCAAAAGTTACATTTGATAAATTCAAATTCAATCGTTTGAGTTCCACATTATCTCTCCTATAAATACCCAATTTCACTTTCCCTTTACATTTACTTCGAACATTTACTCCCAAACACTAAAATTCCTTCATTCAATTCATAAATTCTTCATTCAATTTCATTCTTAAAATTCTCATATTAAACTGCATATTCATTAAATTCTTCTTCATAAACCTTAAAAACATTCAATTTCATCTTCTTCTATAATTCCAATGGCTCCTAGACAATCAAACTCACCTAGAAATTTACTATCTGCCGAATATGCTCCGGCAGCAGATGTTGTTAGAGCACCACATATCACTCTCGAAGCTAGGGCTTTGAGAATAAATATGAATAACTGGATGGCTAAACTCACGCTATCCAGTGTCCATGATCCACAATCTATAATTGGGAGATTAAACGCCTTTTTTCTCTCATGTCCATTGTATGGTGCCCTAACCTTAAATCCAGAAAAGATGTATCACGACTATTTATGTGAATTCTGGTACACTGCCGCATATAATGAGGCAAACTCATGTATTGAGTATTCTCTTGAGCAAGGGACCAGACCCTTGACTCTTACAGTTCATTCTCTCAGAGAAGCTCTTCAGTTACGTTATCTGGATGAGAATGAGCTGGCGATGCCTCTCCCTACTGGTATTAATTTCAGGGAGGTATGCAGATTAATGGGGCATACAGAGATAGTAGATGAAAATGGTCAGTTGTTGAGGAAAGGGACCATTTATATGAGTAGACTGACGGATTCGTGGAGATACTTCTTCACTCACATCGTCGAGTGTCTTGGAGGCAGTTCTGGAGGATTGGATCAAATTAATCAAACTCACCTCCAGATTGCCTATTGTCTTTGGTTTGGGCTAAGGGTCGATTTCGCCCAGATTTTCTTTGATGATCTGGTGGAACGTATAAAGGCAAAGGGGAGAAAGCCATTCGTGCCATATATTCGCTTTCTTTCTCTTATATTCAGAAATGCCCTTGGAGCCCAGTATGATTTCGAGACTACTCATTTTTCTATGAGTGAGTACATGAGGGACCTGGCCAATCTAAAGTCCAGAGATGGAGAGGTAGATATTCCTCCAGCAATGTTGACTCTTCAGAGAATAGAAGAGAATGTGGCACCAGTAAGGGTACAAGTTGATGATGTACCTACTGGTAGTGAAGATGTTCAGATTGTTGAAATGGTTCAACCAATTAGGCAAGTGGCTCCAGAAAGTTCAAGTCAAGCAGTTGTTGAGCTTTCCAGACGACCAAGATCACATAGGCGTCTGATGAGGGGTGGAGTCCAGGTAAACCCATTAACCCATCCTGGTGATATTATGAATATTGATGGGTCTCCTATCTTTGAAGAGGAAAATATTGATCCTTCTGTACAAACTGAACAGAGAGTGGACACTGAAGTCCAGGCTGTTGTACACGAAGATGTGGCCCAAGTTGTTGAAGAGGTTGTTGTTCAGGCTGAAGAACAAGCATCTGGCGCACAAGAAGCCCAGATTGATTTAAATGTGGAGGTTGAACAAGTTGATATAATTGGTGCATCGTTTTGGGAAGAGGCTGACTCTCCTATGTCTGGAGGTCAGAACTTGGATATAAATATGGATTTCTTGAGTGAAGATGTACAGGTTATAAGTTCACCAGAAATGCCACCTCCTCCATCAGAAACCGAATTGCCTACACCAGAAATACCAACTCCCACACCAGAAATACCAACTCCCACACCAGAAATACCAACTCCCACACCAGAAATACAACCACCAGAAATACCAACTCCCACACCAGAAATACCAACTCCCACACCAGAAATACCAACTCCCACACCAGAAATACCAACTCCCACACCAGAAATACCAACTCCCACACCAGAAATACCAACTCCCACACCAGAAATACCAACTCCCACATCAGAAACCGAAGCCTACACCAGAAATACCAACTCCCACACCAGAAATACCAACTCCCACACCAGAAATACCAACTCCCACACCAGAAATACAACCACCAGAACCTTCAATGCCACCACCACCACCACCATCAATTCCTCAATCCACTTCATACTTCACACCATTCATTCCACAAACACAATCTCAATCACCACCAGTACAAAGTGTGCCAGTCTCCAATGTTGAAACTGAAGAGGACTGGACACAAGTACCTTTAATGACCAGACATCTGGAACAACCCAGTGGTCTCTCCACTTCTTCCACCGAGGTCCAAGGCCTTCTTAGTAGGGTGGCGGACCTAGAGAGATCACTCCAGTCGTCTTCCCAGGTTATTTCTGACTTCAAATCTATGTTATCAAATAATCTTTCGTCAGAAATGAACCTCTTTGCTGGGAATGAGAAGATGGTGTTCGATAAGTTGGATGAACTGGTACTGGCCACCAATGCTAATTCTCAAAATATAAGGGTGGCAGTACAAGGGTTGGAAGGAAAGATTGAGACTGCAGTGGAGAATAAGGTTGTACAACCACTGGCAGGTCTTAAAGATGAAGTTGAGAAGATTGTATCAAGAGTTGGTGCTCTGGAGAGCAGGCCAACATTTGACCAGACTGATCTGGTCAACACCCTAAGTGATGAAGTTGTTAGAAAGGTTAGGGGTGAAATGCTGAAAGAGATAACTGATGAAATTTCTGGATCTATACTTAGATCGTTTCAGCATGTTATGTTGCCAGAGGTTGTTAAGATGGTTACAGATGAGCTGCCAAAGGACTTGCCAGAATCAATTGAAAATATTAAAATGGAAGTCCAGGCACTCAAGTCTGGTATAACTGCTTCTTTGCCAGAACAAGGCAGAACATTTGGTCAGTTTGATAGACATATGATGGAAGAGCTATGGAATGATCTAAAGTCAAGGACTAGAGCTCATTCCAGGGGGGAAGAATTGCCATCATCTGGTGCTGAAAGGGAAAGGGTAGTTAGGGCCGTTGCAACTGAAAGTGTTGTTCAGAGAAAGCAAGTGACTGGTACTGATGCCAGTGCACGAATGGTTCAAAGAACACAAGAAGCATATGGCACTGAAGCCGGGCTTACTGAACAAGCACTTGGTACTGAAGCCAATGTGCAGACTGAAGAAGAGGCTGCTGGTACTGAAGCCGAGCCCCAGTTTGAGTCCTTCCCAGACATCCCTACCACATTGAAGTCAGTTAAAGGGAAAGAAAAAGTGGTGTCTGGTGAAGAAGAACAGACTGAAAAGAATGAAGATGTTGATAATGAGACTTCAAGGAAGTTAAATCAACAGTGCATAATGATTGAAATCTTCAAAGAAAATCAAAGAAAAGAACTGCTGGCCCATCATAGGGATATGGCTAAAATGGGTACTCTGGACTCCTATAATGCTGGAAGATTGGGCATTAATATAGAAGTATTCAAAAGGATGAAGGAGGATCCCAGAGTTCTACAATGCATTGATGCACTGAACGATGTTCACATCCGTTCATTCTATGCTGAAGAAGAGCAAGTTTATGACTCTTTGATATATGGTGTATCCATTCCAGAGCTCATCAGGCAAAGAAAAGAGGAGCTGGTAAGCCTCCAGAAGAAAATTCGAAAGAATGCTGGAGCACTGGAAGTGGAGTACAGGAAAAGGATTACTGGTCTACCCAAGCTTACTGCCAAACAACTGAAGGCCATTAGAGATGCTGATGTAAGTAATTTCATTCCACTGGATACAACTCTGAAGATAAACAAGCCAGTACATCAGTCCACTGAAGGACAGCAGAGTGGTGTATCCAGGGATACTGAAGACATGATTCAGTTGGCTAAACAAAAGGCAAAGTTTGAAGAAATGATGATGTTCAGAGCCAATGCAAGGAAGATTATTAATGCTGAAATCACTCTGGCTGAACAACATCAAGGTATGACCAGATTTAATGTGAAATTGACCAGGGAAGGTAATTTCACTGATGAAAGGAAAGATACAACAGTCCAGGCTTTTGGATGGACTGAACTTAAGGAGATTGGATTAACTTTCAAAGGTAAGACTGATCTCTCTCCAGATGTAAAAGCTTTTATGAAAAGAATTGAGAAAGTCTGGAAGAGAATTCAAGAAATGGAAGCTGTGTTGGGTCTGAGACCACCAGTGTCTGTTCCATCTTCATCTCCATCTCCCAAGAGGAAGGCTTCTGAAGATGCACCAGAAAGGATATCCAGAAGAAGAGCCTGAATCTTGTAATCATTTGTACTTGTTGTAATTAATTGTATTAAAAAGGTTGTAATTATTTTCCTTTTTGGTGAAAGTAATAATAGTTACAAGTTTTTATTTTTACAAGTAAATGACCAGATTTAGTCTAAGTTAGAACTTAAAAGATGAAACTGAAAAACACTCATGATCTATAAAGTGTTTTCCAGTAACTTAGATTTTTTAGACTTAAATCGACCAAGTGTTTCCCAGACATACTAATTTGTATATCTATAAGTCTGAAAACACTTGCATTATTTCTAAACAAATAGGGGGAATTTGTTAGGTCCAGATTTAGTCCAGACTTACTGGACTGGCTCCAGACTGGACTACTGGAACCTTATTTAGGTTAAGAAAACATGTTTTGCTGGACATGCTCCAGACCCGACTTCTGGAGCCTCACTGAAGATCTGACCAGAAAACATGTTTGACTGGACCTACTCCAGACTTGGAATCTGGAGTCCCTCTGAAGATTTGCTCAGAAATAATTGAAGACTAGTGAGCAATACTTGTATAGGTAATCTGGAGCATTCTCCAGATTAGCTCACTGAAGACTTCACCCCCAGTCCAGATCTACTCTACTGAAGACATTCTGACTGAAGTCAAAGACTGAAGTCTGAAGAAAGAAGACTTATCAAATGGCGGAGTCCACTGGAAAGTCTTACCAGATCTGCACACTGGAGGATGGTTAGTGTTCTAGATACTACAAGTCTGAACACTGATAACAAGGTATGACTTTAGCCTTTAACACACTTTCCAAGGAACAACCCACTTGTTCCTTAACAAAGTATACGTGTGTTAAGGTGGTTGGATAATAGGATACACTTGCACTTGATGTGACTTTATCCTTATTCTTATCCAAAGCATTTAATGATCTTGTCGGATCATTAAATGTATCCAACCATATTTGTACGGCACAAAATTCACTGGTGAATTTTGTTGCCTATAAATACAAAGTCATTTCCTTAAGAATATTACTTTTAAGCATACACTTTGCATGAAAGTGAATTTGTCTAAAATACTCTCGATCTTAAACAGGGATACTTCACAACTTTAAGTATCTCGATCCTAAAGAGCTATTTGACAAATATAGATCATTTGTAATTCAAAGGTTGTTAAGATACATACTTTATTGTATTATCTTGATTCCGCAACAACCTTGTATTTTGTTTAAACATCAATAAATGAAATACCCAGAAAACTACATAATGGTCCACTTTAATTGTTTATTGCTTTAAGTCTTGTATTACTTTGTTTATATATCTTGCATATTTATTTACAAGTAATACTAGTCCAATTCTAGTGCTTATTATACTTGTTGTATTTTACACATTCTTGGGTTAACCATCTCGAGCTTATAAAACGTGGGACTCACATTATGTTTCACACTCGGTAATGTTAAGAAAGTAATTGTGGGTTCGTGACTCAACTTGAACCTAAGGAACCAACCTATTTATGATTATAAAGTTGAAATTATGATATATGGCATGCTTTGATAGGTTGTGAGCACGTGGGGCCCAATACTCGCTATTAATCTTTATTAACTCGACTTAAGCTTCTTGCCGATCAAGGTGAGTTTCGTATCTCCCTACTCGCTTGAGATTCGGGCTAAAAAGTGTAACTTGCATGTTTTCTTACGTTGTTGATTGTTTGATTGATTTGGTTTTAATGTTGGATTGATGAGACGGATATCACGTTTGATTGATTTGGTTTACGTTTGTTAAGTATTTCATTAATATTAGGATAGACGTACATACATGGAAGTCGGTTATGCTTTCATTGGGTTTTAGATGTGGTGGGAAGACTACGGGTGACCCTATATATAAGCATCTGGGACTTGAAGAAAGTAGGATCCTCTTAAGTGTATGTGCGTATAGAATTGGTGTTAATATTGATTGTTGACTAATGTTTGTCGAATATCGATTGTTGGTTCATGTTCATCGTATTGTGATTATTGGTTTATGATTGACGAATATTGATTGTTGGTTCATGACAGACGATTGTGATTGATGCATATACGATTGATGGTAAGCATGCATACATTGTTGATGATCCCTCGGCAGGGGATTGCCGACATCCTGGTGTATAGATGTATACACCCATTTGATGGATGTAGATCTTGATCCTGAGTATATAGACATATATATCTCGATGTTTTTGAGATGCAGCCTGTGTCATTGTTATGACAGGCGGGTATCGTTGCATTGGTGACCTGAGTTCACGCATAGGATAGGCATGTTGGCTTATTTATGCATTCGGCACTTGCATTGTTACGTACTTCATTTGTGCATTCATACTACACATTTACTTATCTTGTGTAATCTTGTTGTTGGACGTTATTATGTTACTTAGAGGCTCGCTGTAAGTCATGTCTAGCCTCTACTCGTATACTGTGATTATTGACGCTGGTTCTTTATGGACCATTACTACGAACTCACCAAGCTTGTGTTGACTATGCTTAGTACACTTTTCAGGTAATCAGGTTCTCCCCGGACACGGAGTTTAGTCGCTTTGCTTGCTGTTAAACCCGGACCTTGGACTTTATGGATCAAGGATTCATCGACCTTCTCTTTTGCATTATACTTAGGATTGAGTTGCCATCTTCTGGATGTTCTTTTGTTAACTTCGATGGTTATTTGCTCCTTATGTATTTTGAGTACTTGTTTCGTTTTGTAATGGATTCACTGAATCTTTAATTGCATTTAGCTCTTGTTCTATTGTAATTCCACCTTGTGCTATATGATTTCCGTGATATTTCGAGCCTCGGCTTGAGGTGTTACAAAAATACTATACTAAACCTTAGTAAACACACACATTAAAACTAGAAAATTAATAAAAAAAACTCAATATCCATGACTTGCACCTGTTTCGAAGTAAATTGTATGTTCTTGATGAGCATCACATGCACTTTCTTCGCCAATATCTTCACTCCAGAATCAAGAGCAAACTCTGGAGTAGGAATATCGGCATGCTAACACACCAAGAGTATGCTTTAGTGAACAAGTTTCCTTTGTTATCTTTTTAAACACTCTCTCCATTGTCAAAGCTTTATTCCCAAAAGTCCCATCTAGCCTAGAAGTAGTTGCATTCAAATTTACCTACAATTATCACATACAGCAAGATAGCTTTTATTAATTAAACAAATGAACAAGAATAAAAAAGAAACTAAAGCTTACATTGATTTTTTTCGATCTAACGTTAATAAAAGTGAGCATGTCATGATCATTGTTGTGAGTATACAAGAAAATTTCAGATTCTGTAGGTGACGACCCAATGTAGCTTCCTATAAAAAAATATACTTTAATAAGAACTTTGAAGGAACATGAAACAAAAATTCATATATTTGCATACTAGGAAAAGAAAAAAGCTATCAAATAGCAGCAAAATAACTACGTTTAGAGCAATATAAAAGCAAGAAAGATAGATAAAAATGACCAAAAAGGCATAATTTCATGATAACCATATCTATATATATATAAAAGTTGGATCAAGGGGTGTGAAATTTTGGCGCTTTTTAGCCTTTCATTTATGGTACTTAATAGGGTTAATTACTAACTAAAAGTAGGATCGAAACTTTTTGGGCTTTTTAGCACTTCACTAATGAGCATACTTAATGAACTTAGTAAATATTGTTCTCATATAATACATATAGATATGTATATGTATATATTTGTGGGTGTTATTAATATCTCTTTTATTTTTGTTATTAATTCGAGTTGTGCATTGTAATTTCTCTTCTATCTCTGTTGATTATTAATTTTCCATTTGCATTCTAACCTTTTCGGTTTCTGATTCTATCAATATACCTCTCTCTTCTTAATAATTCCATCTTTCATTAAATTTATGAGGAGGTTTTCGAACAGGCTTATTGTAACACCCGTGAATTTGACCGTTTGATTTTATATGTAACGTGACTAACATTTTATTTAAATAATACGATTGGGCTCAAATTTTGACCAAACGACTAGAAAATGTGTTTGACGGGTCGATGGACCAACTTCTGTATATGATTCGGTACTTGGCAAATATTTGATTTAGCTAGTTATTGTGATGGGTTAACCCATGGACCCAACCCTTACCCATTTACCCAACCTAAGACCCAACCCCACCACCCACCTTATCCCTTCCCTCATTCATTCTATCCCCCTTTCTCTCTCAAAATCCTTTGCAAGAAAAACACACAAACACACTTGCAAATCTCCCTCTCATTGAATCATCATCATCAGTCATTGTTGTTTAAGTTGAAGTAGTGTAAGAAACATCATCATCTTCATCTCATCTCCATCATATCAAAGGATTGAAATCTCTTGTGCAAGAAAACCCCATCTATAGCTCATTTTCGGATTTGAACACTAGGAGGAATTTTTGGTAAGCTAAACTCATCCCATAATCATCATTTTATGTTTATTTACTTGTTTCTAGTTGTAACCAAGTGTTTTCGGGTCCTAAATCGAGCCAAAGACGATTTAGGGTTAATTTAGGGTTTGGTTAGGGTTGGAATGATTTGGGTGTGATTTTGATGTTATAAGTTGGATTTGTGGAATGGGTTAAGTGTGGTTATGTGTTATAATGTTTAATCATGCTTCAAAATAAGTTTCAAACTCTTGCAAATCGATTTAGAGGTCACTTGGGTCGTTTTTGGGGTGTTTGGTTCGTCAATTCTGCTGCTGCTGAACTGAGTCCAGTTGCGGCGCAACTAGCAGTTGCGGCGCAACCCGTTTCCAGAAAGTTAAGTTGCGGCACAACTTAGCTAGTTGCGGCGCAACTCCTGCAGTTTTGACTTTTGTGTTTTTAGCTCATCTAAACCTTATCAAATCACTTTCTAACCTTCTTCTAAACACTAATCAATCTAACAGACGTCATTTCAATTCTTGTGATCAATCGAGTCCCGAAGTAGGAACGTATGAACGTACTTTGTTATGTATGTAGGTGTAACTATAGGTGGTGATCGTGTGGCGAGCAATGCACGCTTGTAGTCTAATTCAAACTTGTTGTAGCTGCTCAAGGTGAGTTCCATAGCTCCCTACTCAATTAAGAAACTGGCTGAAAAGTGTACAATTATGTGTTTGATTATTTGATTGCTTAATTGTTGGATTGTGTTGTTGAATGTTCGATTTGAGTTTGGTTTACGCATATGAATGTGATTGGATGATTATTTAGGATAGTTGTACATACGTAAAGGTCGGTTATGCCTTCAAAGGGTTTGAGATGTGGTGGGAAGGCTGCGGGTGACCCTATATATAAGCATCGAGAACTCGTTGAAAGTAGAATCCTCCTAAGTGTATGTACGTATCGTTTTGGTTGGTTGATTATTGATGGACTTGTGGTTGAGACAAACACGCACATATGAAATGATATGGTTATTGTGGAACGGACACGTACATCTGGGTGTATAGATGTATACACTTGAGTTGAATTGATTAGACGTACGTGGACATCTGGGTATATAGACATATATACACCGATGATTTTGAGATGCCACATTGTTCATGGTGATGACATGTGAGTATCGTTGCATTGTTGACTTGAGAGTCACACTTAGGACATGCATCATGACATTTTACACATTCGGTACATATTTTGATATTGACATCGCTCGTGCTATCTTATTATATGCATTTACTCTCACGTTGTGAGATCTTGATATGATTGATGTTGTGACACGTAAAGGCCACTTGTAAGCTTTTTTTGCCTTTACTTATGCTTATTGCGCTTACTTGACGATGGTTCCTTGTGAACCATTACTACGAACTCACCAACCTCGTGTTAACTTGTTTAGTACACTTTTCAGGTAATCAGGTGAACCAAGGACGTGATGCTTGATAGATTGCTAGCTTTTGACCCGGGCTGGACTTACATGGATCAAGGATTCATTTGCCCACTTTTGCATAATGCTTAGGATCGATAGCCATCTTTTAATGATTATTTTGTAAACTTGATGGTCGTTTGCTCCTTATGCATTTTGTATAAATATTTGATACATTTCGTTGAATTCACCGAATTCACTTATTTTCATTTAGTTTGCCTACATTAATTATACCTTGTGCTATGTGATTTTCGTAATATTTCGAGCCCTAGCTCGGGGTGTTACAGAATGGTGGCCCATGCGTGGTCGTAGAGAATTAGGCGGTTTGACCTAGACTACGACTTAAGTTAAAACTCTTCGTATAGCATGCATGGTTAGGAATTTTATGTGCAATGTGAATTGTGTGAACCCTAGAAAGTGTACAATGTGAGTTCGTAGTTAAGACCAATTATGTGTGACTCGAGTACAATGTGATGAATATGGTTAATGTGTACATTGATTGAACTTGATTTTGGTGGAGATGGATCGTTATTGATTGGTGTTAATTGATGATTAGGGAAAAATGAAGTTATGGTGTTAACTTGATATAACATTGTGGCAACCCTAAAAGAGCCTGATCAACTATTTTATGGTTACCCGATATTATAACAAGTTAATGGCATCACGGATTGCGCACGCTTGGTTTAGGGTATAATAAGGAACCGATATGCTTAATGGAAATTGATTGGGTTGAGGGTTAGCCGCTGGTACACCCTGTATACAAACCCGGTCCATAACCAGAGAGCATATCGAATTCGGATTATACTTTGAACCATTTGTGTTAGTTACTTAGATTGTATAATGTGGTGAACATGAGTACTTAAATTGTTGGTAAACGATTGTAGTGAACTTGACATGATGACATGATAAGTAATAACCCCTCAGGATTCTAGCACTCTTGCCTTAGTATTATGATATGAAATGAATATGTTATATCGGTATGAGAGCATTGACTACTTGTGTGACTAACATGTGAGCATTTCGAGGCTAACTTTCGGGTCAACGTGTTGCTTGTTTTATAGAAATGGTAAGACCAAGGAGAGCCGGAACAAACTATAGGGCTAATTCTCAAGAGCCTCAACCGGAAGCTCAACCGGAAGCACAAAGGGGACGTGGTAGAGGCCGTGGTGGTAGGGGCCGAGGTAGGGGCCGAGGTAGGGGTCGTGGTGAGGCTCCCGGACCGAATTTGGCGGATGTGATCACTCAAACGGTCACTAATATTATGCCAACTATTGTTGCCCGAGTGCAAGCAACTCTTGGAGGGAACAATGGGGCACAACCTAATAAGCCTCAAAATGTTGGAATTCCGAAAAATGTGAATAATGAGGGTGCTCAACCTCATGTGGTGTTAGGAGAGGAAGAAGAATGGGTTGAAGTGGATAACTATATGCCCATGTTTAATCAACATGGAGTGTATCGCCAAGGTTGTCAATTCAAAGATTTCAAGAATTGTGGGGCACCGGAGTTTGATGGTATGGGTGGACCCGTGGAATGTATAAGATGGTTCGAGAGGATAGAGGCGGTTATTGAAAGGAGCCATTGTACTTATGACGATTGAGTTCATTATGCATCCGGTATGTTCAAGGACGATGCGTTGAGTTGGTGGAACCAAGAAGTGACTTTGGGTCGGGCCCATAACTTGTCGTGGGCCGATTTCAAGAACAAAGTGAGGGGGAAGTTTTGCCCTCCCTATGAGCTCCAAAATTTGACTATCGAATTTGTCCATCTTAAAATGGACGGGGCCGATTACAAGGGCTATATTAGACGGTTCCAAGACTTGTCTACTCTTATTCCCCACTTGGTGGAACCCGAGCCCCGGGCCATTGAAAAATTTGTGTTGGGCTTGAATCCTCAAGTCCGTTCTCTCGTTAATGCGGTCATGCCTACTTCCTTGACCGATGCTATAAATCGAGCCGGTAGTGTGACCGAAGATTTGCTAAGAAGTGGGGTATTGATCAAGTCAATCAAAAGAAAAAAAGTGCCGGAATCAAGTGGGGTAAAGAAGATGGGAAGATTTGACCCCAAGAATGCTAATAGGGGTAGAGTGATGGCGGCGGTGGAGCCGGTGAGAAAGGCTTATGCGGGACCCCACCCGTTTTGTGGAAGATGCAACAAGCATCACCCCACCAACATTCAATGTGGGGCATGTTTTAATTGTAACCGGTTGGGGCATTTATCTAAAGAATGTAGGGCGCCAAGGGCGGGCCCACTCAATGTAGTTCCTCTCCAAGCTCTTCCCCCTCATGGTAATCAATGAAGGGGTGAATGTTTTGAATGTGGTAGCCCTCATCACTACCGCAACAATTGTCCTCGTTGGGTAGGACAACAAGTCCAAGTAGCCGTCCACCCCAACCAACTACAAATTGCCGGTCCTAATCAAAACCGGGGACAACAAGGCCATCAAGTGCAACCCCGTGGCCGATCCTTTGCGGTCAATGCCAATGAAGCCCGGAATGACCCCAACGTTGTAGCAGGTACATTTCTTCTCAATGGTCATTATGCAACGGTTTTGTTTGACTCCAGAGCCGATTTTAGCCTTATTTCCTCTAGTTTTGTTCCCTTGATTGATGTGAATCCGTGTGCTCTAAATTATGTGCTTGACGTAGAAATGGTAAATGGTGCTCTAACAAAACTTAGTCAAATACTTCGTGATTGTATCTTGACTTTAAACGACGTCGAGTTCTATATCGACTTTATGCCTTTGGATATTGGAAGCTTTGTTATTATTGTGGGTATGGATTGGTTGACGGCGGTTAATGCTACTATTGATTGCGGTGAGAGAGTTGTTAAAATACCGTTGTCTAACGGTAAAATTCTTAGAGTCCAAGGTGAAACTTCCGATTCCCCAAATTATAAAGTCTTTAGTGCTACCGTCACCAAAGTAGAATTGAAGATCGTTCCAATTGTTTGTGAATTTCCCGATGTTTTTCCAGATGACTTACCGGGATTACCTCCATCTTGTCAACTTGACTTCCGTATCAATCTCATTCCCGAAGCCGCCCCCGTGGCAAAAGCCCCCTATAGGCTTGCCTTAACTGAAATGCAAGAATTAGAAACTCAACTTAAGGAACTCCAAGAAAAAGGTTTCATTCGTCCTAGCCAATCTCCTTGGGGTGCTCCTATTCTCTTTGTCAAGAAGAAAGACGGGTCGTTTAGAATGTGTATTGACTACCGGGAGTTAAATAAGCTCACGGTGAAAAATCGCTATCTTCTTCCTAGAATTGATGATCTCTTTGATCAACTTCAAGGTGCTAAGCATTTCTCAAAAATTGATCTTCGCTCGGGTTATCATAAACTCCGAGTACATGAAGATGATATTCCTAAAACGGCCTTCCGTACAAGGTATGGACATTTTGAATTCACCGTTATGTCTTTCGGGTTGACTAATGCACCGACGGTGTTCATGGATTTGATGAACCGGGTGTGTCGACCTTTCTTGGAAAAATTCGTCATTGTCTTTATTGATGACATACTTGTCTATTCTAAAACAAAAGAAGATCATGCCGAGCATTTGCGCGAAGTACTTGAGTTGTTGAGAAAGGAGAAGTTGTATGCTAAATTCTCGAAGTGTGAGTTTTGGTTAGAGAAGGTCCACTTTCTTGGTCACATGGTGAGCAAGGATGGTATTCATGTGGACCCTAGTAAAATTGAAGCGGTCAAGAATTGGAGAAGACCCGAAACGCCATCCGAAATCCATCAATTCCTTGGATTGGCGGGTTATTATAGAAGATTCATTGAAAATTTCTCCCGTATTGCACAACCTCTTACACTCTTAACTCAAAAAGAAAGAAGATTCGAATGGGGTGATAGGCAAGAACAAGCTTTCCAAACCCTTAAGGATATGTTGTGTGAAGCACCTATCCTAACACTTCCGGATGGAGTTGAAGACTTTGTTGTTTATTGTGATGCTTCGGGGCAAGGTTTGGGTTGTGTTCTTATGCAAAGGGGCAAGGTCATTGCATATGCCTCTCGTCAATTGAAGGTGCATTAGAAAAACTACCCGACACATGATTTGGAATTGGGAGCGGTTGTTTTTGCTTTGAAGTGTTGGAGGCATTACCTCTATGGCACAAAATGTGTGATTTACACCGATCACAAAAGTCTCCAACACATCTTTAATCAAAGTGAATTGAACATGAGGCAAAGACGTTGGCTTGAACTCTTTAGTTATTATGATTGTGACATCCGTTATCATCCGGGCAAGGCAAATGTTGTGGCCGACGCCTTGAGTCAAAAAGAGAGAGTTAAGCCAAGGCGGGCTAGAGTTATGAGTCTCACGGTAGGGCCAAACATTCGTGACCGAATCATTGAAGCTCAAGTACAAGCCACCCTACCAGGAAATTTCGGTAATGAAAACTTAGATGGTATGGAGCAACAATTTGATAGGAAAGGTGACAACGGGCTATACTTGGTTGAAAGGCTTTGGGTTCCCATTTTCGGTAATTTAAGAACACTTCTCATGGATGAAGCCCATCGATCGCCTTATTCGGTCCATCCCGGATCAGATAAAATGTACTTCGATTTGAAAGACTTTTATTGGTGGCCGGGTATGAAGCGTGATGTAGCTAGATATGTGAGTGAGTGCCTTACTTGTTTACAAGTGAAGGCCGATCACAAGAAGCCACCCGGATTGTTGGTGCAACCGGTGAAACCCGAGTGGAAATGGGAGAATATTGCAATGGACTTCATTACGAAGTTACCGAAGACAAGGAGTGGCCATGACACGATTTGGGTGATAGTGGATCGGTTAACGAAGTCGGCTCATTTCTTGGCCATTCGTGAAACCGATAAGTTTGACACCATGGCTTGTTTGTACATCAAGGAAGTGGTGTCTAAACATGGAGTTCCTATTTCTATCATTTCCGATAGAGATTCCCGGTTCAAATCAAATTTTTGGGGAGCTTTCCAACGAGCAATGGGTACTCGACTTGACATGATTACGACGTTTCATCCTCAAACGGATGGACAAACCGAGAGAACCATTCAAGCGCTTGAATACATGTTGAGGGCTTGTGCTATCGATTTTGGTGGTAGTTGGGAAGATCATTTGCCGTTGGTAGAATTCTCTTACAACAATAGTTATCACGCGAGTATAGAAATGGCACCCTTTAGGGCATTGTATGGTAGAGTATGTCGTTCTCCCCTAGCTTGGGCGGAAATTGGTGAAAGCCAACTAATCGGTCCGGAAATTGTAGTGGAAACAACAAAAGTGATCTCTCAAATCAAGGAGAGGTTACAAATAGCCCGTAAGTGACAAAAGAAATATGTCGATGTGAGACGGAGACCGTTGGAGTTTGAAGTGGGTGATCATGTGCTTTTGAAAGTGTCACCATGGAAGGGAGTTGTAAGATTTGTGAAGCGGGGTAAACTTGGGCCGAGATTTATTAGGCCTTTCAAAATTCTTGAACGGGTTGGAAAAGTTGCATATCGACTAGAACTCCCACAAGAGCTTAGTGGCGTGCATGATGTGTTCCATATTTGTAACTTACGTAAGTGTTTGGCGGACCCCACACATCATGTACCCATGAATGAGATACGGGTTGATACGAAGCTTAATTTTGTCGAAGAGCCGGAGGAGATCTTAGACCGTTAAAACAAGAAGCTCGAGAACAAACGCTACATAATTGTCAAGGTTAGATGGAATGCTAGACGTGGAGCCGAGTACACTTGGGAGTGAGAAGACCATATGAGGTCTAAGTACCTACATTTGCTTAGTGATTAGTGACTTGTTGAATTTCGGTACGAAATTTTTTTAACGGGGGAATAATGTAATACCCGTGAATTTGACCGTTTGACTTTATATGTAATGTGACTAACATTTTATTTAAATAATACGATTGGGCTCAAATTTTGACCAAACGACTAGAAAATGTGTTTGACGGGTCGATGGACCAACTTCTGTATATGATTCGGTACTTCGCAAATATTTGATTTAGCTAGTTATTGTGATGGGTTAACCCATGGACCCAACCCTTACCCATTTACCCAACCTAAGACCCAACCCCACTACCCACCTTATCCCTTCCCTCATTCATTCTATCCCCCTTTCTCTTTCAAAATCCTTTGCAAGAAAAACACACAAACACACTTGCAAATCTCCCTCTCATTGAATCATCATCATCAATCATTGTTGTTTAAGTTGAAGTAGTGTAAGAAACATCATCATCTTCATTTCATCTCCATCATATCAAAGGATTGAAATCTCTTGTGCAAGAAAAACCCATCTATAGCTCATTTTCGGATTTGAACACTCGGAGGAATTTTTGGTAAGCTAAACTCATCCCATAATCATCATTTTATGTTTATTTACTTGTTTCTAGTTGTAACCAAGTGTTTTCGGGTCCTAAATCGAGCCAAAGACGATTTAGGGTTAATTTAGGGTTTGGTTAGGGTTGGAATGATTTGGGTGTGATTTTGATGTTATAAGTTGGATTTGTGGAATGGGTTAAGTGTGGTTATGTGTTATAATGTTTAATTATGCTTCAAAATAAGTTTCAAACTCTTGCAAATCGATTTAGAGGTCACTTGGGTCGTTTTTGGGGTGTTTGGTTCGTCAATTCTGCTGTTGCTGCTGTTGCTGCTGAACTGAGTCCAGTTGCGGCGCAACTAGCAGTTGCGGCGCAACCCGTTTCCAGAAAGTTAAGTTGCGGCGCAACTTAGCTAGTTGCGGCGCAACTCCTGCAGTTTTGACTTTTGTGTTTTTAGCTCGTCTAAACCTTATCAAATCACTTTCTAACCTTCTTCTAAACACTAATCAATCTAACAGACGTCATTTCGATTCTTATGATTAATCGAGTCCCGAAATAGGAACGTATGAATGTACTTTGTTATGTATGTATGTGTAACTATAGGTGGTGATCGTGTGGTGAGCATTGCACGCTTGTAGTCTAATTCAAACTTGTTGTACCCGCTCAAGGTGAGTTCCGTAGCTCCCTACTCAATTGAGATTCGGGCTGAAAAGTGTACAATTATGTGTTTGATTGTTTGATTGCTTAATTGTTGGATTGTGTTGTTGAATGTTCGATTTGAGTTTGGTTTACGCATATGAATGTGATTGGATGATTATTTAGGATAGTTGTACATACATAAAGGTCGGTTATGCCTTCAAAGGGTTTGAGATGTGGTGGGAAGACTGCGGGTGACCCTATATATAAGCATCGAGAACTCGTTGAAAGTAGAATCCTCCTAAGTGTATGTACGTATCGTTTTGGTTGGTTGATGATTGATGGACTTGTGGTTGAGACAAACACTCACATATGAAATGATATGGTTATTGTGGAACGGACACGTACATCTGGGTGTATAGATGTATACACTTGAGTTGAATTGATTAGACGTACGTGGACATCCGGGTATATAGACATATATACACCGATGATTTTGAGATGCCACATTGTTCATGGTGATGACATGTGAGTATCGTTGCATTGTTGACTTGAGAGTCACACTTAGGACATGCATCATGACATTTTACACATTCGGTACATATTTTGATATTGACATCGCTCGTGCTATCTTATTATATGCATTTACTCTCACGTTGTGAAATCTTGATATGATTGATGTTGTGACACGTAAAGGCCACTTGTAAGCTGTTTTTGCCTTTACTTATGCTTATTGCGATTAATTGACGATGGTTCCTTGTGAACCATTACTACGAACTCACCAACCTCTTGTTGACTTGTTTAGTACACTTTTCAGGTAATCAGGTGAACCAAGGACGTGATGCTTGATAGATTGCTAGCTTTTGACTCGGGCTGGACTTACATGGATCAAGGATTCATTTGCCCACTTTTATTATGCTTATTGCGATTAATTGACGATGGTTCCTTGTGAACCATTACTACGAACTCACCAACCTCTTGTTGACTTGTTTAGTACACTTTTCAGGTAATCAGGTGAACCAAGGACGTGATGCTTGATAGATTGCTAGCTTTTGACTCGGGCTGGACTTACATGGATCAAGGATTCATTTGCCCGCTTTTGCATTATGCTTAGGATCGATAGCCATCTTTTAATGATTATTTTGTAAACTTGATGGTCGTTTGCTCCTTATGCATTTTGTATAAATATTTGATACATTTCGTTGAATTCACCGAATTCACTTATTTTCATTTAGTTTGCCTACATTAATTCCACCTTGTGCTATGTGATTTCCGTAATATTTTGAGCCCTAGATCGGGGTGTTACACTTCTGGTTTAATGCAATTACTAAACAAATGTTAAAAGAAAGAGGTATGAATGAGTTGTGTGAAACAAATTGGACATGAGCACGAATAAGAGTGGAATGCAGCACCTCTTCAATCACCATTTCTTCTTTATTCTAACCGTTTTTTAAGAATTCAAAATATATTATTTTCTCAATTCCATCTACTCACATCTTTAATTTTGAATAGGATCTGAGACTATCGAACCCATGAAGAAATTTCATATTTTTAGGTTTGTTTTTTATTTTATTTTTATTTTTGTGTATCTGAATTACATATTTTTATATCTTACAGATTTTATTGATTCTTTTTTGTTTATGTTTTGCTTTTTCTATTGCAGCCATGTTTTTTTCTCCTAATCTGATATATGTGTAACAACCGTGCATCTTGACTCTTTGACTATGTGTACATTTTTCTAAGTTTTGGTTAACCAATATATGTTCAAGTGAAATTTGAAGTTCAATTGGGTGCAATGTGTTCATATGGGTCAATTTTATGATTTAATTTGAGATTTATGTGCTAATTGAGGTCATTAGTTAGTGCAAATAGACTTTCATTTAGAAGACATCTAAGTTTAACTAGTAGAAGTAGAAATGGATCCTACCCATGGTTATACCCAAGACCCATGACCCAACTTATCCCCCAACTTACTCTTCCATTCTCCCCATCCATTCATTTCATTATTCTTATCCTCTTTCTCTCTCTACATAATGCAAGAACAAAAAAAAAAAAACACACACACACTCATATCTCTCTCTCTCTCTAAAATTCTTGCACCAAAATCTTAGTTTCAAGTAAGATTTGTGTAGGAATCATTGTTAGCATCATCACCTTCATCACATATCAAAATTTTGGGTATTTTTCAAGTGCAAGAACTTTCATTTAGCTTCAAAAATCGGATTTGGCATCTTGGAAGGGTTTTGGTAAGTAATTTCTAACTCAAATTCATCATTTTATGTTGTTTATCTCATTTCTTGGTCAAATCTAAGTATCCTTAGTCATTCTTGGGTCAAAATGGGTTCTTGAAGTCAAAATTAGGGTTTTGGATGAAATTGGGTATAAATTGGTCTTGGATTGCGAAATGAAAGAGTTTTTGATGATGGGTTTTGTCCAAAATATGTTGGTAACATGATTAGTGGCTTCCAAATGGTTCCAAAATGGTCAAATCGATTTTTGGGTTGAATTAGGGTTTCCTAGGGTTTTGAATTGGGTCAAGAACGGATTTGGACAAGTTTTGATGTTATATATCGAGTTTGTGTTGTGGGTTATGTTCATTTATGCTTGGAAATGAGTTTGGAAGTGTCTCTAATTGATTTTGAGGTCAAAATGAAGCTTGGGTGCATCTTGGGTCGATTTGGTGTAGGTTTTAACGGTCGTTAGTTTTGAGGACTGTTTCTAACAACAGTTCAGAACCAAGATGAACAAATTAGAACCAAGATCCGTTAGTTTTTAACGCCCGTTAGTTACAGTCCATAACCAAGATGAACTAATCATAACCAAGATGAACTAGTCACAACCAAGATGAACTAGTCACAACCAAGATGAACTAATCATAACCAAGATGGACTAATCATAACCAAGATGAACTAGTCACAACCAAGATGAACTAATCATAACCAATATGAACAAATCAGATCAGAACCAAGATGAACAAAAATCAGAACCAAGATGAACTAGTTAAAAACCATATGTGAAGTCTTGATTTGTAAACATGTTATGTACATTTATAGGTTGTGGACGCGGGACGATTGAACGTTTGTAACTCAATCTTAACTTGTTATTGCTTGGCAAAGGTGAGTTTTCGTAGCCTCCCCTACTCTTTTAAGAGTCGGGCTGAAAAGTGTACTTCGTGCATGATGTTATTTTTGTGACGTGCATGTTGTGTGACGTTTTGTCGATGTGCTATTAGGTGATTGGTCGTATGGTTATCGTAAATTGTATATTGAGTTGTTTTAGGTTAGTTGTGTATATATGGAGGACGGTAATGCCTTTGAAAGGTTGGAGATGTGGTGGGAAGGCTGCGGGTGACCCTATATATAAGCATCAAAGGCCTTTCAAAAGTAGTATCGTACGAAGCATATACATATGGTGTTCGGTTGTGAATGGACTTTGATGGTCATGGATGAGTACATTTACGTGCAATTGAGTACAATGAGTACATTTACGTGCAATTGAGTACAATGAGTGCATTTACGTGCAATTGAGTACAATGAGTACATTTACGTGCAATTGAGTTACAATGAGTACATTTACGTGCAATTGAGTACAATGAGTACATTTACGTGCAATTGAGTACAATGAGTACATTTACGTGCAAATGAGTACATTGGGTACAAGTGTGCAACTTATTAGATCATGTTAATGTAAATTATGGATAGGTTGACATTGGAACGTGTTCTTGTTCATCTTTACCTACGAACTCACCAACCTAGTGTTGACATTGTTTAGTGCACTTTTCAGGTATCCAAGAGAACCTAAGAGCTTGACGTGCTTGCTAGATGTTGGACTTTGACCATGGATCCGCGATCCATTGCCCATTGATGGGATTTGCTTAGGATCATGAGCCATCTTTTGAATTGTTATTTTTGTAAACTTTTGATGGTTGAATGCTCCTTATGCTTTTGTGACATTGTAACTAAATTGTTGGGTTCCCGGAATCCTCTTATTTTCATATAGTCTCGTTCTACGATAATTCCATCTTGTGTCATGCTTTCGGTACATTTCGAGCCTAGCTCGGGGTGTTACAGAATGGTGGCCCACGCATGGTCGTAGAGAATTAGGCGGATTGACCTAGACTACGGCTTAAGTAAAACTCTTCATATAGCATGCATGATTAGGAATCTTGTATGCAACGTGAACTATATGAGCATTATAAGAGTACGTTTGGGTTCGTAGGAAGGTTCATTATATGTGATAACATGAGTGCAATTGGTTGGTGTGATCAATGTGTTGTCGTATGATGGTCAAGTGTATGAGGTCAATGTGGTTACTTGAGGTCAATGAGGTCATGTGCATATTGTTGGATTGAATTGATATTGTTTGATGATGTAGGGCAAGATGAAGTTATGGCATCAACATGATATAATATTGTGGCAACCCTAAAAGAACGTGATCAACTCTTTTATGGTTACCCGGTATTATAACAAGTTAATGACATCACGGATTGCACGCGGTTGGTTTAGAGTATAATAAGGAACCGGTACGCTTTTTGGGAGTTGATTGGGTGGAGGGTTAGCCGCTGGTACACCCTGTATACATACCCGGATCAATAACTAGGAAGCATATCGGATTCGGATTATACTTTGGACCACTTGTTTAGTTGTGTGATTGGTTGATGTATTGAAATGGACATGTGGTTTATTGATGAACAATTATGGTGAAATATGGTATGATGGCATGATACATGACAATTCCCCTAAAACAATTGCACTTTTGCCTTAGCGTAACGATATGAATTATGTGTGACATGTTGACATGAGAGCACTAACCACTTGTGTGACTAACATGCGAGCATTTTGAGGCTAAATTTCGAGTCGACGTTTCCTTGTTTTATAGTAATGGTGAGGCCAAGAAGAGCTGGGACTACTTATAGGGAGCAAACTCCGGAACAACAACCGGAAGTTCAAGGAGAAGGTCGTGGTGGTGGAAGAGGGCGTGGTGGTGGTAGAGGTAGAGGAAGAAGAGGCACCGGTGATGCACGATAACTATGTCCCAAGGTACAATCAACACGGAGTGTACCGGCAAGGGTGCCCTTTTAAGGATTTCAAGGGTTGTGGGGCCCCGGAGTATGATGGGAGTGGGGGTCCTACGGCTTGTATTAGGTGGCTTGAAGAAATTGAAGCGGTGATTGCTAGGAGTCATTGTACTTATGATGACCAAGTTATCTACTCATCCGGCATGTTTAGGGGTGATGCATTGAAATGGTGGAATAAGGAATAGGGGCGGGCAATGCTATACCGTGGGATCAATTCAAGATCTTGGTGAAAGAAAGATTTTGTCCACCCTATGAACTTCAAGCTCTAACCTTGGAGTTCGTTCAACTCCAAATGAATGGGGCGGACTATAAGGGGTACATTCGGCGATTCCAAGAGTTGTCAACACTTATTCCACACTTGCTGTCTCCCGAGGCCCAAGCTATCCAAAAGTTTGTTATGGGCTTGACTCCAAAGGTCCGACACTTGGTGAACAACATTATGCCTACCACCATGACGGAAGCCATAAACCGAGCCGGTAGTGTTACCGAGGACTTACTTAGAAGTGGTGAATTAAGCCAAGCATCATCATCAAAGAGGAAGGATACACCCGAGTCAAGCGGGGTGAAGAAAATGGGTAGGTTTGACCCTAAGCGTCCTAACAAAGGAAAGGTGTTTGCGGCTATCGAACCGGCCAAGAAGGCTTATGTGGGTCCTTACCCATTTTGTAATAAGTGCTCCCGACATCATGTCCCCACCACTCCTTGTGGGACTTGTTTCAATTGTAATCAAGTTGGCCATCTTGCTAGAGATTGTAGGGCCCCGAGAGTGGCTCCTACTCATGCGGTTCCTCTCTGAGCACATCCTCCTCAAGCTAACAATCAACGGGGTCAACGGGGTGGGTGTTATGAATGTGGAAGCACCGAACATTACCGTAATGCTTGTCCTCAATGGGTGGGACAAAATGTGCAAGTGGCGGTTCACCCAAATCAACTTCAAATCACCGGTCCTAACCAAAACCGTGGCCAACAAGGCCATCAAGTGCAACCAAGAGGAAGAGCCTTTGCGGTGAATGCAAATGAAGCCCGCAATGACCCTAATGTGGTGGCAGGTACATTTCTTCTTAACGGTCATTATGCCACGGTGTTATTTGATTCCGGAGCCGATTATAGCTTCGTGTCCCATGGTTTTGTTCCTTTGATAGATGTTCATCCTTGTGCCTTAAACTATGTGCTTGATATTGAGATGGTCAATGGTACTTTAACTAGACTTAGTCAAGTGCTTCGTGATTGTATCTTGACTTTAAACGACGTCGAATTTTATATTAATCTCATGCCTTTCGATATTGGAAGCTTCGACATCATTGTGGGTATGGATTGGATGACGGCGGTAAAAGCGGTCATTGATTGTGGTGAAAGAGTGGTCAAAATACCGCTGTCAAACGGTGATATTCTTAGAGTCCAAGGTGAAACTTCCGATTCCTCTAGTTCCAAGGCTTTCAGTGCTACCGTCACAAAGGTAGAATTGAAAGCCGTTCCTATTGTTCGTGATTTTCCCGATGTTTTTCTGGATGACCTACCGGGTCTACCCCCGTCTCGTGCACTTGATTTTCGCATCAATTTGATCCCCGGGGCCGCACCCGTGGCCAAAGCTCCATATAGACTCGCCTTGACGGAAATGCAAGAGCTAGAATCTCAACTTAAAGAACTTCAAGAAAAAGGGTTCATTTGTCCTAGTCAATCGCCTTGGGGAGCTCCAATATTGTTTGTGAAGAAGAAAGATGGGTCTTTTAGGATGTGTATTGATTATCGAGAATTGAATAAGCTCACGGTGAAGAACCGGTATCCACTCCCTAGGATCGATTAGCTTTTTGATCGTTTGCAAGGTGCCAAGTATTTCTCAAAAATCGACCTCCGTTCGGGCTATCACCAACTTAGAGTTCATGAAGATGACATACCAAAGACGGCGTTTCGTACAAGGTATGGTCACTACGAGTTCACCGTCATGCCGTTTGGGTTGACGAATGCACCGGCGGTGTTCATGGATTTGATGAACCGGGTGTGCCGACCCTATTTGGACAAGTCGGTCATCGTCTTCATTGATGACATACTTGTCTATTCGAAGACAAAGGAAGATCATGCCAAGCATTTGAGTGAGACGCTAGGGTTGCTTAGAAAGGAGAAGTTGTATGCAAAATTTTCAAAGTGTGAATTTTGGTTGGAAGAAGTTCATTTCCTGGGTCACGTGATTAGCAAGGATGGAATTCATG
Source organism: Erigeron breviscapus (assembly GCA_034093135.1). Lineage (NCBI taxonomy): Eukaryota > Viridiplantae > Streptophyta > Magnoliopsida > Asterales > Asteraceae > Erigeron > Erigeron breviscapus. The sequence goes on from CM067173.1 coordinate 71,308,841, forward strand.
TGGATCCTAGCAAGATTGAAGCGGTTAAGAATTGGAGACGGCCCGAAACGCCATCTGAGATTCGCCAATTTCTCGGATTGGCGGGTTATTACCGAAGATTCATTGAAGGTTTCTCCAAAATAGCACAACCACTCACTCTCTTGACTCAAAAAGAGAGGAGGTTTGAGTGGGGCGAGAAGCAAGAAGTTGCCTTTCAAACTCTCAAAGACATGTTATGTGACGCACCTATCTTGAGCCTTCCGGATGGGATTGAAGATTTTGTGGTCTATTGTGATGCTTCGGGTCAAGGATTGGGGTGTGTACTTATGCAACGGGCAAGGTCATTGCTTATGCCTCCCGACAACTTAAGGTGCATGAGAAGAATTACCCTACTCACGATTTAGAATTGGGAGCTGTTGTCTTCGCCTTGAAGTGTTGGAGACATTTCCTTTATGGCACCAAATGTGTAATCTACACCGATCATGAAAGTCTCCAACACATTTTCAATCAAAGTGAATTAAATATGAGGCAAAGAAGGTGGATTGAACTTTTTAGCGATTATGATTGTGACATTCGCTACCATCCGGGCAAAGCCAATGTCGTAGCCGATGCTTTAAGTAGAAAGGAAAGGGTCAAGCCGAGAAGATCAAGGGCCATGAGCCTTACGGTGGGACAAAGTATTCGGGACCGTATCATAGAAGCTCAAGTGCAACCTACCTTACCGGAGAATTTTGGTAATGAAGGGTTAGATGGTATGGAGCAACTTTTTGACTGGAGGGAAGACAACGGGTTATATTTAGTTGGGAAGCTTTGGATTCCAATCTTTGGCAATTTAAGAACTTTCCTAATGAATGAAGCTCATAAGTCGCCTTATTCGGTCCACCCGGGGTCGGATAAGATGTACTTTGATTTAAAGGATTTCTATTGGTGGCCGGGCATGAAACGTGATATGGCTAAATATGTGAGCGAGTGCCTTACTTGCTTACAAGTGAAAGCCGATCATAAGAAGCCACCTGGTTTGTTGGTACAACCGGTGATACCGGCATGGAAGTGGGAAAGGATTGCAATGGACTTCGTCACGAAGTTACCAAAGACAAGAAATGGCCGTGATACTATATGGGTGATTGTGGATCGATTGACAAAGTCGGCTCACTTTTTAGCCATTCGTGAGACCGATAAATTCGACACCCTAGCGCGTTTGTACATTAAGGAAGTGGTGGCAAAGCATGGAGTTCCGGTTTCTATTATCTCCGATAGAGATAGCCGGTTCAAATCAAATTTTTGGAAAGCTTTTCAACGTGCAATGGGTACTCAAATTGACATGAGTACGGCGTTCCATCCACAAACGGATGGGCAAACCGAAAGAACCATCCAAACGCTTGAAGATACGTTGAGGGCTTGTGCTATTGAATTTGGTGGAAGTTGGGAAGATCACCTACCGCTAGTGGAGTTCTCATATAACAATAGTTACCATGCGACTATCCAAATGGCCCCGTTTGAGGCGCTTTATGGTAGAAAGTGTCGTTCTCCACTCGCTTGGGCGGAAATAGGCGAGAGCCAACTTATTGGGCCGGAAGTAATTATCGAAACAACAAAAGTAATTTCAAAAATTAAGGAGAGATTACAAGTGGCCCGTGAAAGACAAAAGAAATACGCCGATGTGAGGCGTAGACCCTTGGAGTTCAATGTTGGTGATCATGTACTTTTGAAGGTCTCCCCATGGAAGGGTGTTGTTCGTTTCATCAAGAGAGGCCAGCTTGCGCCAAGATACATAGGACCTTTTGAAATCATAGAACGTGTGGGCAAGGTGGCTTACCGGTTAAAGCTACCTTGAGAACTTAGTGGAGTGCACAATGTGTTCCATATTTGTAATTTAAGGAAGTGCTTGGCGGATCCTACTCATCACGTGCCCATGGACGAGATACAAGTAGACAAGAAACTCAACTTTGTTGAGGAACCGGTAGAGATTGTGGATCGTGAATTCAAGAAGCTAAAGAAAAAGCGCTATACGATAGTCAAGGTTCGTTGGCATGCTAGACGTGGAGCCGAATTCACTTGGGAGCGGGAAGACTTCATGAAATCAAAATATCCGCATTTGTTTAATGATTAGGGTTCCATCGAATTTCGGGACGAAATTCCCTTAACGGGGGAATAATGTAACAACCGTGCATCTTGACTCTTTGACTATGTGTACATTTTTCTAAGTTTTGGTTAACCAATATATGTTCAAGTGAAATTTGAAGTTCAATTGGGTGCAATGTGTTCATATGGGTCAATTTTATGATTTAATTTGAGATTTATGTGCTAATTGAGGTCATTAGTTAGTGCAAATAGACTTTCATTTAGAAGACATCTAAGTTTAACTAGTAGAAGTAGAAATGGATCCTACCCATGGTTATACCCAAGACCCATGACCCAACTTATCCCCCAACTTACTCTTCCATTCTCCCCATCCATTCATTTCATTATTCTTATCCTCTTTCTCTCTCTACATAATGCAAGAACAAAAAAAAAAAAAACACACACACACTCATATCTCTCTCTCTCTCTAAAATTCTTGCACCAAAATCTTAGTTTCAAGTAAGATTTGTGTAGGAATCATTGTTAGCATCATCACCTTCATCACATATCAAAATTTTGGGTATTTTTCAAGTGCAAGAACTTTCATTTAGCTTCAAAAATCGGATTTGGCATCTTGGAAGGGTTTTGGTAAGTAATTTCTAACTCAAATTCATCATTTTATGTTGTTTATCTCATTTCTTGGTCAAATCTAAGTATCCTTAGTCATTCTTGGGTCAAAATGGGTTCTTGAAGTCAAAATTAGGGTTTTGGATGAAATTGGGTATAAATTGGTCTTGGATTGCGAAATGAAAGAGTTTTTGATGATGGGTTTTGTCCAAAATATGTTGGTAACATGATTAGTGGCTTCTAAATGGTTCCAAAATGGTCAAATCGATTTTTGGGTTGAATTAGGGTTTCCTAGGGTTTTGAATTGGGTCAAGAACGGATTTGGACAAGTTTTGATGTTATATATCGAGTTTGTGTTGTGGGTTATGTTCATTTATGCTTGGAAATGAGTTTGGAAGTGTCTCTAATTGATTTTGAGGTCAAAATGAAGCTTGGGTGCATCTTGGGTCGATTTGGTGTAGGTTTTAACGGTCGTTAGTTTTGAGGACTGTTTCTAACAACAGTTCAGAACCAAGATGAACAAATTAGAACCAAGATCCGTTAGTTTTTAACGCCCGTTAGTTACAGTCCATAACCAAGATGAACTAATCATAACCAAGATGGACTAATCATAACCAAGATGAACTAGTCACAACCAAGATGAACTAATCATAACCAAGATGGACTAATCATAACCAAGATGAACTAGTCACAACCAAGATGAACTAATCATAACCAATATGAACGAATCAGAACCAAGATGAACAAAAATCAGAACCAAGATGAACTAGTTAAAAACCATATGTGAAGTCTTGATTTGTAAACATGTTATGTACATTTATAGGTTGTGGACGCGGGACGATTGAACGTTTGTAACTCAATCTTAACTTGTTATTGCTTGGCAAAGGTGAGTTTTCGTAGCCTCCCCTACTCTTTTAAGAGTCGGGCTGAAAAGTGTACTTCGTGCATGATGTTATTTTTGTGACGTGCATGTTGTGTGACGTTTTGTCGATGTGCTATTAGGTGATTGGTCGTATGGTTATCGTAAATTGTATATTGAGTTGTTTTAGGTTAGTTGTGTATATATGGAGGACGGTAATGCCTTTGAAAGGTTGGAGATGTGGTGGGAAGGCTGCGGGTGACCCTATATATAAGCATCAAAGGCCTTTCAAAAGTAGTATCGTACGAAGCATATACATATGGTGTTCGGTTGTGAATGGACTTTGATGGTCATGGATGAGTACATTTACGTGCAATTGAGTACAATGAGTACATTTACGTGCAATTGAGTACAATGAGTACATTTACGTGCAATTGAGTACAATGAGTGCATTTACGTGCAATTGAGTACAATGAGTACATTTACGTGCAATTGAGTACAATGAGTGCATTTACGTGCAATTGAGTACAATGAGTGCATTTACGTGCAATTGAGTACAATGAGTACATTTACGTGCAAATGAGTACCTTGGGTACAAGTGTGCAACTTATTAGATCATGTTAATGTAAATTATGGATAGGTTGACATTGGAACGTGTTCTTGTTCATCTTTACCTACGAACTCACCAACCTAGTGTGGACATTGTTTAGTGCACTTTTCAGGTATCCAAGAGAACCTAAGAGCTTGACGTGCTTGCTAGATGTTGGACTTTGACCATGGATCCGCGATCCATTGCCCATTGATGGGATTTGCTTAGGATCATGAGCCATCTTTTGAATTGTTATTTTTGTAAACTTTTGATGGTTGAATGCTCCTTATGCTTTTGTGACATTGTAACTAAATTGTTGGGTTCCCGGAATCCTCTTATTTTCATATAGTCTCGTTCTACGATAATTCCATCTTGTGTCATGCTTTCGGTACATTTCGAGCCTAGCTCGGGGTGTTACAATATGTGTTTCAGGTATGTTTATGTTTTTTTCCCCTACTAATTCGAGTTTTGATTTGTTATTCTTTACTGCAAACCTTAATGGGTTTTCATTTTGACTTTGAGTTTTAAGATTATTTTTTTTGGTATTTATTGGGGTTTATAGAGTGTTTCTACATGAATCTGGTAAAACAAGTTTTTTTGTATCATCTTTATAATTTTTTCTACATACTAATGCTCACATGGCTCCACTCTTGATTAGTTTCTGAGTCCATATGTTTTAAATTGTATTTAGTACCTATAGACATCATCGTCTGATGTATATGTATGCCTTATTTTTCCACAGGGTTCTCTTTTTCTATTTAACTGCAACACTAAAGGAAGAAAAAGGGCGGAAAACAGTTAAGAAGAGCAAAATCAATTAATAAAGTAAGTTCTCAATCTTTACATTCTCTTAGTCACTACTACTGCTACTTAATTATTATTATTATTGTTAGTAGTATTTCTCAATTGCTCGAATTTCCTCATTATTATTGTTTGTAGTAATAATTTAGGGTTTTATCTTTATGGATACATAGATAGATATTTGAGTGACACTAATGATTTGCTTTACATTTTGATCAATACACAAATTGTTTGATAAAATGCTTGAATGGAAAAAAAAAATTGTTCCAACTTTGTCATGTTCGTGGATGGTTGAGTTTGGCCTATATTACATTCTTGGTTGTGGTTTGGTTTCAAAGTTAAATGACGTTTATCATTTTCCAGGATGGGGCGCGTGTTAAGTCAACGACTTTATTACTTCTATGCATGGGCATGTTGCTCCTCTTCAACGACATATGGCTGGTTAAGTTGGTATGAGAGTTGATGATGGCATGTTCGACTAAACATATTACACTTTCATGTTTTTGTTGTACAGTTGATGATGGTCTGTTGTTTCAGTGATCAAGAGTTGATAAGCTTTTACGTGAAGTCGTTTTATGCATGTTTTTTCATGAACTACAACTTTGTTTTCTGAGTAAAATCTATTGATCTACCATTTGATAGAAAGTTGCAACATCTATGATTTTAATATAGCCCACAGTTAGTGTAATGTTTAACTGTGTTAAACGTACAACATGGAATGCCCTAAATACAAGTAATGGAATTTCATAGACTTGAATCAAAAATAACTTCATCAGCAACAATATATTTGGTAATGCACGACTATGTCGTTTGGACTCAGAATCTTTTAACAATATATGTTGCATTTCCAGTGGAGTTATTTACAGGTTACTTGCTAAAATGGATATGGATCTCATGGACTATTGAGTCCTCAAAGAAAGCATCTCCAAGTCTGAATTTCTCTTCGGTAAGGATTCATTGTGACTTTAGTTTTAAATAACTAATTAGATTCTCAAAAATTAATGTGTAAACACAAGTATATGTACAAATTATACCAATCATTTGCAAGATAAAAAAAACTAAGGTATGTAACTGCTATTTGACATTGGTGTTTGACTTCAAATGATATTTTGATTAAATGGTTTTTGCTTTCTCATTATTGATACAAGTTAATTATAAATATTTTATAGAAGAGCCACAATATCATTGAATTTGTACAATTTTAATTTGGTAGATATTGCAGATTGTGCTATGATCGTGTATCTAGCAATATGGCATGATCTTTTGTTGGAATCAATGCTCTCGGGTTGGCTAAATGTTTGACCGTGGTGCATTATGATTCAAGGATATGCCCATGACATGAATAATATAAAGTCCATTTATCCTATTCGGTCACACGCAAGGGCCGATCGATAATCGTTTGATATACTTTCCTAAAGAGATTGATTAATTAGACATTTTGATAATGGTCTAAATAATTATTTATGAGTTTGTGCTTGTTCAATTAATTAGTTAAATGTTTAACTAGTAATTAATTAAACATAATGTCTATTATATGTGTATGTAGATAAATGTATTAATTTATATGTATATATAAATATACATCTTATTTGACACATATTATAAGAGCATTATATTTAAAAGGATATATACATATTATAGATATGTATTCCGTTTTAATTATAAGACAACATATGAGGTACCATCAGTGGTTTTGCATGTTACCCACATGTATTCACAGCTCATATCTCGATCTCTCAAAACCCACTCTCACGCCACTTACTCTATTCTTGTCTCTTTCTTATGTAAAATGAATAAAGGCATAAATAAAGAAAAGAGTCATATCAAAAAGTAGCACAACACAGTGTGTGTGAAAAAGCTTTTGAACGAATAGAAGTCTAATTACTTCGAGTGTTTTGAGATTGTTTGAAAGCGGGTTATGCTAGAAGGACAGTAAATTGATCGAGGTCGGAACTTTGGGTGTCTCCCCGATAGAGAAGTTCTAGTTTGAACTTACCATCCATCTCAATAAGGAAATCTTCAAAGGTATGTTTTCTTGTATTCATTCTCTTGATCTATAGTTTAACGAGATGATCCATGGGCTAGATTTCGGTTAATAGATAAATTTTAATATGCTATTGTTACTTATTGTGTGCTTCCGCTGTGCTAGCTAGTACCGAAATCTATCAGTGGTATCAGAGCCACCTCGTTCAAACTTTAGTTTTTCCTTATGGATGGTTGCCTAAATATTGCATGTATCCATATTTATGTTTGAGGCTATTATATAAAATGAAATGTTACAAAAAGGAAAAGAAGAATAATAATGCTAAAGCTATCTTGTTCCCACCATATTTTTTTACGGCTAAAAGCCTAGAACAAATAAAAGTGGTCTTGTAATTTCATTGGAACATAAAAGAAATGATTTAACTTTAGACTTAAATTTTTTTTTGGTCTACCGAAATGGCAGTGGCGCTGCGCATATATTTTAGTATTAATTTTGTCATCTTTTCTTTTAATCTTTCAGACACTATATTTTGGATACATGAAATTGTAGGTACTTATTTGAGGTTATGTTATTATTGTGATATCGATAGTAGTATGCCAATGACCCTTGTGTGATGAATGTTTGATTGTGTATTATTTATTCGGGATGAATGTAATAATAATTAATCAAACGGCTTGCATGTCATTTTTTTTCATTTTACCGATGTATTAATTAACGACAAATTATGTCGTTCTCTTTCTATGTATTTGTAATAGTATAGAAAGTAGTATAAATTTTATTTCTTGTAAAATGTAAAGAGACTTGGAGATTAGCATCATGAAGATGGAATCGTCAAGAAGGTGCAAGCAACAAGGGAGTCAAAGAAGGATGGTGATTTTAGTGGGAGCCATTGCTCCTACTTACCATGTCCTTAGATTGACCTTGTTTTTCCGTGTGGTGGCTCACATGGAAAACACATAGGATTTATGGCATACTACCGATATATATATGTGTGTGATGGTTATTATTGTTTTATATATATTTGTCTTTGTCATGCGTACAAGAAAATTGTTTTAAAACAAACTGAAAATAATCATCTAAATTTTTTTTGTTATAATGGATTAACAAACACAATAAGATTTGAAAATCATTATATTGGTTTGTTATAATGGATTAACAAACACAATATTTTTTTTATCAAATTGATTTGGTTATAATGGATTAACAAACGCAATTAGATATTAGCAAAATTTTAAAAATTGTATAAACTAATTTTGCTAAACCAAAACAAAACCCCGTTTTAAAATGTAAACTTTACGCTATCCACGAGTAGTGCACACATTCGAAACTTCGACCTGTTGAGGTTCGCGATACCCGAGAATCTTGGGCCGGATTTCAATTAAGTGTTGGCAAGGGTGAGGTGGAGTTCGCGATACCCGAGAATCTTGAGCCGGACTTCACGTGTAGCTATCATGGACGGTTTACAATCTACAATCTGGACTTATGTTCCGCGGCGACCCCGACACAAGAAAGGATTGGCGTAGTAGGGATTAAACATGCATTGATATAATGGATTATCATTTAAATCCCGCAGGAGTCTAAGAGTTTCATTATGGATGAAATTGGTAATATAGTATACCTACCTAAATAGCTTGTAGTTAATGCTCCGCGGCAAACCCGGCATTGCTATAAGTGAAATATGGATCTTAACCTTGTCAATTATAATTGTTTTAAATACTAAACACTTGGGTAATTATTTTAACAAGGATTAAATATGTCAGATTAACTAATACAATCTACTTTAAATATATGACAGATGTCTATTCCAAACACAAATTCTTCTTCCTCATCTCTTTCTACCTTTTGCCTCAAGGGTCTCCTCGAGAAGGACAAGCTTACCGGCTTGAACTTCATTGACTGGCTTCGCAACCTAAGAATTGTTCTTAGGATGGAAGATAAGATCAGGGCAATCGAGGAACCACTTCCTGATGAGCCACATGCAAGAGCTGCTCAAGCGACTCGGGACGAATATGATAAACGTCGTGTCGAGTCAAATGAGGTTGCTTGCTTAATGTTAGCGACCATGAACCCCGAGCTCCAAAAGGGCTTGGAGAATCTTGGAGCGTACGACATGCTTACACAACTAAAGGACATGTTCCAAGTGCAAGCAAAGCAAGAACGATTTGACACCGTCAAATCCCTCGTATGTTGCAAGATGGCATCGGGCAATAGCGTGAGTGTCCATGTACTCAAAATGAAAGGGTACATAGACCAATTGGAGCGCCTTGGTTTTCCCATTAGTCAAGAGCTTGCTACGGATTTTGTCCTTAACTCGTTGACTAATGCCTTTGATTCATTCGTGTTGAACTACAACATGAATAACATGGAGAAAACCATTATGGAGCTTCATGGCATGTTGAAGACCGCCGAGTCTAGCATGGCCAAAGCAAAACCCGCTACTGCTACCGTCTTAACCATCAAGGAAGGAGGGATCCAAAAGAAGAAGAATAATGGACCCAAAGGTAAGGGTAAGGCAAAAGTTGGGAATCCCAATGCCAATGCCAAACCCAAGCCCAAGGGCATAGCCTCTACTTCTTCTCAAAAGATCCCACAAGCCAAAGATCCTAAGGAGGCTAAATGTTTCCACTGTGGGGAAATAGGACATTGGAGGCGCACTTGTCCAGTGTACTTGAAAGACCTAAAGGAGCTTCAGGCCAAAGGTGTCGCCGATCCTTCAGGTATGTTCATGAATGAACTTAACAATACTTCTATTTCTTGGGTATTGGACACAGGTTGTGGTACTCACATTTGTACTGATGTGCAGGGACTCACAAGAAATAGGAAGCTAAGGACTGGAGAGCTTGATCTAATCATGGGGAACAAGAATGTGGCTCCTGTTCAAATGGTTGGAGAATACAAGCTTTATTTTGATTCTAGTTTAAGTATTGTTTTAAAGAATGTTTGCTACAATGTCGAAATGACAAGAAACATTATGTCTTTTGATGCTTTATTTAATGATGGTTTTGATTTTAAGTTTGATAATGGATCAATTCTCGTTTACAAGGATGATATGTTTTATTTTAAAGCTAGTCCTTGTAAAGGCATATTAGAAACCACCGTTAAATTAAATGATAGTTCAATCTATAACATTGGTTAATCCAAAGATGTTTTGGATAAATCGTATCTATGGCATTGTCGTTTAGGCCACATAAACAAGAAACGAATCGCCAAACTCCAATCGGACGATAGCTTGGAATCATTTGATATTACATCTCATGATGATTGCGAATCTTGTTTATTAGGCAAAATGACAAAAGCACCTTTCAAAGGAAACTGCGAAAGGGGCAAAGATCTATTGGATTTAGTACACACTGATGTGTGTGGCCCGTTTAGATCGCCTACTAGACACGGTGAAAGATACTTCGTTACATTTACTGATGATCTCAGTCGATATGGTTATGTTTATTTAATTAAACATAAGTCTGAAACTTTTGGAGTGTTCAAGACATACCAAAATGAAGTAGAGAACCAGTTGGACAAGAAGATTAAGATTCTTCGTTCTGATAGAGGCGGTGAATATCTTAGTCAAGAGTTTCTCGATCATCTGAAGGATTGTGGGATTATCTCACAATTAGCTCCTCCCAGGACACCTCAACATAATGGTGTGTCCGAAAGGAGGAATCGAACATTACTCGATATGATTCGTTCTATGATGAGTCGTGCAACACTTCCAACAGTTTCTGGGGCTATGCTTTAGAAACAGCCACAATGATCCTTAACCTCCTCCCAACTAAGAAGGTTTCTAAGATACCTTATGAAATATGGCATGGCAAGTCTGCTTCAATGTCACATTTAAAAATCTGGGGTTGCGAGGCTTATGTTCGTCGTGAGACTCAAGATAAGCTCGAACCTAGATCACAAAAGGTGTTTTTTGTAGGTTACCCATCTGACTCTTTTGGATATTTATTTTACAACCCTTCAGAGAACAGAATATCTGTATCTCGAAGAGGAGTGTTCCTTGAAAGGAACATCATGTCCAAAGAAGTCAGTGGGAGCCCTATTGATCTTGAAGAAATTCAAGAACCAATTGACATGGAAACCGATATTGACCCAAGTTCTCTTCCAGAGGTCGACGAACCTGTTGTTGAAGAGGAAGCTGACATACAGCCACCACCTGTACGCAGGTCTGATAGAGAGCGACGTGCACCCCAAAGACTTGATTTAAACATATCTATGGGTGACGAAGAGCATATAGATTCTGACGAACCTAACTCTTATCAGGAAGCCATGGCAGGACCTGAGTCTACCAAATGGCAGGAGGCTATGGACAGCGAGATTCAATCCATGCACGATAACCAAGTTTGGAGCTTGGTTGATCATACACCAGGGATTAAAACCGTTGGGTGTAAATGGGTCTTCAAGAAGAAGACCGATGTGGATGGGAATGTACACACATTCAAAGCTAGACTGGTGGCTAAGGGTTACACGCAACGATATGGTGTAGACTACGATGAAACTTTTTCGCCAGTGGCCATGTTGAAATCCATTAGAATACTAATTGCCATAGCTGCGTTTTATGACTATGAGATATGGCAAATGGATGTTAAAACTGCTTTCCTAAATGGAAAGTTAACTGAGGATGTGTTTATGACACAACCTGAGGGTTTTGTACATCCTAAGTATCCTAATAGTGTGTGCAAGCTTCAAAGGTCCATTTATGGACTTAAGCAAGCTTCTCGTAGTTGGAATCTTTGCTTTGATGAGAAAATCAAGGAATTTGGTTTTATCAGAAGCGAAGATGAACCATGTGTCTATGTCAGATCCAGTGGGAGCGTTGTAGTCTTCCTAGTCTTATATGTGGATGACATATTACTCATGGGAAACGATATCCCGACATTGAAAGATGTCAAAGCTTGGCTAAGGAAATGTTTCTCCATGAAAGACATGGGAGATGCAGCGTATATTTTGGGAATAAAGATCTATCGTGATAGATCTAGGAAACTAATTGGGCTAAGCCAAAGTACATACATAGATAAGATACTAAAGAGATTTAGTATGCATGACTCCAAGAAGGGGTGCATTCCTATGAACCCTGGCATACCATTGAGCAAGTCTCAATGTCCTACTTCTGATGGAGAAGTAGCCAAGATGAGTCGCATTCCATATGCTTCGGCTATAGGATCGATCATGTATGCCATGATATGTACTAGGCCTGACGTGTCGTATGCCTTAAGCATGACTAGTCGTTATCAGGCCAATCCAGGCGAAGCACACTGGATAGCAGTCAAGAACATTCTAAAGTATCTTAGGAGGACAAAAGAGATGTTCTTGGTCTATGGCGGGGAGGACGTGCTGTGTGTCAAAGGATACTCAGACTCTAGCTTCCAATCGGACAGAGATGATTGCTCTTCGCAGTCTAGATTTGTGTTTACTCTGAATGGAGGCGCAGTAACTTGGAGAAGCTCCAAGCAAACCACCATTGCGGATTCGATGACAGAATCTGAGTATATAGCGGTCAATGAGGCTGCTAAAGAAGCCATGTGGATTAGGAAATTCATCGGGGATCTAGGTGTAGTTCCTACTATCCATGATCCCGTTGAGATTTACTGTGATAATATGAGTGCGGTTGTCTTGGCTCAAGAGCCGAGATCTCAAAAGCGCACTCGGCACATACTCCGAAAGTATCACTATGTTCGTCAAGTTGTTGCTGATAAGGACATTGTCATTAGTAGGGTCGACACAAGTGAAAACTTGGCTGATCCATTCACCAAAGCTCTACCTCAAGCCAAACATGAGGCTCATAGTAGATCTATTGGTATTCGTATTATTGATGATCTAGTTTGATTGTATTTATTATGTTAATTTGACACCTGAACATCAAGTAATAATATGTTGCAATTGATTTGATGATTTTATATCGAGATTATATTATACGCATGATGCGATCATTTCATTGCATATTACTATGTTCGATTTTGCATGTTTTAAACTCCATTGAATATTAATTCATAAACTTCCACGGACGGTTATTCTCTAATGGAGAGAGAAATGAATTAAGGCTGCTATGAAGTGTAGTTATATAGAAATATATGATACTACGTTCATGAGGAACTTGATAATTGATTCATGGTTCTGGAGTGACCACACTTAGAGATTACTTCATGGTTTTAAGTCACAAAGTAATTCTAAGATGGCAACACTTTTATCCTAAAAGTGGAGATATATGTGAATCCTAACACATCTAATGTTACACTTTGACCTGCATCTAACGCTGTGCGTAAATGCCAGTCATAAGGATGTAGATTGGGTATGACATGAAGTGTGTTGGATGTCTATATAGTCAAAGCGATTTGTTCCTTCTTCCTTAAGCAGGTTGAAGCGATATCTCTGGGCCCCTCGTTGATTTGTGCTGATAATAAATGCATGGCCATGCTAGTACTGAATCTTGATGATTGCAGTCTATTTTGATCACCACAAATCTATATCGGGAAACATAATATTGAACATTTGTGATTGACATTTAACCATGTCACGTGTTCAAATTGATATCTAGAACAAAAGGATAACTGATGCAAATAAACTAATAGGAGTATAACATACTGTAGTACTGTTATACTAAGTATGTCTTTTAGACACACCAATATTATCATGTCTGTGCAAGTGGGAGTCTGTTGGAATCAATGCTCTCGGGTTGGCTAAATGTTTGACCGTGGTGCATTATGATTCAAGGATATGCCCATGACATGAATAATATAAAGTCCATTTATCCTATTCGGTCACACGCAAGGGCCGATCGATAATCGTTTGATATACTTTCCTAAAGAGATTGATTAATTAGACATTTTGATAATGGTCTAAATAATTATTTATGAGTTTGTGCTTGTTCAATTAATTAGTTAAATGTTTAACTAGTAATTAATTAAACATAATGTCTATTATATGTGTATGTAGATAAATGTATTAATTTATATGTATATATAAATATACATCTTATTTGACACATATTATAAGAGCATTATATTTAAAAGGATATATACATATTATAGATATGTATTCCGTTTTAATTATAAGACAACATATGAGGTACCATCAGTGGTTTTGCATGTTACCCACATGTATTCACAGCTCATATCTCGATCTCTCAAAACCCACTCTCACGCCACTTACTCTATTCTTGTCTCTTTCTTATGTAAAATGAATAAAGGCATAAATAAAGAAAAGAGACATATCAAAAAGTAGCACAACACAGTGTGTGTGAAAAAGCTTTTGAACGAATAGAAGTCTAATTACTTCGAGTGTTTTGAGATTGTTTGAAAGCGGGTTATGCTAGAAGGACAGTAAATTGATCGAGGTCGGAACTTTGGGTGTCTCCCTGATAGAGAAGTTCTAGTTTGAACTTACCATCCATCTCAATAAGGAAATCTTCAAAGGTATGTTTTCTTGTATTCATTCTCTTGATCTATAGTTTAACGAGATGATCCATGGGCTAGATTTCGGTTAATAGATAAATTTTAATATGCTATTGTTACTTATTGCATGCTTCCGCTGCGCTAGCTAGTACCGAAATCTATCACTTTTCAAATCTGGAGATTTTCGATCCATTAAACTAGATTAGTATGAAACAATCTAGCATGTATATTGGATGCCCTGCAAACAACTAATATTTATTAACAACTGTGCATATGGCGATCTCAGGTGATTCTCCCGTATAACGAATCCATAGTGGTAAGAGTTACCGGTTGCCCTAATGGTTGTACCCGATCTTACATGGCTGAACTCGGATTAATTGGTGACTTGGTGATGGTCCTAACAACTATCAGGTAAAAATGCCAGTCGTTTCGTTTTTTGATTTGGTCATGATCAGAGTTTTCACACTATTGCTACCTTTTTTTAATGTTGAATTGTAAATGATGCATCTTTATATAGCTAGCTTGGGGGAACATTAGCATAAACGTCACTAGCCAGAACTTCCATGAACAAGGTTAAGATTCATGACCTTGAGAAGGTGTTCAAACCATTATTCTATAGCTGGAGACTGAAGAGGAAATTAAGGTATCATTCGGTGACTTCACAAATCGCAGGGTGTGACACATATCCAAATGTATTTTAAAGTAAAAGTGAAAAGGGTTCATAGTGGTTCAATGTTTGATCAGGTCAATATGGGTCAAGTGGGTTGATCTAAAACATGTTTTCCGAAGCTTTATAATTATACGAGTAGTATTTATTGTGTCAAACATGATGACTGAAACTTTAATATTTTTAGTTACGATGTATGTTTTGTAATAATGATATTATTATAGAGGCTTTATGTATTAACGAGAGACGGTGGGCAACTTGTGACCTGTTTCATTTTAACAAATCATTCATTTATTTGTGTTACCCTTTTGACCTGTTAGATAAAAGACTTATGGAGAAGCTGTACATTTATTAGCAACTATATGGGTCAAATTTGCCACCTTCGTAATCAAGCATATGCGGGTGGTAACTTTGGGCCATAATAACTTTTCATATTGTTAGAAACTTTGATAGGATTGTTAGCTTTTTGGAACATTGGAACCACATTATCGAGAATGTTGAACTACATTCAGGTGGCATACATGGCAGGAAAACAACCCGGTGTAGGAGGAAAGCTACCGAAGGTATGACACGTTTTAATAAATAGTATTTTATATATAACGTCGGGCATAGGTCCTATGTTTCGTTTGTGCCTAAAACGTGCAACACAACATCGCGTACTTAAATAAGCCATATCCCGTCATTGATGTACTTATAGATGTCATTTCCCAAAATACATGAAACTGCCAATATGTGCGGTCAAATGAGTGTATCGTTATAAAGCCAGGTAACACAAAAATAATGAACCAGTCCACAAGAAATAAGGATAGCAGGTGCGAAACATCGGTTGACAAATATTTAATAAAGGCCTGTTGGTAGCGCATAACCCGTCTGAATTCGGCGCACATTCATATTGAATACGCATAAGATTTATATTCAATATCTGGTGCATTGTCGTTGCAGACACAGCCTTATGATCCCGAATACAAAAATAGTCAGGTTAGGCTCCCACTAAGCGTCTCACGGAATGTATACATGGAATATTAGTACTATCAACCCGTCAGCAAGTACTGCAGAGTGAGGCTTCCACGTCCCAACCACTAAGTATTAGGAAGAACACAATAGGTTACCAACGACCTTATTGATCCTTTATTCATTTGTTTTGTAGCATCCTATATATTGTGTCCTTGAAACGATGGTATGTGATACGGCTGCAGTACTCGCATTTGTCTAATCATTCAGGTACCTATTTAAGAACACCTAAAACTGCAGCTTTTGCCTCAAGAAGTGAGTATACATTTTTTAGGATGTCATTGTATATTTGTTTGCTCCATCAAAGTTATATTAGCTGTTATATTCAGGCATATTGTTATAAGTTGAATTTGTCCATATGTTGTACATGCACTTATCCGTTGTTATTACCATGTGCCTTACATTTACAGGGGTACGTGTATCTTAGCTGAATTTGGGAAGACCAAAAAAGAACGCAAAGTAGTCTGGTCAGCCTAAGTTCTCATCCTATTGCCATGATGGGAAAATGTTATTGCCCTGTTACTTGAAGCTCCCGAACCACTAAGGTCATTTTTGGATTGTCACAACCCGACCACTGTTAAATTCAGGGAACAGATTAGGAAATATAATAGCATGTTTTGCTTCACATCGTTTGTGGGAAAGATTGACCATGCTTTAAATAGTGGAAGAAGTTTATACACATTTAGAATAAGCGGAAAACTATCATCGAATAGGTTCTATGCTTCCCATTGAAGGAGATCAACCCAGATATGCTCGACTGTACTTTTACGACACCCGTAATGGGTTGAGAAACCGGATAACAATGATAACCATAATGTCAACCAGGCTCTTTAGAAAAAGGGTACACTTATTCATGACGGAAGAGCTATGCACTTTGTTATGCTTTTATTTACAATGTTCAGTCTTTTTGTTTAGAGAATAGTTTCAATTTAATAAGTTTGGAACTTTATGTTTCCCTATTATGAGAACATTATGATTCTACTAATTCTGAGCTGTTTGGATTTCTGTTTTCAAATGTTATATTCAAGTAGTTTTATCTTGCTTTCCATACGTTGTGCATATAAACATACTCATGCCACATAATAGCTTCTATGTTTTGCTGGTGCAAATGGTCACAACTTTTAATGGAAACAACCTATTTATACCAACATTGCTACGACATGAAACAAAACAAATATAGTATTATCCATGTCGTACATCGCACGACTTTTCCCTCTATATATACTAAAGTTGAATTTGGGAAGACCAAAAAAGAACGCAAAGTAGTCTGGTCAGCCTACGTTCTCATCCTATTGCCATGATGGGAAAATGTTATTGCCCTGTTACTTGAAGCTCCCGAACCACTAAGGTCATTTTTGGATTGTCACAACCCGACCACTGTTAAATTCAGGGAACAGATTAGGAAATATAATAGCATGTTTTGCTTCACATCGTTTGTGGGAAAGATTGACCATGCTTTAAATAGTGGAAGAAGTTTATACACATTTAGAATAAGCAGAAAACCATCATCGAATAGGTTCTATGCTTCCCATTGAAGGAGATCAACCCAGATATGCTCGACTGTACTTTTACGACACCCGTAATGGGTTGAGAAACCGGATAACAATGATAACCATAATGTCAACCAGGCTCTTTAGAAAAAGGGTACACTTATTCATGACGGAAGAGCTATGCACTTTGTTATGCTTTTATTTACAATGTTCAGTCTTTTTGTTTAGAGAATAGTTTCAATTTAATAAGTTTGGAACTTTATGTTTCCCTATTATGAGAACATTATGATTCTACTAATTCTGAGCTGTTTGGATTTCTGTTTTCAAATGTTATATTCAAGTAGTTTTATCTTGCTTTCCATACGTTGTGCATATAAACATACTCATGCCACATAATAGCTTCTATGTTTTGCTGGTGCAAATGGTCACAACTTTTAATGGAAACAACCTATTTATACCAACATTGCTACGACATGAAACAAAACAAATATAGTATTATCCATGTCGTACATCGCACGACTTTTCCCTCTATATATACTAAAGTTGAATGAAAGATGGTTCTTTAGCACTTAATTTATGAGGGTTTTGAATGCTATTAAGGACTAATCTATAGAGGAAAAATCCTTGGCCAAGACGTCAAACAAATCGACTTACCCGGTCGTGCATCGCACGGGACTTCTCTCTAGTTATACACTATAATTGGCCTTTGTGGTGTCCCTTTTTGTAAATTGTTGAATGTCATTTATAACTAAAATTGTGTAACATCCGTGAATTTCGACTGTTTGACTTTAAGTGCAATTTGACTAACAATTTAAATTAATGAAATATTTGGGGTTCATTTTGTGATTAAATGACTATGTGGTATATTGGTAGGATCGATAGTATGTTTTAACCGGTGTTTAAATGTATAACGATTGTAATTTGGCTTGAGAAGAGAAAACGGGTCGACCCATGGGCAAACCCACGACCCATCAGCCTCCCTATGACTCTCCCTCCCTCCCCTCCATTCATTTCACCAACCCTTTTCCTCTTTCTTTTTTTTTCTCTCTAGCAAAAGCCAGGAACACCACACAAGTCTCTCATTCTTCCTTTCTTCCATTTACTCTTGCATTATTTGGTGTTGTGGAGTTTGCTTAAATACAAGAATCATCATCATCTTCCTCTTATCTTCATCATATTACAAGCTTGGATTTCAATGTGAAAGTTTCTACCCATTTAGGTCAAATTCGGATTTTATGCATCAAAGGACTCTTGGTAAGTAAATTCAATCTTTAAACACTTGTTTCATGTAGTTATATATCTTTGATAACTAGATTAATACATCCTTTGGCCAAATCATGAGTTTTATTGAAAATAAATTGAATTCAAAGTTCATAAATGGCAACTAGTGATTTTGGAAGTGGGTTTATGATTTGAGTTGTTATTTATGCTTGATTATGTTTATGGATGATTATGTATGAGTTTGGGGCTTTGATTTTGTGTTTAACATAGCCAATTTGGAGCCAAAACTCGTCCAGGCGGAGCACGGACGCTCGCACGGACGATCCGTGCTGAGTCCGTGCTATTCCTGAAGAACATACATGATTCCA
Organism: Erigeron breviscapus; assembly: GCA_034093135.1. Taxonomy (NCBI): domain Eukaryota; kingdom Viridiplantae; phylum Streptophyta; class Magnoliopsida; order Asterales; family Asteraceae; genus Erigeron; species Erigeron breviscapus. Next base: position 71,327,886 of record CM067173.1, read on the forward strand.
GCAGACGGACGCTCTTACGTACGATCCGTGAAGCGTCCGTGAACCTGCTGTTCGTTTCCTAACTTTTTCAAATGGTTATCGGTCGACTTTTAATGATCCAAAACTTATTTACTGGTCTTATATCATCATAAAAAGAGCATCAAACTTGTTAAAACACACCTTTAAACACTTTGATTTTTCCAACAAAATTTAGTGACAAATTATGAACTTGGGTTATGGTGAAGATTAACTAGTAAGGCGTATATTAGGGACATTTTGTAATGATTTGATGTTATGAAGTAGGTTGTCATCATTGTTGAGCTTTGGTGTTGCCTTCACCTATCGTTGGAGGTTATAATTGCCGATCAGGTGAGTTTCGTAGCTCCCTACTCAATAGATATTCGGGCTGAAAAGTGTACATATACGTGTTGTTTCTTTGTTTGGTTGACTTGATTTCCTGTTTAGTTAATTTCTGATTGATTGTCGTTTGGTAGACAGTTTTGATTGATCGTGTGATGGTTTACGAATGTGTTTGTGATATTGTAACTCTTTAGGATAGAAGTACATACATGGAAGTCGGCTTTACTTTCAAAGAGTTTTAGATGTGGTGGGAAGGCTGCGGATGACCCTATACATAAGCATCTAGAACTTGATGAAAGTAAAATCCTCCGAAGTATATGTACGCATTATTTAGAGAAAGCGATGGATCCTGGGAATATAGTTGGAATGGACATATACGTCTTGTTATACTTGACTTGTACGATATACACTCAAGCATACTTTTATTGTTGCGTCGATGACGTTATTGATACGCTTTTGATATACATTATGGTCTTACATATGTATGATACATGATCTGACGTTAATAATTCGCGTACTCATTTGTTATACGCGGTTGCTTTACTCCTTATGATCTTGTAGTGATTTGATATTGTGATTAGTAATGTTGTACATACATGGAAGACGATGATACCTTTAATGAGTTGTAGATGTGGTGGGAAGGCTGCGGGTGACCCTATATATAAGCATCTATGATTCCTTAAAAGTAAAGTCGTATAAAATGTATGTGCAATGTGGTTATGTTTGATTTTATTAAGGGATCGTGATATGTATATATATTATTGGTATTACTATTACTGTTAGGATAGTTGTACATACATGGAAGACGATGATACCTTTAATGAGTTGTAGATGTGGTGGGAAGGCTGCGGGTGACCCTATATATAAACATCTATGATTCCTTAAATGTAAAGTCGTATGAACTGTATGTGCATTGTAATTGGATGGATATTAGTGAAAGGGTTGTGATATGTTTATGTCACTATTATTATTTCTATTATTATTACTGTTAGGATGGACGTGCATACATGGAAGTCGTTTATGCCTTCAAAGAGTTTTAGATGTGGTGGGAAGGCTGCGGATGACCCTATACATAAGCATCTAGAACTTGATGAAAGTAAAATCCTCCGAAGTATATGTACGCATTATTTAGAGAAAGCGATGGATCCTGGGAATATAGTTGGAATGGACATATACGTCTTGTTATACTTGACTTGTACGATATACACTCAAGCATACTTTTATTGTTGCGTCGATGACGTTATTGATACACTTTTGATATACATTATGGTCTTACATATGTATGATACATGATCTGACGTTAATAATTCGCGTACTCATTTGTTATACGCGGTTGCTTTACTCCTTATGATCTTGTAGTGATTTGATATTGTGATTAGTAATGTTGTACATACATGGAAGACGATGATACCTTTAATGAGTTGTAGATGTGGTGGGAAGGCTGCGGGTGACCCTATATATAAGCATCTATGATTCCTTAAAAGTAAAGTCGTATAAAATGTATGTGCAATGTGGTTATGTTTGATTTTATTAAGGGATCGTGATATGTATATATATTATTGGTATTACTATTACTGTTAGGATAGTTGTACATACATGGAAGACGATGATACCTTTAATGAGTTGTAGATGTGGTGGGAAGGCTGCGGGTGACCCTATATATAAACATCTATGATTCCTTAAATGTAAAGTCGTATGAACTGTATGTGCATTGTAATTGGATGGATATTAGTGAAAGGGTTGTGATATGTTTATGTCACTATTATTATTTCTATTATTATTACTGTTAGGATGGACGTGCATACATGGAAGTCGTTTATGCCTTCAAAGAGTTCTAGATGTGGTGGGAAGGCTGCGAGTGACCCTATACATAAGCATCTAGAACTTGATGAAAGTAGAATCCTCCTAAGTGTATGTGCGTGTAGTTAAATTGGGTTAATGATTGATGGTTGTTGATTGTTGTATGTGCGGTTCACACGCAAGTATGACCTGTTTATGTACGCAGTTCACACGCACGCGGTTCACACGCAAGTATGACCTGTTTATGTACGCGGTTCACACGCACGCGGTTCACACGCAAGTATGACCTGTTTATATACGCGGTTCACACGCACGCGGTTCACACGCAAGTATACTCTGTTCGGTGTATTTTGTGGCATGGTTGATACGAATTTGATAGGCATTATGATTGATTATGTTTTTTTGGCGTTTGTATTGATATTACATCATTTGTGCACTCTTATTACACGCTTACTTGTTTGGTGTGATCTTGTTGTTGGACGTTATTGTGTTACTTAGAGGCTCACCGTAAGTCAGGTCTAGCCTCTACTCGTATATTATGATTATTGAAGATGGTTCTTTATGGACCATTACTACGAACTCACCAACCTTGTGTTGACTATGCTTAGTACACTTTTCAGGTAACCAGGTTATCCAGGACGTGGAGTTTGATTTGTTGCTTGCTGTCGAACCCGGACTGGACTTATATGGATCAAGGATCCATTTGCCTTCTTTTTGCATTGTACTTAGAACCGTTAGCCATCTTTTGATGTTCTTTTGTTAACTCTGATGGTTATGTACTCTTTATGTATTTTGATACTTGTTTATCTTATTGTATGGATTCACTGAATCCTTTATTTGCATTTAGTTCATGTCACACCCCTAAAATATATTTATTTGCGGAAAACAGGGGTGAACAATAATGGACATTACAAACACATATTATAATGAACGCCCTCTACAATGAGACGTTTTGATAAACTTTTATACATAATACTTGTTGAGATATTACAAAAGATAGAATGACTTCAAATATTAACAAGTTAAGACACCTCCAATTGTTTGTGACTCCAAATAGTATGCATCACGTATATGCATCAAATAGCTCATGTACCTGAGAAATACACGTTTTAAAGTTTCGTCAACATAAAGTTGGTGAGTTCATAGAGTTTATAATAAGGATTTACCTTTGGATCATTGTCCAATAAAATGATTATACTTTTGGATCATAAGGCTATATCTTTGGATCACGGGCCCAAACAATATACCTAACTTTAAATCAAAAATGATAGAATATGCCTTTGGATCATCGTCCAATAAAATAATTTTACCTTTGGATCACAAGACTTTTTCTTTGGTATGATAATGCATGCATTACATTATCATAAAACAGTATGGATTATGAAATCCATTTCACACTATGCTTATACCTTGGAAACCGAGTACCTTGACCATACAATTCATGTATATTACCCCTCTTGTGATGCTAATGTTTAATGCAATCACGATTAAGTTCAAATATTAATTATCCGTTGTCCCGGTTAGCGCTACTAACCCGGATAGGGGTGTCAACCCAATAGTACTATTATTAATATTCGCGTTCCATTTATCGGTCCAAGTTCAATATAGGGGATTTCAAACCAAGCATTGTAACGAACATATAAGCATAGAACCTTTTTAAACACTTGTGTCCATAAAATAGTAACTATAAAATCAGTTGTATCCATAACAACAGTTGTATCCATAAATCAGTTGTATCCATAAAACAGTTGTATCCATAAAACAGTTTGTATCCATAAAACAGTTGTATCCATAAAACAGTTGTATCCATAAAACAGTTTGTATCCATAAAACAGTTGTATCCATAAAACAGTTGTGTATTCTCAGCCCAAAATAGAGTAAATAGGGATTCATGAAACTCACCTTAGTTGTAGTGGCAATTATGTAGTGGCAATTAAATGCAACAGATAATCCTTGTGATATGTTAACCTAAAGCACAAAAAGTATAATTAACACATAATTTATACTAAGGTTTTATCCATCAACTTTTGTAAATACATTTAAAAATGTATTTCTTTTTATTATTAAACAATTTAAATCATTAACATGTTTAAATCAACAGTTTTAACGGTTAGGACCAAAACTGTCAGAAAATCTAACGATTAGGACTGAAATTGTCAGAAAATCTAACGGTCTTTAACGGTTAGATTATAACTTTGTATTTCTTGTTTCTAATTCAACATAGGAAACTTATAAGTGATAAATAACCTGTTTAAACGATGATTCTGGCTGTTAAACTTGAAGACCCAGTTGATGTGTTACGTCAACTAACGGTGTAATAAAGCTTCCACTGAGCGTTTTGCGATACGAATAACTTGTAAACGAAACGAGATATCACGAATCCGTTTTCTTGTTTAGATTCTCCATAACCCCGTCTATCCATATCACCATAATAACAACTTCTAAGTCTTACCCATTTTCCTTAAATCTAACCCGAAAACCTTACGAGAAACTTCGAAACTAACAAAATCTTCCAAAATAAACGATCACCAATTGTAACGAAACTCACCACACAACTAGAGGAGTCAATAACGAACTCCCAGCAACTTTCAGAATTGCAAACTAACGTGTAACTTTTCCGTAATATGGATCGAAAGTTTCTCCAAAAACGCGTTTCTTTTCTTTCTTTCTTTCTTTCTTAATTTTCGACTACGATTCATGTTGGTGATGATGATGATGGTGTCGTGGTGGTGTTTGGTGGTACATGATGGTGTTTTTACGTGTGCATGGTGGTTACATGGTGGTGATGGTGAAGAGTTTGCAGCGGCAGTAGCTATTCATGGTGGTGGTTTGTACTAACAACGAGCAGTAGCAGTAGCTTATGGTGATGAGATAACAAACAACATGAGTAGTAATAACTTTACGGTAGCAGTGGTTTGGTACGTGGTGGTGGTAGTATTTAGTGAAGGTTGCTAATCAAAGGTGATGGTGGTTCCACGTTTACAGTAGCAAAGAGTAGTTCGTGTAGTAGTATAGCAGCAGCAACGATACATGGTGGTGATTAAAAGGTGGCGATAGTGATGTCGTGGGGGGTGAAGGAGGAACCGTGAGGTTTAAGGTGGTGGTCGTGATGATATAGTGGTTAGTGGTTTTGAGGTGGTGACCGTGGTTTAAGGTGGTGGTTGCGTGATGTTTAGGAAGGTGGTGGAACGTTCAACATCATCAATAATCAAGCAGCACTAGTAGTCAAATGGTAGCAACAATAGAGAGCTCGCTGGTGCGAGGCTTCCTTACGTATTATGGGGTCGTGTGATGGTGGTTAAACGGCGCAATAGTAGCAGCCGTGATTGAGCAGCAGCAGGTTTACTTGGGGGGGTCGTGAGGTGGTGATGAAGGTTGGTCGTGGGTTTTGTGATGCAACTGGTGATGTTTAAAGGTATATCAACATCTAAACCAGTATTTATATCTATACGTTATATATATATGTGTATGTATATATTAGAGAGAAAGAGAGAGTGAGGTCGAGAGAAAGAGAGGGACGAGTGTTAATGTGCTTTATCATTACACCCTCACGCTTATATATATACATGTAAATACATATATACCGAGAGAGAGACAGAAGATAAGGAAGGAGGTGGGGTGGTGGACTGTCGACGAGATGGTGGCTGTCGACGAGCAAGATAGTGAAGGAGAATGTCGACAAGCTTATCTGTACGTGTGCATACAATCAAGAAGGGGGTGGGGGAGGGCGAGTAGAAGAAATAAGAATATTATGTTGTCATCTTTGTTTTGAATGCAACTCAAACTCATTTTGAGTTAAGCTACCAATCTGTCCATCGACATCTAATATCTATAATGTATTATATTAAGAGTATAATATGGTGGGGGAGTTCTATACGTGGGAAAAGAATCATGGCAGATCATGGGAATGTGGGGGCGGCTGCTTAAACCTTTATAGTAGATACACTATCATTAGTCAGATGTTTAATCCGTGATTTAGTCTAAATAATTGTCGTTAAATCGCCAAAATTTAAATGTAACCTTATTAAGGCTTTAGACATAATACCTTAAGATTTGGCGTCCTTTATTTTAAATTAAATATCTTTATTATTCCAACTTATTTTAGTTGTTCATCACATATTATATTAAATAAACAAATTTCTATTTAATATAAAGCTTAATACTTAATATTTCTTAATATTTTTAGATTAAATCTTAATTAATAAAAGATTTAAAATTTTTGTTTTATTCGAAAATTGACGATTGTCACAGTATCTACCCGTTAAATGAATTTCGTCCCGAAATTTAAAGTGTATCAAGATATAGGAAATAGTCTTATCTCAACGAGATATCTTTTTCTCTTAACAGAGTAAAATGAACTTTATACGATCCTAAACAGGATTCTTCTACTCTCAACAGAGTAGAATGAGCTTACACAATAACTGGTACTAAAGTACCCTTTACTCTCAACAGAGTAGGAAAGACATGCACATTATGATCAGTTTATCATCAGAACAATATTCAATCCTCAACAGGATCTACATTTAAACTTACATTTTCAAATATTTCAAAATTTGTACGTCTGTAGAAATTTATAATTTGTATATCTATAGCATAGTATAGATGATCTGTCGGTTAAGTCTTAAATTCACTTTTCTTTTTCAATATCTGACCGTTAGAAACGGCTCTTTTCAAATATATATAAATAACACCGCAATACACATCTTTTGAATTCATCTTTATCATTTCTTTATATAATATTATCCTAACCTTCTCAAAATATATCTGAAACAAATCATTCATTCAAAGATGTTGAATCCTCTTATATCTTGGTGTACTTGGGTATCATACCCTGGTTATACGGCTTGTTCCAACTTCCACCGGATGTAGCTATTCCGCTCCTGATCGTGTTCTTATTTATCTTTTTACCTCTTTTGTTTTCAGCAACTTGGATTAATTTGTATGGTCTCTAAATGTTGTAAAATATATTGTATTTTCTGTTTGAATAATGTAACGATTTTTCGTTCGTGTATTGTACTAATAATGAAATGCAACTTTTCCTTGTAATATTCATCTTATTGCTCTATATCTCTTACGTTTAACCATTAAAGGCGATCTATGGTTCAAAGAAACAGATATAAGTTGATTTACTCCTAAAACAACAGTTTGGATCAAAAATTTATCAAGAATTCAAGAAATGATTTTGAATAACTCTTTTCTCAATCTTGGTAATAACAATTTACAGAGATGGTAAAGTTTTGAAATTTTTATCTTTAGTAAATATAATTAAGAAATTATCAATTACTGGATCAATAATTGACACTCATCACTATAGCAATAATTTAAGTTACTGTAGTTTACGGACACCTGTCCGTTCTTACAGGTCACGCTACCTTTTTCATCCTCTATAATAGAAACGCGTTTTGTTAAAGAAGAATACACACCAAATCTTCTTTCTCTATCTTTTATATTTACTTTCATATGCTAATTTGTCTTAAGCTATTCCGTTCATATCCAGTTTGTGTTCTAACAATTCTCCGAATTTTCTTTCTGGTAAGCTATCTTTCTTATCTTAAATAATATACTATCAATTTATATGTTTATATAAAACTTTTATCTTTTAATTCATGTTCGCTTATTTTAACAATATTGTTCCACCGATTTATCATAAGACAATGAAAAATTTCGGTGCTTCTTCGAGCGATCCAAAAGGTAAAAGGCCAATGGCTCAAGATGATCTTGAAAATCTTGAAACAAATAGGGTCAAGAGAATCAAGCTAGAGGCCACGATGTTAGGAATCTCTTATGAAGACTACAAGATGATGGTAGACGAAGATGTCCATCTTTTCGAGAAGCAAACTTCTGAAGATGAAAAGTTGGCACAACTTTTGTCTCAATTTTTAAAAGAAGAAGAATCTATTCTCGTCAACCGTCAAATAAAAGAAGACGAGGAGTTTGCTAAAGCCTTAGCTCAGCAAGAAGAAAACAATCTCTCACGAAGGAAGAAGTCCATCTTTTCTATGTCATCTGAAGAAAATGATATAATGGAAGATCTCACTGTTCAACCCCTTAGGAGAAGAACAAGAGGTGTTGCTGATGGAAGCAATATTTCAGGGTCGAGCTCGGACAGAACTCCAAATTCTTGAAGTTAATAGAGATTTTATAGAATTTATGTTGATTCTCTTATAAATGATATATCTTTCATTAATATCTTAAGTTTTCTCAGATGTGCCAAAATATTCAATCTAAAATTAACTAAAATAATGCGTACCTACACTTAGCAACTAAAACAAGTCAACTAAAACAAGTGGTTTAAAGTATAATCTGAATTTAATATGCCCTCTAGTTATTGACTGGGTATGTATACAGGGTGTACCAGCGGCTAACCCTCCACTCAATCAACTCCCATTAAGTATATCGGTTCCTTATTATACTCTAAGCCGAGAATTTTACTTTGTCAAACTTTATTCTTTGTCGGTCATAAAAATGACATCATTGCTTACATTCTTAAGCAAATAACATATTGCAGTAATTTCTGTTTACCATCAAAATATCCAAACCCATTAATTCCAGACATTTTCTGCATTCATATATGAGAATATATGTATCAATTAAATCCATGTTTCCGAGCAATGTATACATATACACATTTTTAGTACGTATAACCAAATATAAATTCTAAGTCTTTATACCAGCATACTTCCATATTTAACGTATTTAAGATATTCTAATATACGATCATAATAATGCTGCAGTCATTATTAGGATTTTATATTACAACATTTTAAATTCGTTAAGCATTTTCATATGTTACTATAAAGCATCCTATATCAAGTAGTCAAGTAACATTCATCATCAGGAGAAATCATAACATGTATATAGGTATTGTCATATACGGGGTATAGTCTAGGTTCATCAGTATTCAACCCAGTTGACTATAATTTATCTTTTGTTTTAATTTCTAGTGGTGTGGACCCTTCCGTAACACCTTGATAATATAAGTACGACCATGGATCAAACACCATGTCGGATAGCCATGGATCAAACACCATGCTATAAAATATAGATTCAGCAAATATATGTAAAGTATGGATTTAGCAATTTCATGTCATAATATTAGTATAGATATAACATCTTCATATCATTTCAACGATGAATTATTTAATTCTATAAACCTCACTAAAATAATAAACTTGTTTTAATTTCTTTGTTTTCAATTAATTTAACTATATTGTTATTCATTAATACTCTTGTCAACGTAATTCATTTTTGAGTTGTTTCAAAGATTTTGAAACATATACTTGGAATTTTTATAAATTAAATCTCATTTATTTTTATTAAAACCTTTAAAAATCTCTTTTGAAATTTCATAAATAAGCTAAGTATTTAGCTTATTAGGTAAAATACGTATATCCTCCAGAAATGAAGATATATCAGATAATTTTGTTTAATCTCAATACGAGATTCATAATGAATGTATTCAAGAATAATTACAAAAATGTACATCTATATATTTATATAGATGGATATTTTAATTGAAAGTATTAATACCAAAATGTATTAATCATTTTAACAAAGAGATATTTTTATTTGTATAATTAATACGAAGAATGTATTAATTTTGTAATGAATTGATGCTTTTAATAGCAGAGATATGAAAAGATACCTTGTATGGTATGTATTATAATCAATCCAAAATGTATTGATTAATATTGAAGAGATACCTTAAATGGCAGGAAAAACCAGCATTTTATTTCCAAGTTGTGTTAGGGTTGGCCTTGGGTCGTGTAGTATCCAGACGGCGAACCAAGTTACGTTTAGAATGCGTATAGCAAACCGTTTGTGAACTACAATCCATTCCGCTGGTATACCCCAGAGATGCCCAAGGTGCAATCACTTTCGGAAATATTGTGCGGTTAAAAGCGTATCAAGGATATATTCTATCCATAAATCAAACAATTCGAAAATACGAAATAATTCACAGATGGTGAATAGTAATTTTATGAATTTGGATAGTTAGGTATATAACTATGCCTTTGTTTATATACCACAATAAGTATATAAAATGATTTAATAACCTTTGTTTTTGTTTTATTTCTCCAAACTTATATAGATATAGATAACCTCTATCCATTAAATTTAATCAACCTTAAATTTAACTTCTTTCCTTTGATAAAATCTAGGTAGTATCTACCCGTTAAATTTAAGTAACCTTAAATTTAAGCATTTATTCTATATAAGGCATGACATTGTATTTTCTAAGCATGTATAAGCACATTGTCACATAACAGTTATAGTCTAAGTTTATTAATGCAACCTAATAATTCATTTATCAAGCCCACTAATGCAACCTAGTTCACTATAACTTGTGTCTCTGATACCAATCTGTCACACCCCCAAAATATATTTATTTGCGGAAAACAGGGGTGAACAATAATGGACATTACAAACACATATTATAATGAACGCCCTCTACAATGAGACGTTTTGATAAACTTTTATACATAATACTTGTTGAGATATTACAAAAGATAGAATGACTTCAAATATTAACAAGTTAAGACACCTCCAATTGTTTGTGACTCCAAATAGTATGCATCACGTATATGCATCAAATAGCTCATGTACCTGAGAAATACACGTTTTAAAGTTTCGTCAACATAAAGTTGGTGAGTTCATAGAGTTTATAATAAGGATTTACCTTTGGATCATTGTCCAATAAAATGATTATACTTTTGGATCATAAGGCTATATCTTTGGATCACGGGCCCAAACAATATACCTAACTTTAAATCAAAAATGATAGAATATGCCTTTGGATCATCGTCTAATAAAATAATTTTACCTTTGGATCACAAGACTTTTTCTTTGGTATGATAATGCATGCATTACATTATCATAAAACAGTATGGATTATGAAATCCATTTCACACTATGCTTATACCTTGGAAACCGAGTACCTTGACCATACAATTCATGTATATTACCCCTCTTGTGATGCTAATGTTTAATGCAATCACGATTAAGTTCAAATATTAATTATCCGTTGTCCCGGTTAGCGCTACTAACCCGGATAGGGGTGTCAACCCAATAGTACTATTATTAATATTCGCGTTCCATTTATCGGTCCAAGTTCAATATAGGGGATTTCAAACCAAGCATTGTAACGAACATATAAGCATAGAACCTTTTTAAACACTTGTGTCCATAAAATAGTAACTATAAAATCAGTTGTATCCATAACAACAGTTGTATCCATAAATCAGTTGTATCCGTAAAACAGTTGTATCCATAAAACAGTTTGTATCCATAAAACAGTTGTATCCATAAAACAGTTTGTATCCATAAAACAGTTGTATCCATAAAACAGTTGTGTATTCTCAGCCCAAAATAGAGTAAATAGGGATTCATGAAACTCACCTTAGTTGTAGTGGCAATTATGTAGTGGCAATTAAATGCAACAGATAATCCTTGTGATATGTTAACCTAAAGCACAAAAAGTATAATTAACACATAATTTATACTAAGGTTTTATCCATCAACTTTTGTAAATACATTTAAAAATGTATTTCTTTTTATTATTAAACAATTTAAATCATTAACATGTTTAAATCAACAGTTTTAACGGTTAGGACCAAAACTGTCAGAAAATCTAACGATTAGGACTGAAATTGTCAGAAAATCTAACGGTCTTTAACGGTTAGATTATAACTTTGTATTTCTTGTTTCTAATTCAACATAGGAAACTTATTTGTGATAAATAACCTGTTTAAACGATGATTCTGGCTGTTAAACTTGAAGACCCAGTTGATGTGTTACGTCAACTAACGGTGTAATAAAGCTTCCACTGAGCGTTTTGCGATACGAATAACTTGTAAACGAAACGAGATATCACGAATCCGTTTTCTTGTTTAGATTCTCCATAACCCCGTCTATCCATATCACCATAATAACAACTTGTAAGTCTTACCCATTTTCCTTAAATCTAACCCGAAAACCTTACGAGAAACTTCGAAACTAACAAAATCTTCCAAAAATAAACGATCACCAATTGTAACGAAACTCACCACACAACTAGAGGAGTCAATAACGAACTCCCAGCAACTTTCAGAATTGCAAACTAACGTGTAACTTTTCCGTAATATGGATCGAAAGTTTCTCCAAAAACGCGTTTCTTTTCTTTCTTTCTTTCTTTCTTAATTTTCGACTACGATTCATGTTGGTGATGATGATGATGGTGTCGTGGTGGTGTTTGGTGGTACATGATGGTGTTTTTACGTGTGCATGGTGGTTACATGGTGGTGATGGTGAAGAGTTTGCAGCGGCAGTAGCTATTCATGGTGGTGGTTTGTACTAACAACGAGCAGTAGCAGTAGCTTATGGTGATGAGATAACAAACAACATGAGTAGTAATAACTTTACGGTAGCAGTGGTTTGGTACGTGGTGGTGGTAGTATTTAGTGAAGGTTGCTAATCAAAGGTGATGGTGGTTCCACGTTTACAGTAGCAAAGAGTAGTTCGTGTAGTAGTATAGCAGCAGCAACGATACATGGTGGTGATTAAAAGGTGGCGATAGTGATGTCGTGGGGGGTGAAGGAGGAACCGTGAGGTTTAAGGTGGTGGTCGTGATGATATAGTGGTTAGTGGTTTTGAGGTGGTGACCGTGGTTTAAGGTGGTGGTTGCGTGATGTTTAGGAAGGTGGTGGAACGTTCAACATCATCAATAATCAAGCAGCACTAGTAGTCAAATGGTAGCAACAATAGAGAGCTCGCTGGTGCGAGGCTTCCTTACGTATTATGGGGTCGTGTGATGGTGGTTAAACGGCGCAATAGTAGCAGCCGTGATTGAGCAGCAGCAGGTTTACTTGGGGGGGTCGTGAGGTGGTGATGAAGGTTGGTCGTGGGTTTTGTGATGCAACTGGTGATGTTTAAAGGTATATCAACATCTAAACCAGTATTTATATCTATACGTTATATATATATGTGTATGTATATATTAGAGAGAAAGAGAGAGTGAGGTCGAGAGAAAGAGAGGGACGAGTGTTAATGTGCTTTATCATTACACCCTCACGCTTATATATATACATGTAAATACATATATACCGAGAGAGAGACAGAAGATAAGGAAGGAGGTGGGGTGGTGGACTGTCGACGAGATGGTGGCTGTCGACGAGCAAGATAGTGAAGGAGAATGTCGACAAGCTTATCTGTACGTGTGCATACAATCAAGAAGGGGGTGGGGGAGGGCGAGTAGAAGAAATAAGAATATTATGTTGTCATCTTTGTTTTGAATGCAACTCAAACTCATTTTGAGTTAAGCTACCAATCTGTCCATCGACATCTAATATCTATAATGTATTATATTAAGAGTATAATATGGTGGGGGAGTTCTATACGTGGGAAAAGAATCATGGCAGATCATGGGAATGTGGGGGCGGCTGCTTAAACCTTTATAGTAGATACACTATCATTAGTCAGATGTTTAATCCGTGATTTAGTCTAAATAATTGTCGTTAAATCGCCAAAATTTAAATGTAACCTTATTAAGGCTTTAGACATAATACCTTAAGATTTGGCGTCCTTTATTTTAAATTAAATATCTTTATTATTCCAACTTATTTTAGTTGTTCATCACATATTATATTAAATAAACAAATTTCTATTTAATATAAAGCTTAATACTTAATATTTCTTAATATTTTTAGATTAAATCTTAATTAATAAAAGATTTAAAATTTTTGTTTTATTCGAAAATTGACGATTGTCACAGTTCATGTTCTACATTAATCTCACCTTGTGCTATATGATTTCCGTGATATTCTGAGCCTTGGCTTGGGGTGTTACAAATTGTCTCTCGATATTTACTTCTCACCAATAGTCAACCACCTAACAAGTACTATAACAATTTACAATTTACGATTTACTTACTTGTCTACAGATTAGTTTAGAGACATACTTGTAATTAACACGTAGTCACAAGTATAGAAACAAAGCACGCCTAATTACTACAAACTTTTAACTAAACCTAAGCAATTATTCAACCCAATGAAACCTACTTCTTCAGTAATCAATATCCTCATATTAGCCTGTCAACAACTCAACATCAACCAATATGTACCAAACAACACGTCTCACAATAAAAAAACAAAATAAAAATAACGACATCATTAACCAATTACCAATACAATATCCGTGACTTTGTACCCGAAAAAACTTTGCACAACATAATGGATACAATTACAGAGGCGGTCTAGTAGTAGAATTATTTGTTCCAGTGGCAGCTAATTTCTTTAGATCTCTTGTTTTCTGTAAATAAATCCAAAAAAAAAAGATATCATTTAACAGCACCAATTTCTAATAAATTACCTAACTGATCATAAAACTAACACTAATGTAGGAAATTCCTAAGTATATGTGGGACTTCAAATGCAAAAACTTAAGATTAGATAGGCAATTATATACATCAACTCAAAACCCCTAAATAAAATACTGGGAAAAAAAATACTGCTTTTGTGGAACTGACTAAGCGGTATTAGCATAAGATAAAGAAGATAGAATTGAAATTTTTTATTTTGGATATGAGATTCACGTGAATCTAAAAAAGTGATATAGTTTGAAATTAAAGATATAGTAGGTTTGTTTCATGTATATGGAAAAGAATATGAATAATTTTGGTATTGTGGTTAAAATAAAAAGAGGTGGCGGGTGGATTGTAAAATTTGATGGGATTTTGAATTTGGTTTTGATTTTTGTTGGCGGTACCGCGGTAATGTTTCTTGACTTTTTCCCGGTCTCACATGATAAAAATTACTCGTACATTATTACTTCGCTTTTTGATTTTATCCGATTAAATCACATCTTTATCTTTATCTATATACACTGTCTTCTAAAAAAAATTATCTTATTTTTAAAAAAATGTGTAATATTTTCACTTAAGACATTCTAAAATATTTTCACATACATTACCCACTTAATATTAATGATAATTTACGTTATCAATCATTTATCTATTAAAATATTTTCATTAACCTTTACATCAGTTACTTTTACAGCAACTATCTTAACCCCTCGACACCTCCTCCACCACCAACAGTCCCCCTCACCACCACATTGTTGCCACTACGACCACCGTCGCGTTGCACGGGTACTGTGCTAGTCAATATAAAACAAACTTCACTCCCTTTTTTAACTATTCTACTTTCTACATTTAAAATACGAAAAATACCCTTATTAATATAATTAGCATTATTTATAAGGCTATTGAATACCCAATATACCCTTAATAAAATTAATCTACAAAATGCACCTGTTAGTTTATAAAATACATACAATACCACTTTGACATCAATAAACTATAGTACTTGGACCACCACCAATTAACACAACCACTACCCGTTGTCGCCACCATCACGCCATCATATCGCGCAGGTATTTGTCTAGTTACTATATATAGCTAATTAACTTTTTTTTTTGAAAAAAAACTTAACTACCATTAAAATATCTAAAGTGTCCTTAATAATAACTTTATCCATAATTCTATTGAATACACAACATACCTTTAATAAAAATAAGTTATAATATCTATACCTGAATTCCTAAAATAACTACACTACCTTTTACATCAATAACTTGCATTGCTCACTGTTGATACCAATCGTCGTCATCATCATGCTTTTGCTACTGTCATCGTTGTCACATTGTGCGGGTATCCGTCTCATTAATATATAAAAGAAACTATCTCACCCTCTTTAAGTGATTCAAATTTTGAAATGACCATATTATCCTTCTTGTTTATTCACTCATTTAAACGCATAATTTAGCTATAATTTCTTAATAAAATAATCTATAACATAGATCTAACAAACTTTAAATAATCATATTACTTAATTAATTAGTTATATTTATACTACCATATAAACATTATAGCCCCATTTTATAAGTTAAGGAAAATGGGACACACTAATTAACCAAATTACCCTTAATAAATTAAATCACCATCAACCATTAATATTAAATTACAATCAGTTTTTTATAATAAAAAATATCTTTACTACCCATTTATATCAAAAAAATTTACATCAATTACTTACACCATTTGACGCCACCACCATCACCATCTGTCGCCGCCATCACACCGTCGCCGCATTATACGGGTATCGTGCTAGTATTTAGTTTATATAAAACTATAACGAATAAATGTTTGCTAAAGTTAATGTATTATGACTTAAATATCAAGTGACCTATTGAAATATATATTCTAATAATATTATAATGATGATTAAACGTCATATTAATATTAAAATTAAAAGAGTAAGGGTCAAGTGTCTTATTAAGTTATGTCATAATATTCCGAAAAATAAAGGTCTTATAACTATGATCTTTAATAACTTAAATATCGAGTGTTTTATTAGGTTATGTTACAATATAACTCTAATTATCAAGTGTCTCATAACATTTCCATGAGACACCAACAAATATATATTTTATAAAGTATTTTATTAAGATCCACACTTAAAATGTTATATTAAGTTATATGATAATGAGGCAAAATACTTATCCATCCCATCAAATGGGCTTTTAGGACACAAGTTTAGTATTATTTATAATAAGATCTCGAAAACTCATTCATCTTATATATAGGTTACAAAGACACTAAGAAGTTGTTCGGGATTGAGTTTTAAAATAATTATCTGATTATTACGTTTGTAAAACGCAAATAACTTAAAAAAATGTTTGTATTAAAAAGTCATTATCTGCTATGAAAACGCATTTTTAAAGACGTAACTTTTTTTGTAATCGCAATATCAAACACCCTCTAATTTTATAGCGTCACATACGAAAAATTCTAGAAAGCCTTTTTTATTGTGTTTATTGAGATAGGCTTGAAGTTTAAAGAAATTGTAACTTACTCTACGAGCTTCTAGCTAGAGCAAGGCTCACAGTTATCAAAGTGAACGCCATTTTAATGTTAAAAGTAATTAGAAAATGTGAGACAACTAAATTCACAAGCTTATAAAGCAAATGTGTATATAATTATAATTGTACATGTTTATAAGTACGTATGAAGTTTAGTGAGCTACATAGGTTCCAAGGCTAAAAATTAAGTATATCCGTGGGTAATACGTCACTAATAATTTAAATCACTGACAAAATACCTACGAATTTGAGGTGTCTTGATCCAATAGTATGTCTTTCTCAATGCGAGAAGATCAAATACGTGTTTTCTGCCCAACCTCGTTCGATATGTCCGTTTTTGCCAGAGCTAATAATGACCCACAAAATACTACAAAAATCCATCAATACCAAGATAACCACAAAGCAAAAACTTGGATAAGAAATTTGTGTGTACATTACACATAGATTACCCACAAAAAAACACTAATACCAAAATAACCAAAAAAATCTAAAGCATGAGTAAAGGTATAAGTATATATTTAACCAATAATTACCCACAAAACGTTACCCACAAAATTTATGTGGTGGGTAATTCAGTGGTTATATATTTACCCACTAATTACCCATAAGAATTTAAATTCGACAAAATAGACATTTAAATTAGACATGGGTAAAATTGTGGGTGTATAGTTACCACAAATTACCCACAAAACGTTACCCACAAAATACTACAAAAATCCATCAATACCAAGATAACCACAAAGCAAAAACTTGGATAAGAAATTTGTGTGTACATTACACATAGATTACCCACAAAATGACCCACAAAATACTACAAAAATCCATCAATACCAAGATAACCACAAAGCAAAAACTTGGATAAGAAATTTGTGTGTACATTACACATAGATTACCCACAAAACGTTACCCACAAAATTTATGTGGTGGGTAATTCAGTGGTTATATATTTACCCACTAATTACCCATAAGAATTTAAATTCGACAAAATAGACATTTAAATTAGACATGGGTAAAATTGTGGGTGTATAGTTACCACAAATTACCCACAAAACGTTACCCACAAAATACTACAAAAATCCATCAATACCAAGATAACCACAAAGCAAAAACTTGGATAAGAAATTTGTGTGTACATTACACATAGATTACCCACAAAATACTACAAAAATCCATCAATACCAAGATAACCACAAAGCAAAAACTTGGATAAGAAATTTGTGTGTACATTACACATAGATTACCCACAAAATACTAAAAAATCCATCAATACCAAGATAACCACAAAGCAAAAACTTGGATAAGAAATTTGTGTGTACATTACACATAGATTACCCACAAAACGTTACCCACAAAATTTATGTGGTGGGTAATTCAGGGGTAACATAATTTACCCACAATATTTGCCAGAGCTAATAATGACCCACAAAATACTACAAAAATCCATCAATACCAAGATAACCACAAAGCAAAAACTTGGATAAGAAATTTGTGTGTACATTACACATAGATTACCCACAAAATTTATGTGGTGGGTAATTCGGGTACATAATTACCACATAGATTACCCACAAAAAATCACTAATACCAAAATAACCAAAAAAATCTAAAGCATGAGTAAAGGTATAAGTATATATTTAACTGGTAATTACCCACAAAATACCCACAAAATACTACAAAAATCCATCAATACCAAGATAACCACAAAGCAAAAACTTGGATAAGAAATTTGTGTGTACATTACACATAGATTACCCACAAAACGTTACCCACAAAATTTATGTGGTGGGTAATTCAGGGGTAACATAATTACCCACAAAACGTTACCCACAAAATTTATGTGGTGGGTAATTCAGGGGTAATATATATTTACCCACTAATTACCCATAAGAATTTAAATTCGACAAAATAGACATTTAAATTAGACATGGGTAAAATTGTGGGTGTATAGTTACCACAAATTACCCACAAAATACTACAAAAATCCATCAATACCAAGATAACCACAAAGCAAAAACTTGGATAAGAAATTTGTGTGTACATTACACATAGATTACCCACAAAATTATGTGTTAATTTGCCAGAGCTAATAATGACCCACAAAATACTACAAAAATCCATCAATACCAAGATAACCACAAAGCAAAAACTTGGATAAGAAATTTGTGTGTACATTACACATAGATTACCCACAAAAAAACACTAATACCAAAATAACCAAAAAAATCTAAAGCATGAGTAAAGGTATAAGTATATATTTAACCAATAATTACCCACAAAGACTAAGCCGAACAAAATATTGATGAAAACATTACGTGTGTAAATTCATGGGTGTATATTCACCCACATGATACCCACGTAAGAATATAAATACCAAATGAACATTAACACGAAATCATGGAAAAATCGTGGTTATATATTTACCCACTAATCACCCACAAAATTTAATTCGACAAAATAGACATTTAAATTAGACATGGGTAAAATTGTGGGTGTATAGTTACCACAAATTACCCACAAAACGTTACCCACAAAATTTATGTGGTGGGTAATTCAGGGGTAACATAATTTACCCACAATATTACCCACATTAGTACACATGAAAGCTAAACTCTTCGGTAATATATATGAAAAATATTTGCTAGAATATTTTAGCCAAGAATTACACACAAAATATACATTTGTGGGTAATTATATGGGTAAATACGTGGGAAATTTATGGGTATTCCTTTCTATCATTTTAAATCATGAATCATGGCAATTCGTGGGTAGTTAGTAGGTAAATACCCACTAGTTATATTTTGTGGGTAATTTTCGTAAGTGATCCGTTGTTTTCTTGTAGTGATAATATGTAGCAGAGAAATGTTTGTTGTTAGGATAAACATTTTTTCATAGAGTTTTTGAATACTGTATGGGAACCCTACTTAAACTAATTAGTAACAATCAATCGACAAAAATAACATACGACAAAATTCTGTTTTTTAAGGTTTATATACCCTATATAGGAACCCCACTTAAGCTAATTAGTAACAACCACCCGACAAGTCAAACATACTCCAAATTTTACATTGAAACCCTAAATAGGATAATATAAAGCAGAGAAATATCTATAGTTAGGGAAAACAATTTTTCTTAAGGTTTCTAAACCCTGTATAGGAACCCCACTTAAGCTAATTAGTAACAGGCAATCGACAAAAGTAACATACGACAAAATTTGGTTTTTTAAGGTTTATATACCCTATATAGGAACCCCACTTAAGCTAATTAGTAACAACCACCCGACAAGTCAAACATACTCCGAATTTTACATTGAAACCTAAATAAGATAATATAAAGCAGAGAAATATTTGTAGTTAGGGAAAACAATTTTTCGTAAAATTCTGTTTATTGAGGTTTATATATATACCCTGTATAGGAACCCCACTTAAGCTAATTAGTAACAACCACCCGACAAGTCAAACATACTCCGAATTTTACATTGAAACCCTAAATAGGATAATATAAAGCAGAGAAATATTTGTAGTTAGGAAAAACAATTTTTCGTAAGGTTTCTAAACCCTGTATAGGAACCCCACTTAAGCTAATTAGTAACAGGCAATCGACAAAAGTAACATACGACAAAATTCAGTTTTTTAAGGTTTATATACCCTATATAGGAACCCCACTTAAGCTAATTAGTAACAACCACCCGACAAGTCAAACATACTCCGAATTTTACATTGAAACCCTAAATAGGATAATATAAAGCAGAGAAATATTTGTAGTTAGGGAAAACAATTTTTCGTAAGGTTTCTAAACCCTGTATAGGAACCCCACTTAAGCTAATTAGTAACAGGCAATCGACAAAAGTAACATACGACAAAATTCAGTTTTTTAAGGTTTATATACCCTATATAGGAACCCCACTTAAGCTAATTAGTAACAACCACCCGACAAGTCAAACATACTCCGAATTTTACATTGAAACCCTAAATAGGATAATATAAAGCAGAGGAATATTTGTAATTAGGGAAAACAGTTTTTCGTAAGGTTCCTAAACCCTGTATAGGAACCCTACTTAAGCTAATTAGTAACAGGCAATCGATAAAAGTAACACACGACAAAATTCGGTTTTTTAAGGTTTATATACCCTTGTAGGAGTGAATAATTTGGGGGGGTTTTCGAGAGTCCTGGATTACATCCCAGGCATGCGTGGTTCACGCTCCGCATACTGCCCAATTGGATGTCACCGTGGTGTCTCGAATGCTAACTAGTAACTACTAATTACTAACTCGCTGTTAAAAAAATGAATAAGATACCAACGTTTTGCCTCAGGCAAATGTGCCTTAGGCAAATGTACCATAAATGGAGTGTATTTAAAAGTTAATAGAGTTAAATTTAGTTTTAGACTTTAGTAAATAGATGACATAAATTGTGTATTGCGGCTATTTCTATCTGTTGGAGATTAAAAAAGCAAAACCACTGGACACATGTCGGCTAGCAATTGGTTGTTATAGTTTCAAAATCTTCTTTCAATTTTAATTTTCGGATTCATATTTTAAATTATGTTACAGTATAAGATTTACGGGTAAAATAAAAAAATCATAAAAGACCTTTGAAGATTCACTAAGATAATTTAAAATGAAAAAAATATTTCAAGATTTACGTGCATAGATTTCAAATTTTAATTATATAATATTTCCGAATAAATGTTATGTTCGAATTATTTAACAATCCTAGATATATTTTCGAATAATTATATAATTCATAGATGTCCAAGCTGATCGAATTCAAGTAAATCGAATAGGATGACAAAAGACAATGCCAGGCTGATTGATGAAGCTAGTTTGAGGTATTATATTCAATGTTATTCACAATTTCAAGTGTGTACAAAATCAAACTGATCATGATTAACACCCAATGATTTTGAATATCTTACAAGTGTGTACAAAATCAGATTACGCTGATGAACAATTTAGGAATATTAGGCAGGCTGATTAGCCTAGCACAATATTTGACAAACAACCCATTTTGAATGTTATAAGATATAGTGGTATAATTAAGGTGCATTAAAGTTTAATTAGCCATACACAACAAAGTTTTTAAAAATCATTGGATGGTAATTACTATCGATTTGTATAATAACCTTTTCATCAGCTTGTACAAACAATAAGCAAATATTATATTTCATCAAGATGTAAACAAACTTTGTTATTCAATATCTTAAAAGTGTGTACAAAATCAAACTGATCATGATTAACACCCAATGATTTTGAATATCTTAAAAGTGTGTACAAAATCAGATTACGCTGATGAACAATTTAGGAATATTAGGCAGGCTGATTAGCCTAGCACAATATTTGACAAACAACCCATTTTGAATGTTATAAGATATAGTGGTATAATTAAGGTGCATTAAAGTTTAATTAGCCATACACAACAAAGTTTTTAAAAATCATTGGATGGTAATTACTATCGATTTGTAT
>CM067173.1:71355381-71425265 GCA_034093135.1 Erigeron breviscapus
TCAGCATTTACCATCAGGACGACTGCGAGTATGTAAAGTAAGCAAATTTAAAAGCAGCATCTACAATTACCAGAATGGAATCTAGCTTGAAGATTTTGCAATGCGGGAACCTCGTCACTCTAAGTAACCAGTTTTGACGATATGCTTGATATGCAAGTTGAACTCAACTATCTGACCACAATTGCTTTTCCTTGTAGGGTTTCCATCGGACGCAACAGAACATATAACGTCTGCAGATTCATTATATACTTAGTGAGTCAATAACACTTACTATAAAACATAAACTGGTTTACTAAACGGACGGTTTTACCACAAAGTGATTTTACCAGATATCAACACGACTTTAGCCATTCTGTTAACATGGCAGTCAAATATTGTTTGGCAATCCATAAGCAAAGAAGTTTCCTAACTGAAAGCAACGACACATACAGCAAAACAAAAACTAGTTAGCTACAATACTAGTCAAACTCTTTCCTTACCATGTGAGATAGACATTGTTTATCAATCTAGACCTAAACAATTTTTCTATTTCTTAAGAAAGTTTCATAAATACAGTGAAATCATTTAATTCATACATATATACTTACTTATTTTTAATGACCGCATTAAAATCTAAATATCTACAATATATACTTTGACATAGGTATATGATGATGCTTCTAAAATACCAAACCTATCTTCATAGAAAATTATACACTACATTCTGTATACATATACATAAATTAACTATATATGGACTTAACCATTTAAACTATAAATAAACTCTTATGTCATCTACGGATGAATACAACAATCACTTACTAAATGAAATCCAAATATATTGTACAATACCTTTTACCAGCAAACCTCCTCACCATCATGTTAACCACAAGGTCCTGATACATAGATTTAAACTCCCACATAGCAACTAAGATCTCCTATCAAATATGTTAATACAAAAATTATAATAAACTCGGTTAAGAAAATAATATTCTGAAAAAATAGGTAAAATTTTAACTAACAAACTAATTTCTAAAAAATTTAATAGAAAATAGATTAATAATAAATATTATGAATTAGCTAATTTATATATATATATATAGCTTACATCAAAATAGGGTAGGAGGGTTTTGTTTCCGATGGCCGGCAACAGAGGTTTGTTCCGAAAGGGATGGGTGCGTTTTTTCCGGTGAACAGCGGCAGCTTGTAGCCTAAGAAAGATGGGTTCCCTTCCCGGCGACAAATAGGAGAAGAAGATGAAGAGGGTGGCTGCAGGTGAACCAGATCTACAACTTTTTGTGGAATTTCCGGCAATAGATCAAAGAAAACAATGAGAGGTTTTCAATAATATTGTAACGCCCCTAATTATCTAAACAATACAAAATAATATCAAATGACTTAAAGGCCAAAAGGGCGTTAATCTTATTCAAAGTCAAACCAAAGTCAACCTCATAAATCAAAATAAATACTTCTAAAGCTTCAAATAAAACTCTAAAGCAAAGGATGCTAAGTCCACTTCTATCTACTCTCTTCTCTCGTTCCCAAAGTCCGCTTGATCACCTGTCATATAAGAAAGAAAAAGGAATACGGCTGAGCAAAAGCCCAGTGAACGGATATGACAAAAGCAGAAATATAATATGAAATGCAGAGACGTATATAATAAAAGAAACTTATTACCTTAACAAACTAATTTCAAATCAAAGTAGACATACGTATAGTTTTACAAATACCTTATACAATAACAAATCAAAATATACTATAAAACCAAGCTTCATAAAATAATGCACATAAGAGCCAAACAAAATTACTTATCAAAGGGCCGAATGAAATCATATGGTAGCTACTCCACTA
Organism: Erigeron breviscapus; assembly: GCA_034093135.1. Lineage (NCBI taxonomy): Eukaryota > Viridiplantae > Streptophyta > Magnoliopsida > Asterales > Asteraceae > Erigeron > Erigeron breviscapus. The sequence goes on from CM067173.1 coordinate 71,357,212, forward strand.
GTCATTCATTTTCGGTGCGAAACGCCTCGTATGTAACATCCGTCACTTTTGACCGTTTGACTTTGCGCGTAATTGGACTAACGAATTTAATTAACGACTTAACTGAGTTCATTTTGAGACTTAATGACGTACAATATGCTTAACGGGTCGATTGACCATTTGTTTGGGCGAAATGATATTAGACGATACGAGGTGACGCATGAATAAACTAGTTAGGTATACGGGTCAACCCATGGATAAACCATACCCATTTACCCAACCCATGACCCAACTTTATCCCAATCTTTCCCTCACCCTCCCTTTCATCCATTCATTCTTCCTTCTATCTCCCTCTTTCTCCTTCTCTTTCTATGTTCTTCCAAGAACACACACAAACATATATCTCTTACTCTCTCTAGATTTCTATCTCATATATTGAAAATTAAGCAAGATTAAAACTAGAATAATAATCATCTTCATCTTCTAAACAACATATCAAAAACTTAGGTTTCAAAGTGTAAGAAAACATCACATTCGGGTCAAATTCGGGTTTAAGCACTAGGTGGAAGATTTGGTAAGTTAAACTCCTCTCTTATTCATAATTTTATGTTTATTTACATGTTTCCAGTTGATCCCAAGTTGTTTTGGGTCACAAAATCGGGTTCAAGCTTCAATTAGGTCAAAATTAAGGTTTTGGTGTTCTTGATTTGGGTTTGGGCGAATTAAGACATGTATTTGATGTTATGATTCAAGTTTATGAGATGTGTTATGTTTTTTTATGTTTATTTGTGTCTAACAATGCATAAAAACGGGTTTTGGATCATCACAAATCATTTTGGAAGTCAAAAATGGTGTTTGGAAGGTTTTTAGGTCGTGTTTGAACTAATATGGGCAAAATCGCGCCGCGAGTGGGCTTCCTCGCGTCGAGAAGGGCTGAAATTCGAGCAAATGAGTGTCACAGGGGTCTGAATCGCGCCGTGAGGTCCTGTGCTTCTCGCGCCGCGATTATCTCTTCTCGCACCGTGATTTTTGTCAGTTTTCGCGTCAGTTTTCAAACGTCAATAACTTTTGAACCGTAAGTCTGTTTTAGACGTATGACCTATCTTTGGAATCGTGAGAGAGTCTAATTTCTCATGGTATCATCCTTTTGGGCTGAATCCTTGTCCATTTCTAAAAATTTCGAATTAAGGTGTCTTTGTTCTTACTCGAGAAAGTCATTGAAGCGTTTGTGGGTTTGTGACTTGACTTAAACTTGCTAGACCAACTTGTTTAGGGTTATAGAGTTGACTTGGATGATATTATGATATACATTGATAGGCTGTGGACACGTGACGGTCATTGGACATTCTAGCTCGATATTGACTTGTCGCTTTGCTTGGAAACCAAGGTGAGTCTCGTAGCTCCCTACTCAATTGAGATTCAGGCTGAAAAGTGTACACATATGTGCTTGCTTGCTTGATTTATTGGTTATTTGATTGAGTTACGATTTGTCATACTACTTGTTTGATAGCTTGATTGGTTTGCTTGACGGTTTGATGGAATTATTTTTTGCTTGATTGGTTGCTTAACGGTTTGATGGATTATTGATTGTATGATTGGTTGCTTAACGGTTTGATGGAATTATTTTTTGCTTGATTGGTTGCTTAACGGTTTGATGGAATTATTTTTTGCTTGATTGGTTGCTTAACGGTTTGATGGATTACTTGCTTGATTTATTGGTTATTTGATTGAGTTACGATTTGTCATACTACTTGTTTGATAGCTTGATTGGTTTGCTTGACGGTTTGATGGAATTATTTTTTGCTTGATTGGTTGCTTAACGGTTTGATGGATTATTGATTGTATGATTGGTTGCTTAACGGTTTGATGGAATTATTTTTTGCTTGATTGGTTGCTTAACGGTTTGATGGAATTATTTTTTGCTTGATTGGTTGCTTAACGGTTTGATGGAATTATTTTTTGCTTGATTGGTTGCTTAACGGTTTGATGGAATTATTTTTTGCTTGATTGGTTGCTTAACGGTTTGATGGAATTATTTTTTGCTTGATTGGTTGCTTAACGGTTTGATGGAATTATTTTTTGCTTGATTGGTTGCTTAACGGTTTGATGGAATTATTTTTTGCTTGATTGGTTGCTTAACGGTTTGATGGAATTATTTTTTGCTTGATTGGTTGCTTAACGGTTTGATGGATTATTGCTTGCTTGATTTAATGGTTATTTGATTGAGTTACGATTTGTCATACTACTTGTTTGATAGCTTGATTGGTTTGCTTGACGGTTTGATGGAATTATTTTTTGCTTGATTGGTTGCTTAACGGTTTGATGGATTATTGATTGTATGATTGGTTGCTTAACGGTTTGATGGAATTATTTTTTGCTTGATTGGTTGCTTAACGGTTTGATGGAATTATTTTTTGCTTGATTGGTTGCTTAACGGTTTGATGGATTATTGCTTGCTTGATTTATTGGTTATTTGATTGAGTTACGATTTGTCATACTACTTGTTTGATAGCTTGATTGGTTTGCTTGACGGTTTGATGGAATTATTTTTTGCTTGATTGGTTGCTTAACGGTTTGATGGATTATTGATTGTATGATTGGTTGCTTAACGGTTTGATGGAATTATTTTTTGCTTGATTGGTTGCTTAACGGTTTGATGGATTGTGCTTGCTTGCTTGATTTATTGGTTATTTGATTGAGTTACGATTTGTCATACTACTTGTTTGATAGCTTGATTGGTTTGCTTGACGGTTTGATGGAATTATTTGCTTGCTTGATTTATTGGTTATTTGATTGAGTTACGATTTGTCATACTACTTGTTTGATAGCTTGATTGGTTTGCTTGACGGTTTGATGGAATTATTTTTGCTTGATTTATTGGTTATTTGATTGAGTTACGATTTGTCATACTACTTGTTTGATAGCTTGATTGGTTTGCTTGACGGTTTGATGGAATTATTTTTTGCTTGATTGGTTGCTTAACGGTTTGATGGATTATTGATTGTATGATTGGTTGCTTAACGGTTTGATGGAATTATTTTTTGCTTGATTGGTTGCTTAACGGTTTGATGGATTATCTTGCTTGATTTATTGGTTATTTGATTGAGTTACGATTTGTCATACTACTTGTTTGATAGCTTGATTGGTTTGCTTGACGGTTTGATGGAATTATTTTTTGCTTGATTGGTTGCTTAACGGTTTGATGGATTATTGATTGTATGATTGGTTGCTTAACGGTTTGATGGAATTATTTTTTGCTTGATTGGTTGCTTAACGGTTTGATGGATTATTGCTTGCTTGATTTATTGGTTATTTGATTGAGTTACGATTTGTCATACTACTTGTTTGATAGCTTGATTGGTTTGCTTGACGGTTTGATGGAATTATTTTTTGCTTGATTGGTTGCTTAACGGTTTGATGGATTATGCTTGCTTGCTTGATTTATTGGTTATTTGATTGAGTTACGATTTGTCATACTACTTGTTTGATAGCTTGATTGGTTTGCTTGACGGTTTGATGGAATTATTTGCTTGCTTGATTTATTGGTTATTTGATTGAGTTACGATTTGTCATACTACTTGTTTGATAGCTTGATTGGTTTGCTTGACGGTTTGATGGAATTATTTTTCCTTGTTCATGTTGTGATTGTTGACGATGGTTCCTTGTGATCCATTACTACGAACTCATCAACCTAGTGTTGACCTTGGTTAGTACACTTTTCAGGTAACTAAGTGAATTCAAGATGTGATGGTTGATTGATGCTTGTGCTAGAGCTTAGGCTTGGACTTACTTGGATCCATGATTCATCTGCCCCTCATTTTGTATTATGCGTTATGTTCTTGTTGTCGATGTTGGATTCACCGAATCCTTTTATGTCATATAGTTCATGTTCTACGATAATTCCATGCATACGCTATATCTTCTCAGTGGCATTCTGAGCCTAGCTCGGGGTGTTACAGAATGGTGGCTCATGCTTGGTCATAGAGAATTAGGCGGTTTGACCTAGACAACGGCTTAAGTTAAAACTCTTTGTTAGGTCCAGATTTACTGGACTCGCTCCAGACTCGACTACTGGAGACTTACTGAAGATCTGTCCAGAAACGTGTTCTACTGGACCTACTCCAGACTTGGAATCTGTAGTCCCTCTGAAGATTTGTCCAGAAATAATGGAAGACCAGTGAGCAAATACTTGTATAGGAAATATGGAGTATTCTCCAGATTAGCTCACTGGACTTCACCCCAGTCCAGATCTACTCTACTGAAGACATTCTCACTGAAGTTAAAGACTGAAGTCAGAATAAAGAAGACTGACAAATGGCGAAGTCCACTGGAAGTCTTACCAGATCTGTACACTAGAGGATTATCAGTGTTTTAGACCTTACAAGTCTGAACACTGATATCAAGTAATTGAATTTTGCCTTTACACACTTTCCAAAGAACATTCCACTTGTTCTTTACCAAAGTTTATACGTGTGTAAAGGTGGTTGGTTAAAAGGATACAAAGTCATTTGATGTGACTTTATCCTTATACCTTATCCAATGCATTTAATGTTCTTGTCGGATCATTAAATGCATGCAACCATATTTGTACGGCACAAAATTCACTGGTGAATTTTGTTGCCTATAAATACAAAGTCATTTGATGTGACTTTATCCTTATACCTTATCCAATGCATTTAATGTTCTTGTCGGATCATTAAATGCATGCAACCATATTTGTACGGCACAAAATTCACTGGTGAATTTTGTTGCCTATAAATACAAAGTCATTTCCTTGATAAAAATACTTTTAAGCATACATTTTGCATTAGAGTGAATTTGTCCAAATACTCTCGATCTTAAACTGGGATACTTCACAACTTTAAGTATCTCGATCCAAAAGAGTTATTTGACAAATATAGATCATTTGTAATTCATAGGTTGTTAGGATACATACTTATTTGTATTATCTTGATTCCGCACAACCTTGTATTTTATTTAACATCATAAATAAAATACACCTTGAAAAATACATAATGTTCCACTTTACTTGTTTATTGCTTTAAGTCTTGTATTACTTTGTTTATATATTCTTGCATTTATTTATAAGTAATACTAGTCCATTCTAGTGATTATTAGACTTGTTGTATTTTACACTTTCTAGGTTAACCATCGTATTTCAGGGACTCACATTTGGTATCAGAGCAGAAGGCTAAACATTGCCTAGATCTGTTTCTTTGATGGCTAACCAAGAAAATACACAAGGAAGTTTTAATCTTGGTCCCGATCCTAATGTCAATATTAATGATCAAAATAATGAACCACCTATTGTTAATAACACTAATCCACCACCTCCTCCTCCTACTCCTGCTTCTCCACACGTGCATGTGTACTATTTAAATAATCCTGTTCCTAAATTCAGTGGGAACAATGATGAGTTTGGTACGTGGAAAGCTAGGATGGTTTTCCATATCACTGGTATTGAGAGGAACATGATGAAAATCTTGAATGAAGGTCCTTATGTCCCTACATCACCTCTCAATCCCCTTCTTGATCCTTCTGGATCTAGAAGAGGAAGGGAAAAGAGGGAGGAACATTGGTCTGAAGAGGAGATGAGATTGGTGAATCTAGACACCCTTCTCAAAAACATGATCCTCGGGGCCGTTCCAGAAACCCTAATTCCCACACTAGTTCTTTTTCCTAGTGGTTGGTTAAAAGGATACAAAGTCATTTGATGTGACTTTATCCTTATACCTTATCCAATGCATTTAATGTTCTTGTCGGATCATTAAATGCATGCAACCATATTTGTACGGCACAAAATTCACTGGTGAATTTTGTTGCCTATAAATACAAAGTCATTTCCTTGATAAAAATACTTTTAAGCATACATTTTGCATTAGAGTGAATTTGTCCAAATACTCTCGATCTTAAACTGGGATACTTCACAACTTTAAGTATCTCGATCCAAAAGAGTTATTTGACAAATATAGATCATTTGTAATTCATAGGTTGTTAGGATACATACTTATTTGTATTATCTTGATTCCGCACAACCTTGTATTTTATTTAACATCATAAATAAAATACACCTTGAAAAATACATAATGTTCCACTTTACTTGTTTATTGCTTTAAGTCTTGTATTACTTTGTTTATATATTCTTGCATTTATTTATAAGTAATACTAGTCCATTCTAGTGATTATTAGACTTGTTGTATTTTACACTTTCTAGGTTAACCATCGTATTTCAGGGACTCACATTTGGTATCAGAGCAGAAGGCTAAACATTGCCTAGATCTGTTTCTTTGATGGCTAACCAAGAAAATACACAAGGAAGTTTTAATCTTGGTCCCGATCCTAATGTCAATATTAATGATCAAAATAATGAACCACCTATTGTTAATAACACTAATCCACCACCTCCTCCTCCTACTCCTGCTTCTCCACACGTGCATGTGTACTATTTAAATAATCCTGTTCCTAAATTCAGTGGGAACAATGATGAGTTTGGTACGTGGAAAGCTAGGATGGTTTTCCATATCACTGGTATTGAGAGGAACATGATGAAAATCTTGAATGAAGGTCCTTATGTCCCTACATCACCTCTCAATCCCCTTCTTGATCCTTCTGGATCTAGAAGAGGAAGGGAAAAGAGGGAGGAACATTGGTCTGAAGAGGAGATGAGATTGGTGAATCTAGACACCCTTCTCAAAAACATGATCCTCGGGGCCGTTCCAGAAACCCTAATTCCCACACTAGTTCTTTTTCCTAGTGCTAAAACCATGTGGGATGAGCTTCTAAACCAGCATGAAGGAGGAGATGACACCATTGTCACCAGAAAGGTCTCCTTAAACAAGAGGTATGCGTCATTTTTTGCTTAGCCTAATGAGTCTCTCACTGGTACTTACACCAGATTTATGAGTATCATAAACCAGTTGAGAGGTCTCGGGGTTAAGAAGGACAAGGATATACTTCTGGAGAAATTTTGTGATATTCTGCCCACCAAATGGTCTCATATGATCCTGGTCTTACGACAAGGTAAAACTCTGCACACACACACTCTCAACTTTTTATGGAGCTTTCAGGTACACTGAAGAAAATCAAGCACAGAGAGTGGTGGCAGAACAAGATGCTTTTAACCATGCCTCCAGTAGTCCTAATGTGGTTAGTCATACTGAACCACAAAATACAACACTGATATCTTCTGAAAATGTATTTTCTACGAAGAAGATGGTGTCTGAACTTATGGATTCTGGAGAGTCCAGTCAAATCTCTCCAGACTGTTGTGATGAAACTGATGATGATGACCTCATTGCAATGATTGCTAAAACGTTTAACCGTTTCAAAGCAAGAGCCAATAGGCCATCTGGACAATTTGCATCCAGTTCTTCAACTGATAAGACCAATTTGACATGCTTTAAGTGTGGCAAAAAGGGTCATTTCATGAAAGATTGCAGGTCCAGCCAGTTTGTATCCAAGCCTGGTCCATTTTCTTCAAATAATAAGCCTGATGATTGCTATAAATTGAAATATAAAAAGCTTAAGGCCCAGATTGCTCTCATGGCACAACAAATGGAAAACAATAGCAAGTGCATGATCGCAACAACTGAAGAGAAGTGGGTTCCTTCTGATGAATCATCTGCTGATGAAGAAGAAGAAAGAGATTGCTGTTACATGGCTCTGGCAGACGAAGAGCACCTGGTGAAGGAAGATGTCACATCTGGACGATGGGTAGACATTGTTATTAAGAAGGTTAGTGATTATGATAGTGCAACTGACCAAGAATTAAAACTGGACATAGCTGAAGCTCTTAATTCTGATTTGATATTTGTAGAAACTGTTAGATCTGATTGTGTAAATGGTCTAGAAACAGATTCTTCTGAATTAACTGTTTTAAAATCAAAATTGAAAGAACTTCAAGACATTGAACTGGCATTTCAAGCCCAGGTTCTGGTAACTGAACAATTGATTCAAGAAAAACAAGATCTTGAAGTCATTTTAGAGAAAGAAAAACTGGTAATTAAATCATGGCTAGAAACCAAAAAGCCATATGATGCTGGAGTAAATCAATTTCCTGCTCAAAAATGTGCATACTTAGATGGAAATACCCATGTAGCATCATTAATACCAGTAATCGATCGATTACCAGAGGGGTTCAGGCCCACCACTGTTTATGATGAGCCTGTAACTCCCAAGGCAAATATTTTCCCAGTTCAATCCCCAGAGGTTAAGACTGGAGCATTCCAGATGACTGCTCCAGTTCAAAAGGTCAAACAGACGAAACCTTTGCCTCAGACCAATCCCCTACCTAAGCCTAGAATTGGAAAGGCTAAGGTATCATCTGAAGAAAATATTTTGTCCAGGTTAGAGAGCCAGATTCAAACACTGACTCGTCAATTTCAAAGTTTTAATGCAAGATTAAACTTTATTGAGGGTACTTCATCTGGCCCTAGACAAAATACAAAACCTTTTGCAAAGAAAGTTAAATCTATTTCTCCAGTTGAGAAAAAGAAAAAGGTTTCAAAACTATCAACCCCAGTGGTCTTTTCAACTAAGACCACTGTTGAAGAAAGTGAACTAAACCAGATTGCCCCAGGGACCTATAAGGGAGAGTCCAGTGAACCCATCAGTCGATGGGTTCCCAAATCTAACTGATAATATCTGGTGTATGTGCAGGGCGATCGAAAGAAATATATCTGGTATCTTGACAGTGCTGCTGGCAGGACGATGATCGGATGTAAGACCCTGCTGGAGGAGTTCACCATTTCTGATGGACCCTCCATTACTTTTGGAAATGATGGTTGTGGAAAGACTGAGGGATACGGTGTTCTGAACAATGGACAACTCAAGTTCAGACGTGTTGCATTTGTGAATGGTTTGAAATATAACCTGATCAGTGTAAGCCAACTGTGTGATGATGGCTATCAAGTTCTATTCAATATTGCTCAGGGTATCGTATTCAACAAGGACTGGAAGGTTGTGTTGATTGCTCCCAGAAAAGGGAATGTGTATGTGATGGATATGAAAAGCTCTCCTTCAGAGCAGTGTTTCTATACTCAAGCTGATGAAGACATAAACTGGTTATGGCACAAAAGGTTATCCCATTTAAATTTCAAGATTATTAATAAGTTGTCCAGATAACAACTTGCAGATGGGCTACCTTCAGTTTCCTTCAAAAAGGAAAGGCCATGTCCAGGATGTGAGATGGGTAAGCAGAAACGTACCAGTTTCAAGACCAGACAGAATTTCAGCATATCTGAACCTCTTCATATGCTTCATATGACCTCTTTGGTCCAGTGAACGTTCAGACTCGTGCTGGTAAAAGATACACCCTGGTGATAGTAGATGAATTCTCCAGATATTGTTGGGTGATCTTTCTGAGGTCTAAAAGTGAAGCTGCTGCTGAAATCATCAGTCTTATCAAGCAAATTGAGCTCAAGTACAGTCGAAAGGTGTGTCAGTTAAGAACTGACAATGGAACAGAATTCCAGAATGCAACTCTGGAGTCATTCTGTACTGACACTGGCATCTCCCAGAACTTCTCATCAGCCTGCTCTCCAGAACAGAATGGAGTGGTGGAAAGGAAGAATCGAACGCTGATAGAAGCTGCCAGGAGTATGCTTGCTGAATCTGGTCTGTCTACCAGTTTCTGGGCTGAAGCAATTGCTACTGCTTACCACACCCAGAACCGGTCAGTGTATGTGAAGCGACACAAAAAGACAGCCTATGAAGTCTTAAGAAATAGAAAACCAAATATTGGTTATTTTCACGTTTTTGGATGTCCAGTTTACATCCTGAATGACTCCAGTCAGTTAGGCAAATTTGATGCCAAAGCTGATGAAGGGTATTTCTTAGGCTATTCATCCATTCGCAAGGCCTTCAGAGTCTACAACAAGAGACTGGAGAAGGTCCATGAGTCAATTCATGTAACATTTGATGAATCAAATGCTGCAATCAACAAGAAGCCAGCCCTTGACACTCCCCCAGTAACTCCAACTGTCTTTTGTGAATCTGATCCTATAAACGACATTAAAGAAGATTCAAAAGACACAGTTTCCAGTCATCCTGATCTGGAACCTGTTCAGAAAAAGAAACTCTCCAGTAGTACTCCATTCTATCCCTCTATTATTTTCAAACTACCCTCTGAAATTAATATTGGATCAGATGTTCGTACTACTCCCCCAGTATCAGTGTCAGTTGAGAATATACCAGAATTGTCTTCTTATGAAGAATTCCAAACTGAACCAGTACTTCAAGAAATGCCTTCAAATGAAGAACTTCATGATGCAAATCGTGATTTAAATGACTCAGATGAAGATACTGAAGTAGTCTGGCAAGATCCTCCTCCTGGAGCAACTCCAGAGGAGACTCAACTGAATTCTTGCACTGATATTGTTGTCAGTAACAATCCTGGTCAGTACTCCAGATGGACAAAAGCTCATCCTATTGATCAGATCATAGGTGACTCCAAAGGAGTTCAGACCAGAAGAGCCTCCAGTAATCAATGCTTATACGTTAGTTTTCTATCTTTGATGGAACCAAAGAAGATTGACGAGGCTATGGAAGATCCAAGCTGGGTGACTGTTATGCAAGAAGAGCTTCACCAGTTTGAAAGAAACAAGGTCTGGTATCTGGTTCCTTTCCCAATTGGAAAGAAAGAACCAATTGGAACAAGATGGGTCTTCAGGAACAAGGTCGATGAAGATGGCCACGTAATCAAAAACAAGGCCAGACTGGTAGCACAAGGCTACTGCCAGTCAGATGTTGATTTTGATGAATCATTTGCTCCAGTGGCTAGACTTGAAGCGATCAGAATATTCTTAGGATTCACTGCTTATCATCAGTTCAAAGTCTACCAGATGGACGTTAAGAGTGCTTTCTTAAATGGAAAGCTTGAAGAAGAAGTTTATGTCAGACAACCACCAGGTTTCGTTGATGAAAAACATCCACATTGGGTATATCGTCTGGACAAATCGCTTTATGGCCTCAGACAAGCCCCACGTGCCTGGTATGACACTCTGACTAAACATTTGTTGAAAAAAGAGGTGCAATTGACAATACCATATTTATTCTTCATGAAAAAGGTAATATGTTAATGGTACAAATTTATGTTGATGATATTATTTTTGGGTCTACTGATGAAAACATGTGCAAGAAATTTTCAAAAATAATGTCAACTGAATATGAGATGAGTTTGATGGGTTAATTAACATATTTTCTTGGACTCCAGATTAAACAAAACAAAGATGGCATTTTTATTAATCAAGAAAAATATGTTAGAGATCTTTTAAAGAAATATGATATGAACTCTTCACCATCTAAACCAACTCCAATTTCTGCACCACTGACATTGGACTCCGATCCAGATGGTAAACCAGTGAACACCACTGTCTATAGAGGCATGGTTGGTTCACTGATGTATTTAACTGCCAGTAGACCAGATATTATGTTTTCAACATGTTTATGTGCCAGATATCAGTCTAATCCAAAGGAATCTCATATGCTTGCTGTAAAGCGCATACTGAAGTACCTTAAAGGTGTCCCCAGTCTAGGTCTTTGGTATCCCAAAGGCTCAAGCATGGATCTAATGGGTTATTCAGATTCAGATCATGCAGGTTGTAAGATAGACAGGAAATCCACTACTGGTGGATGTCATTTCCTTGGTGGCAAACTGGTCAGCTGGACCAGTAAGAAGTAAACTTCAGTTTCATTGTCCACTGCTGAAGCTGAATATGTGTCTGCAGCCAGTTGTTGTGCTCAGATACTCTGGATGAAGAACCAGTTGCTTGATTATGGTATTAAGTATTCAAAGACCCCAATCTTTTGTGATAATACCAGCGCCATTGCTATCTCGAACAATCCAGTCATTCACTCCAGAACGAAGCACATTGATCTCAGGTATCACTTCATTCGTGATCATATTATGAAAAACAACATTGAACTCCATTTTATTCCTACTGACAAACAACTCGCTGACATTTTTACTAAACCTCTGGATGTCAAAACTTTTGAATATCTTGTTGGTGAGTTGGGAATGTTAAACCCTTAAATCTGGTGACTGCTTAGATATTGAACGCCTTTGTGTACTATCTTTGCATTATTAGATTTATGGATCAACATTCCAGGGGAAAACTTGAAAGATATTTTTGTTCTTAAAAATGTTTTAAGTTCAGGGGGAATTTATTAATTTATTTTCTCACTCGACAAATTCTTCAAAAAATATTACTGGTACTTTGTAAATGTGTCACTCTCACTGGTAATTGGACAGGTTGAAGTGCGTGTTTGAGGTGACTTATGTCTCCTTGTAAATGTGTCCCTCTCATTTGTCTGTATTAGTTGACGTGCACGTTTGAGGCTACCAGTCTTTCAAAATGGTTTTCACTGGTACTTTACTGGAGTGTCCCTCCAGTGTACCATCAGTACATGTTCACTGGACTAATCCACCAGTGATACTTGAGTGTCCAGTCAACCTCCAGATGCACTGAAATATGTCATAATATTTTCTAAATACTTGGTCATTGTGCGTGCCACGTAAGCAAACCTTTTTAAAGATATTTTAATCCTACGTGACATGTAAATTTTTCAACGTAATGATGGTATTTTTACCTTGGGAAATCAAAAAGAGCAACTTGTTAATGTTTGTGGGCTGTAAACCGTCACACATTTATGTGTGATGTGATGTAATTAATGCGGATCTCAAATCCGACCAAAATTTTATTTGATAATTTCAAATTAAACCGTTTGAGTTCCACATTCTCTCTCCTATAAATACCCACTTTCAATTTCATTTGCATTTACTTCGAACATATTTACTCCCAAATCTTTCAAATTCCTTCATTTATTTCTTCATTCAATTTCCAATCATATTTATCTCTCTTATTTACTCCATTTCCATTCAATTCTTCATCAAATCTTCATCATAACCCTATATATTCAATTTCATCTTCATCTATTCTTTATAAAATGGCACCCAGACAATCCAAATCGCTTAAAAATCTGCTTGCCGCTGAATATACTCCTTCTGAAAATGTTGACAGGGCAACTCATATCACTCTTGAGGCAAATGCCATAAGAATAAACATGAACAACTGGATGGCCAGACTTTCACTCTCCAGTGTTCATGATGCTCAATCTGTTATTGGGAGATTAAACACATTTTTTCTCTCATGTCCTTTATATGGTGCTTTAACATTAAATCCAGGAAGGATGTACAATGATTACCTTTGTGAATTTTGGTACACTGCAAAATACGATGATGAAACGTCATCAATCAATTATACTCTCAAGGGAGGTACCAGATCCCTTGGTTTCACTGCTAGTCTACTCAGGTCTGTTCTTCAGTTGAACTATTTTGAACAGAATGAGTTGCCTATTGAACTTCCCTCTGGATCAATACAAGGGAAGTGTGCAGACTGATGGGGTACACAGATATCATGGATGAGCATGGCCAACTATCCAGGAAAGGAACTATCTACATGAGCAAACTGTCAGACTCATGGAGATACTTCTTCACGCACATCGTTGAATGTCTGGGAGGCAGTTCTGGAGGGTTAGACCAGATAAATCAAACCCATCTCCAGATTGCCTACTACCTATGGTTTGGGCTTAGAGTGGACTTTTCTCAGATTCTTTTTGATGACCTGGTAGAGCGTCTTAGAGTGAAAGGTAGAAAACCCTTTGTTCCTTATATCCGTTTTCTTTCACTCATGTTTAAAAGAGCTCTTGGAGACCAGTATGATTTTGAGACTACTCACTTTTCTGTGAGTGAGTATATGAGGGATCTGGTCAATCTTAGATCTCCACTGAACGAGGTAGATATTCCTCAGTCCATGCTCTCCTTTCAGAGAGAAGAAGCTGAAATGGCTCTAGGTAGAGGTCAGGTTAGTGAAGGACCCTCTTGTGATCAAGATGTACAGATCATAGAAGCTGTACAACCCATTCGACAAATTGCTCCTGAAGGTCAAGGACCAGAAGTTGTTGAACCTTCCAGACGACCTAGAACTAACAGGCGTCTGATGAGAGCTGGACTTCAGGTGAATCCTGAAAGACATCCTGGTGATGTAATGAATCTGGATGGGTCTCCGATTTTTGAGCAAGAGCATGTACCAGTTGTAGGGCAGGTGACTGATGAGGAGATTGAAAATGTGGCCCAGATTATTGAGCAGGTTGTTGAGGAAGTCGAACAAGATGTTCAGACTGATGAACATGTATCTGGTGAGCAAGAGGCTCAAATAGACTTGAATGTAGAGGCTGGTGAACAAGTTAATGAACAGGCTGGTGAACAGACTGGTGATCAGACAGTTGGGATGACTCCAGAATGGGATGATGTAGATTCCTCAATGTCTGAAGGTTTTGATTTAAACATGAATTTCTTGGGTGATGAAGAAGAAAATATTGACACATCTGCTGTTGCTTCAGTCACCCAACCAATTATATCTTTTGAAATACTACCACCACCAGAATCAAATGAACCACCACCAGAATCAAATGCCAACCACCACCAGAATCAAATAACCACCACCAGAATCAAATGCACCACCACCAGAATCAAATAAACCACCACCAGAATCAAATGAACCACCACCAGAATCAAACATGCCACCACCACCACTACCTTCAATTCCTAGAGATACACAATACTTCACTCCTGCAACCATTCAAACTTCACAATCTCAACCTCCACCACTTGAAACACCAGTCACCGTATCTGAACAAGCTAAAACTGAAGAGGACTGGGCACAAGTACCTCTTATGACCAGATTGCCTTCCAATCTTGAACCTCCCAGTGGTCTCTCCACTTCATCTTCTGCCGAGGTCCAAGGACTTTTAAGTAAGGTGGCGGACCTGGAGAGATCACTCCAGACTTCATCGCAGGTTATTTCAGACTTTAAATCCTTATTATCAAATAACCTTGCATCTGAGATGAATCTGTTTGCTGGGAATGAGAAGCTTGTATTTGAGAAGCTTGATGAACTGGTACTGGCCACAAACAACAATACTGAAAATTTCAAAGTGGCAGTCCAGGGTTTAGAGACAAGGCTGGTTAGTTCAGTTCAGACTGCAGTGACTGGTGAACTTGTTCAACCACTGGCAGATCTGAAAGAAGAAGTTCAGAAGTTGGTTTCCAGGGTAAGTTCTCTAGAGAGTAGATCCACACTTGACCAGGATGCAGTTGTCAGTACAATTAGTGATGAATGTACAAAGAAGTTCAGAATCAGTATGCTGAAAGAATTATCTGAAGATATTTCTGAGACTGTTCTTCGTACAATTCAAGATGGGGTGTTACCCCAAGTGGAGAAGTTGCTGGAAGAAAAGTTGCCTAAAGAAGTTGCAAATGTTAAAAAGGAAGTGCAGGTACTTAAGCAAGTTGTGACTGATACAACTCCAGTGGCAGGAAGAACCTTTGGTGCACTGGACAGACATATGCTGGAACAGTTATGGAATGATCTCAAGTCCAGAACTGGTGATCATTCCAAGGGGGAAAAGTCGTCTGGTGACCAAAAACAAGTGACACTGAAGCACTTGGCACAAAGAGCATATGGCACTGAAGCCACTATGATGTCTGAAGAAGCTGCTGGTACTGAAGCCAGTGAGCCCCAGTTTGAGTCCTTTCCAGATATTCCAACTACACTGAAGGCTGTTAAAGAAAAAGAAAAAATGGTATCTGGAGAAGAAGAGCAAACTGCTGAAGAATCATCAGAGTATCCTACTGCTGATGATGAAACCTCCAAAAAGCTTGAACAAGAATACATCATGATTGAAATCTTCAAGAGAAATCAAAAAGATGAACTGCTGGCCCATCAAAGGGAGATGGCATCTATAGGTACTCTGGACTCTTACAATGCTGGCAGGTTATGCATAAATATCGATGTTTACAAAAAGATGAAGGAAGACCCCACAGTTCATCAATGTCTGAATGCATTGAATGATGTTCATGTACGCTCCTTTTATGCCGAAGACGAACAAGTTTATGACTCTATAATTTATGGCGTTAGTGTACCAGAACTCATCAGGAAGAGGAAGGAGGAAATGGTAAGCCTCCAGAAAAAGATCAGAAAGAACGCTGGTGCTCTGGAGATAGAGTACAGAAAGAAACTGACTGGCTTACCAAAACTGACTACCAAACAAATCAAAGCGATTAAAGATGCTGATGTAAGCAAATTCATTCCCCTAGACACTTCTCGAAAAATCAATCGTCAACAACTCCAATCTGTTGTAGAGCAAAAGAGAGTGTCCAAGGAAACTGAAGCATTGATCCAGACAGCCAAAGTGAAAGACAAGTACAATGAAATGTTAAATTTCAGGGCTGATGCTAGAAGGATCACGGGTGCTGAGATCAAATTAGCTGAAAATCATGAAGGCATGTCCAGGTTTGAAGTAAAGTTGACCAGGGAGGGTAACTTTACTGATGAAAGGAAAAGTACCTCAGTCCAAGCATTTGGATGGAGTGAACTGAAAGAGATTGCTTTAACGTTCAGGGGGAAGACAAATGTGTCGACTGATGTTAAAGCATTTCTGAAGAGAGTTGAAAAGGTATGGAGAAGAAAGCAACAGATGGAAGTTGCAATGGGCATAAAATCGCCAGAATCAATACCATCTTCTCCATCACCAAAGAGAAAGGCTACTGAAGATGCTCCAGGACAGACATCGAAAAGAAGGGCCTGACTCTTATCATTTACTTGTTGTAATTTATTGTTTTATGAAAAATTGTAAACTATTTATCAGTTGATGTATGTAATAATAGTTGCAGTTTTTGGTTCATATAAGTAAATGATCAGATTTAGTCTAAGTTAGAACTTAAAAGATGAAACTGAAAACACTCATGATCTATAAAGTGTTTTCCAGTAACTTAGATTTTTAGACAAATCAAAACTTGTGTTTTTCAAGCATACAAAATTGTATAGATATAAGCTTGAAAACACTTGCATTATTTCTAAACAAATGGGGGGAATTTGTTAGGTCCAGATTTACTGGACTCGCTCCAGACTCGACTACTGGAGACTTACTGAAGATCTGTCTAGAAACGTGTTCTACTGGACCTACTCCAGACTTGAAATCTGGAGTCCCTCTGAAGATTTGTCCAGAAATAAAGGAAGACCAGTGAGCAAATACTTGTATAGGAAATCTGGAGTATTCTCCAGATTAGCTCACTGGACTTCACCCCAGTCCAGATCTACTCTACTGAAGACATTCTCACTGAAGTCAAAGACTGAAGTCAGAATAAAGTAGACTGACAAATGGCGGAGTCCACTGGAAGTCTTACCAGATCTGTACACTGGAGGATTATCAGTGTTCTAGACCTTACAAGTCTGAACACTGATATCGAGTAATTGACTTTTACCTTTACACACTTTCCAAAGAACATTCAACTTGTTCTTTACCAAAGTTTATACGTGTGTAAAGGTGGTTGGTTAAAAGGATACAAAGTCATTTGATGTGACTTTATCCTTATACCTTATCCAATGCATTTAATGTTCTTGTCGGATCATTAAATGCATGCAACCATATTTGTACGGCACAAAATTCACTGGTGAATTTTGTTGCCTATAAATACAAAGTCATTTCCTTGATAAAAATACTTTTAAGCATACATTTTGCATTAGAGTGAATTTGTCCAAATACTCTCGATCTTAAACTGGGATACTTCACAACTTTAAGTATCTCGATCCAAAAGAGTTATTTGACAAATATAGATCATTTGCAATTCATAGGTTGTTAGGATACATACTTATTTATATTATCTTGATTCCAAACAACCTTGTATTTTATTTAACATCATAAATAAAATACACCTTGAAAAATACATAATGTTCCACTTTACTTGTTTATTGCTTTAAGTCTTGTATTACTTTGTTTATATATTCTTGCATTTATTTACAAGTAATACTAGTCCATTCTAGTGATTATTAGACTTGTTGTATTTTACACTTTCTAGGTTAACCATCGTATTTCAGGGACTCACACTCTTCATATAGCATGCATGGTTAGGAATTTGGTGTGCAATGTGAAATTGTATGAACCCTGAAAATTATGCATTGTGAGTTCATAGACGGGACTATTTATTTGATAATGTGAGTACAATTGGACAATATGTTGTTTTGTGAAGTGTACAAGGTAGACAATGTGTTGTCTGTGATGAGTACAATGTGATTAATGTGTACCTTGATTTGAGCTTGATTGTGGTTGAGATGGATTGTTGTTATTGATTGGTGTTCATTGATAATTTAGGGCAAAATGAAGTTATGGCGTTAACTTGATGTAACATTGTGGCAACCCTAAAAGAGCTTGATCAACTATTTTATGGTTACCCGGTGTTATAACAAGTTAATGACATCACGGATTGCACGCGCTTGGCTTAGGGTATAATAAGGAACCGACATGCTTTATGGAAGCTGATTGGGTGGAGGGTTAGCCGCTGGTACACCCTGTATACAATCCCGGTCAATAACTAGAAAGCATGTCGAATTCTGATTATACTTTGAACCATTCATGTTAGTTACTTAGATTGTATAATGTGGTGAATATGAGTACTTGATTTTGATAGTGGACAATTATTGTGAACGTGGCATGAGAACTTTGGTATATTGCCTTTAGCGTTGTGATATGAGACATGTACGATATATTGGTATGATAGCATGATATATGACAGTTACTTGGAGACATTTATATGTTGGCCTTATAGGAAAGACATAAAACATGTGTAGTGTGTTGGCATGAAAGTACTAGCTACTAGTGTGGCTAAAATGAGAACTATTGTGAAGTTAATCCCCGGGTCATAAACTCTAGGGCTATTACTGTAACACCCCAAGCCGAGGCTCGAAATATCACGGAAATCATATAGCGCAAGGTGGAATTACAATAGAACAAGAGCTAAATGCAATTAAAGATTCAGTGAATCTTATACAATACGAAACAGGTACCAAAATACACCAGGAGCAAATAGCCATCAAAGTTAACAAAATAACATCCAAAGATGGCAAAACGATCCTAAGTATAATGCAAAAGGAAGGCCAATGAATCCTTGATCCATAAGGTCCAAAGCCCGGGTTAGTCAGCAAGCAAGCAACTAAACTCCACGTCCGAGGAGAACCTGATTACCTGAAAAGTGTACTAAGCATAGTCAACACAAGGTTGGTGAGTTCGTAGTAATGGTCTATAAAGAACCAACGTCAATAATCACAATATACGAATAGAGGCTAGGCATGACTTACAGTGAGCCTCTAAGTAACCCAATAAGGTCCAACAACAAGATTACACAAGACAAGTAAATGTGTAATATGAATGCATCAATGATATACGAATCAATGTAAGTGCCAAATGCATGAATAAGCCAACATGCCTATCCTATGCGTGATCTCCGGTCACCTATGCAACGATACTCGCTTGTCATCACCATGAACAAAGCGGCATCTCAAAAACATCGAGATATATATGTCTATATACTCGGAGTCAAGATCTACATCCAAAATGGGTGCATACATCTATACACCAGGATGTCGGCAATCCCCTGCCGAGGGCTCATCAACAATGTATGCAATGCTTACAATCATTCGCAAATGCATCAATCATGAACCAACAATCAATATCCGCTGAGCATGAACCAACAATCAACATCCGCAGAGCATGAACCAACAATCAACATACGATGAACATGAATCAACAATCAATATTAACACCAATTCTGTACGTACATACACTTAAGAGGATTCTACTTTCTTTGAGTCCCAGATGCTTATATATAGGGTCACCCGCAGCCTTCCCACCACATCTAAAACCCATTGAAGGCATAACCGACTTCCATGTATGCACGTCTATCCTATTATCAAAGAATTACTTAACAAACGTAAACCAAGTCAATCAACATGATAAACCGTCTCATCAAACCAACGTTTAACCCAAAACAATCAATCAATCAACAACGTAAGTAAACACGTAAGTTTACACTTTTCAGCCCTAATCTCAAGCGAGTAGGGAGATACTAAACTTACCTTGATTGTTTAAGCAAAGCTAAGATCGATATAAAGTTAAGTTATCGTCGTACAATGTTCTCCTCGCGTCCAACACCTAAATATCGATCATATACATTCACATCAACATACATAAACACATATACGTAACTTAACAATTCTCGACAAAACCTTAATTAGGTTCTCGAAGTGCTTCCCGACGTTAAATGACTTCTAAGACTCTTAATCAATGTTATATATGATAAGAAGTGAATTAGATTAAGACTCGGCGCGTAAAAAGGTCTAGAAAGTCAAACTAGGTCAAACAAGCAACATTTCAGAAAACAACAGCCGTAACTTACGGCCTCCAGGGGCGTAAGGTACGGTGGACAAAAATACAACGGGCGTAGCTTACGGCCCAAAGGGGCGTAAGCTACGGCCCTCTAGAAAGATCAATTTTGGCGTCTGGAGTGGCGTAAACAGTGGGGTTTTGGCGTAAGGTCCATTTTGAAGATAGGGGTAGGCGTAAGCTACGGCCAAACTGGCGTAACCTACGCCCAAGAAATTTGACCTGGCTTAACCTACGCCTGGGTGGGGCGTAAGTTATGCCCAATACTGGGCAACTCCAAGTTCAGCAACATCAGCAGCTGCAAGTCCGAACCAAATAACCCAAAAACAACCCCAAACGATTTATAAGTGTTTGTAACTTATTTTGAAGCATATTTAAGCATTGTTACACATAACCACACTTAACCCACACCATAAATCCAACCTTTAACATCAAAATCATACCAAATCGTTACAACCCTAATCAAAACCCTAGTTATACCCTAAATCGTCTTTTGACTCGATTCAAGACTTGTAATTGTACCAAATCAACTAGAAACATATAAACAAGCGTAAATAGATGAAGATGGGATGAATTTGACTTACCAATACTTTCTTCTTGTGTTCAAGCCCAAATTTGACCTAAATGGGTAAAACCTTTTACTTGAAATCTAAACTTGTAGTATGATGGAGATGAGAAGAAAAGGATGATGATTCTTGTATTAAAGCAATTCCAAAACACAAATTAGATGCAAGTAAGATGAAAACTAGAGATGGGAGGGGGGTTCTTTTACTTGAGAGAAAATTAGAAGAGAAAGATAGATAAGAATGAAATGAGAGGAGAGAAAGAAGATAAGGGAAATGGGTCAAGGCTGATGGGCCGTGGATGACCCGCGGGCCGACCCGTTTCTCTTCTTAAGCCCAAAACACAAACGTTTACACATTTAAATGCCGATTAAACACACTAACGACCCGACTAACATACCACATAGTCATAAAATCACAAAATGAACCCAATTATTTCATTCAATAAGATTGTTAGTCAACATACACATGAAGTCAACGGGTCAAAATTCACGGATGTTACATTATTCCCCCGATAAAAGAATTTCGTCCCGAAATTCAACAAAACACTAACTACTAAATAAATGCGGGTACTTAGACTTCATATGATCCTCTTGCTCCCAAGTGAGCTCGGCTCCGCGTCTTGCATTCCATCTAACCTTAACGATCGTGTAGCGTTTACCCTTGAGTTTCTTTTCTTGACAATCCAAGATCTCTACCGGCTCTTCAACAAAATTTAGGTTCGAATCCACCCTAATCTCGTCCATGGGCACATGATGTGTAGGGTCCGCCAAACACTTGCGTATGATGCAAATATGAAACACATCATGCACACTGCTAAGCTCTTATGGTAATTCTAATCGGTAGGCAACCTTTCCAACTAGTTCAAGAATCTTGAAAGGACCAATATACCTTGGCGTAAGTTTTCCCCGCTTCACAAATCGTACAACACTCTTCCAAGGTGATACTTTCAAAAGTACTTTATCACCAATTTCAAACTCCAACGGTCTCCGCCTCACATCGGCATATTTCTTTTGACGTTCACGGGCCAATTGCAACTTCTCCTTAATTTGAGATATTACCTTAGTCGTTTTAATCACAATTTCTGGCCCGATAAGTTGACTCTCTCCAATTTCCGCCTAAGCTAGAGGAGAACGACATATCCTACCATACAATGCTTTAAAGGGTGCCATTTGAATGGTAGCATGATAACTATTGTTGTATGAAAACTCAACTAGCGGCAAATGGTCTTCCCAACTTCCACCAAAATCAATTGCACAAGCCCTCAACATGTCTTCAAGTGTTTGAATGGTTCTCTCGGTTTGCCCATCCGTTTGAGGATGAAAAGCTGTGCTCATGTCGAGTCGAGTACCCATGGCTTTTTGAAAAGCTTCCCAAAAGTTCGATTTGAAACGGGCATCTCTATCAGAAATAATAGAAATCGGCACTCCATGCTTAGATATTACTTCCTTGATGTACAAACGAGCCAAAGTGTCAAATTTATCGGTTTCACGAATGGCTAAAAAGTGAGCCGACTTCGTTAACCGATCTACTATCACCCAAATCGTGTCACGGCCGCTTCTCGTCTTTGGTAGTTTAGTAATGAAGTCCATCGAAATGTGTTCCCACTTCCATTCGGGCATTACCGGTTGCACCAACAATCCGGGTGGCTTCTTGTGATCGGCCTTAACTTGTAAGCAAGTAAGACACTCACTCACATACTTAGCCACATCACGCTTCATGCCCGGCCACCAATACAAGTTCTTCAAGTCAAAGTACATCTTATCCGACCCGGGATGTACCGAATAAGGCGATTGATGAGCTTCATTCATAATAAGTGTCCTAAGTCACCGAAAATAGGGACCCAAAGTCTTTCAACCATGTATAGCCCATTATCATTCTTTCGATCGAATTGTTGTTCCATGCCATCTAGGTTCTCGTCTCCAAAGTTTTCCAGTAGGGTGGCTTGAATTTGGGCTTCAATGATCCGGTCACGAATAGTTGGCCTCACCGTGAGGCTCATAGCTCTAGCCCGTCTCAGCTTTACTCTGTCCTTCCTGCTCAAGGCATTGGCTACTACATTGGCCTTGCCCGGATGGTAATGGATGTCACAGTCATAATCACTAAATAGTTCAAGCCAACATCTTTGCCTCATATTCAATTCACTTTGGTTAAAGATGTGTTGAAGACTTTTGTGATCGGTATAAATCACACATTTGGTGCCGTAGAGATAATGTCTCCAACACTTCAAAGCAAACATAACCGCTCCCAATTCCAAATCATGTGTCGGGTAGTTCTTCTCATGCACCTTCAATTGACGAGAGGCATAAGCAATGACTTTACCCTTTGCATAAGAACACAACCCAACCCTTGTGCCGAGGCATCACAATAAACAACAAAATCTTCAATTCCATCCAGTAGTGTCAAAATAGGAGCATCACATAGCATATCTTTAAGAGTTTGGAAGGCGTTCTCTTGTCTTTCGCCCCATTCAAAATTTCTCTCCTTTTGAGTCAGAGAGTGAGTGGTTGTGCAATACGGGAGAAATTTTCAATAAATCTTCTATAGTAACCCGCCAATCCAAGGAATTGGCGGATCTCGGATGGCATTTCGGGTCTTCTCCAATTCTTGACCGCTTCAATCTTGCTTGGGTCCACATGAATACCATCCTTGCTTACTACGTGAGCAAGGAAGTGGACCTCCTCCAACCAAAACTCACACTTGGATAATTTTGCATACAATTTCTCCTTCCTTAGTAATTCAAGCACTTCACGCAAGTGCTCAACATGCTCCTCCTTCGTCTTTGAATATACAAGTATGTCATCAACGAACACAATGACAGACTTGTCTAAGTATGGTTGACACACCCGGTTCATCAAGTCCATGAAAACCGCCGGTGCATTAGTCAACCCAAAAGGCATTACGGTGAATTCAAAATGACCATACCTTGTGCGAAAAGCCGTCTTGGGAATATCATCTTCATGAACTCGGAGTTGATGATAACCCGAGCGAAGATCGATTTTTGAGAAGTGTTTAGCACCTTGAAGTTGATCAAATAAGTCATCAATTCTTGGAAGGGGATACCGGTTATTCACTGTGAGCTTGTTTAATTCCCGATAATCAATACACATTCTGAAGGATCCATCTTTCTTTTTGACGAAGAGAACAGGTGCACCCCAAGGAGATTGACTAGGGCGAATGAAACCCTTCTCTTGGAGCTCCTTGAGTTGAGTTTGTAATTCTTGCATTTCGGTTGATGCTAGTCTATACGGAGCTTTCGCTACGGGCGCGGCTTCGGGAATAAGATTAATACGAAAATCAAGTTCACGAGTTGGAGGTAATCTCGGTAAGTCACCCGAAAAAACATCGGGGAAATCACAAACAATAGGAACGGTCTTCAATTCTACCTTTGTGATGGTAGCACTAAAGACTTTAGAATTAGAGGAATCGGAGATTTAGCCTTGAACCCTAAGAATTCTACCGTTAGTCATAGGTATCTTAACAACTCTCTCGCCATAATCAATCGTCGCATTTACCGCTGCTAACCAATCCATACCCACTATAATATCAAAACTACCAATGTCAAGAGGCATGAGGTCAATGAAGAAATCGACATCTTCTAAAGTCAAGACACAGTCGCGAAGTATTTGACTAATTCTAGTTAGTGACCCGTTTACCATTTCAATGTCAAGCACATAGTTTAGAGCACAAGGATGCACATCAATCAAAGGAACAAAGTTATAAGACACGAGGCTATAATCGGCCCCGGAATCAAATAGGACGGTTGCATAGAGACCATTAAGGAGAAAGGTACCTGCTACTACGTTGGGATCGTTGCGGGCTTCATTTGCATTGGCCGCAAAGGCTCGGCCGCGTGGTTGCACTTGATGGCCTTGTTGTCCCCGGTTTTGATTAGGTCCGACCATTTGTAGTTGGTTGGGGTGGACGGCTACTTGCACTTGTTGCCCCACCCATCGAGGACAATTATTACGGTAGTGGTCACGACTACCACATTCAAAACACTCGCCTCTTCTTTGATTACCTTGGGGAGGAACGGCCCGAACAGGAGCCACATTCATTGGGCCCGCTCTTGGAGCTCTATAATCTCTGGAGAGGTGCCCGACTTGGTTACAATTAAAGCATGTTCTGCATTGGGCATTGGCGGGGTGATGTTGGTTGCATCTCCCACAGAAAGGATGGGGTCCCGGGTAAGCTTTCCTAGTTGGTTCCACCGCCGCCATTACTCTACCCCTATGTGCATTCTTGGGGTCAAACCTCCCCACTTTCTTCGCCCCACTTGACTCTCCCACTTCTTTCCTCTTGTTTGTTGAGGATTTGCTTAAGACACCGCTCCTCAACAAGTCTTCAGTCACACTCCTGGCTCGGTTAACCGCATCGGCCAAAGAAGTAGGCATGTTAGAGTTTACATAAGATCGGACTTGAGGATTTAAGCCCAATACAAACTTCTGGATGGCCTGAGACTCGGAGCCCACCAAATGAGGAATGAGGGTAGACAATTCTTGAAATCATCTAACATAGCTCTTGTAATCGGCTCCCTCCATATTGAGATTAGCAAACTCAATGGTCAAGTTTTGTAGTTCATAGGGAGGACAAAACTTTGCCTTCACTTTTTCCTTGAAATCGGCCAATTCCAAGTTAATAGTCCGCCCCAAGGTTATCTCTTGGTTCCACCAACTCAAGGCGTCATGCCTAAACATGCCGGATGCATAAGAAATCCGATCGTCATAGGTGCAATGACTCCTTTCAATCACTGCCTCAATCTCTTCAAACCACCTTATACACTCGGTGGGACCACCTCTTCCATTAAACTCCGGTGCCCCACAGCTTTTAAAATCCTTAAATATGCACCCCTGTCGATATCCCCCATATTGATTATACATGGGCATTCGGTTAGCAACTCCCACTGGTTCCTCTTCTTCGTTTTCCACGGCCTGAGGTTGGGCATTTTCATTATTCCTATTTTCTGGGGCTTCATTGTTTTGAGGCCCATTGTTTTGCCCAAGATTTTCCGTGACTTGAGCAATAATGGTTGGCATGATATTGGCGATCGTTTGAGCGATCACCTCAGCCATGTTTGGCTCAGGAACTTCACCACGACCCCTTCCTTGTCCTCTACCACGACCCCTACCACGGCCACCTACCTCTTTGTACCTCCGGTTGAGCTTCCGGTTGAGGTTCTTCCTCTTCAGCCCTAAAGTTCGTTCCGGTTCTCCTGGGTCTCACCATTTCTATAAAACAAGTGACACGATGACCCGAGAGTTAGTCTCAAATGCTCACATGTTAGCCACACAAGTAGTCAATGCTCTCATACCGATACCACATACTCATTTCATATCATTAAGCTAAGGCAAGAGTGCTAGAATCCTATGAGATTGTTACTTAGCATGCCATCATGTCAATTTCATTTCAATCGTTCATTATTTATTCAAGTAATCATGCTCAAAACATCATGCAATCAATTAACCAACACGAATGATTCAGAGTATAATCCGAATTCGATATGCTCTTTGGTTATTGACCGGGTATGTATACAGGGTGTACCAATGGCTAACCCTCCACCTAATCAACTTCCATTAAGCATATCGGTTCCTTATTATACTTTAAGCCACACGTGCGTAATTCACGATGTCATGAACTTGCTATAATGTTGGGTAACCATAAAAGAGTTGATCGGGTTCTTTTAGGGTTGCCACAATATTATACTAAGTTAATGGCATCACTTCATTTTGCCCTAAATCATCAAATTAGTTCCAACAAATAGCAACGACAACCCATATTAACCACTATTCACATTCATCACATTGAATTCAAGCTATCACACAAGTGGTCTTAACTACGAACTCACACGGGGATTCACATAATTCACATTGCACACGATTTCCTAACCATGCATGCTATATGAAGAGTTTTAACTTAAGCCGTAGTCTAGGTCAAACCGCCTAATTCTCTACGACCTGCATGGGCCACCATTCTGTAACACCTCAAGCCGAGGCTTGAAATATCACGGAAATCATATAGCGCAAGGTGGAATTACAATAGAAAAAGAGTTAAATGCAATTAAAGATTCAGTGAATCTTATACAATACGAAACAGGTACAAAAATACACCAGGAGCAAATAGCCATCAAAGTTAACAAAATAACATCCAAAGATGGCAAAACGATCCTAAGTATAATGCAAAAGGAAGGCCAATGAATCCTTGATCCATAAGGTCCAAAGCCCGGGTTAGTCAGCAAGCAAGCAACTAAACTCTACGTCCGGGGAGAACCAGATTACCTGAAAAGTGTACTAAGCATAGTCAACACAAGGTTGGTGAGTTCGTAGTAATGGTCCATAAAGAACCAACGTCAATAATCACAATATACGAATAGAGGCTAGGCATGACTTACAGCGAGCCTCTAAGTAACCCAATAAGGTCCAACAACAAGATTAGACAAGACACGTAAATGTGTAATATGAATGCACAAATGATATACGAATCAATGTAAGTGCCAAATGCATGAATAAGCCAACATGCCTATCCTATGCGTGATCTCCAGTCACCTATGCAATGATACTCGCTTGTCATCACCATGAACAAAGCGGCATCTCAAAAACATCGAGATATATATGTCTATATACTCGGAGTCAAGATCTACATCCAAAATGGGTGCATACATCTATACACCAGGAAGTCGGCAATCCCCTGCCGAGGGCTCATCAAAAATTTATGCAATGCTTACAATCATTCGCAAATGCATCAATCATGAACCAACAATCAATATCCGCTGAGCATGAACCAACAATCAACATCCGCTGAGCATGAACCAACAATCAACATACGATGAACATGAATCTACAATCAATATTAACACCAATTCTGTACGTACATACACTTAAGAGGATTCTACTTTCTTTGAGTCCCAGATGCTTATATATAGGGTCACCCGCAGCCTTCCCACCACATCTAAAACCCATTGAAGGCATAACCGACTTCCATGTATGCACGTCTATCCTATTATCAAAGAATTACTTAACAAACGTAAACCAAATCAATCAACATGATAAACCATCTCATCAAACCAATGTTTAACCCAAAACAATTAATCAATCAATAATGTAAGTAAACACGTAAGTTTACACTTTTCAGCCCGAATCTCAAGCGAGTAGGGAGATACGAAACTCACCTTGATTGATTAAGCAAAGCTAAGATCGATATAAAGTTAAGTTATCATCGTACAATGTTCTCCTCACGTCCAACACCTAAATATCGATCATATACATTCACATCAACATACATAAACACATATACGTAACTTAACAATTCTTGACAAAACCCTAATTAGGTTCTCGAAGTGTTTCCCGACGTTAAATGACTTCTATGACTCTTAATCAATGTTATAAGATAAGAAGTGAATTAGATTAAGACTCGGCGCGTAAAAAGGTCTAGAAAGTCAAACTAGGTCAAACAAGGAACATTTCAGAAAACAACAGCCGTAACTTACGGCCTCCAGGGGCGTAAGGTACGGTGGACAAAAATACAACGGGCGTAGCTTACGGCCCAAAGGGGCGTAAGCTACGGCCCTCTAGAAAGATCAATTTTGACTTCTGGAGTGGCGTAAACAGTGGGGTTTTGGCGTAAGGTCCATTTTGAAGATAGGGGTAGGCGTAAGCTACGGCCAAACTGGCGTAACCTACGCCCAAGAAATTTGACCTGGCGTAACCTACGCCTGGGTGGGGCGTAAGTTACGCCCAATACTGGGCAACTCCAAGTTCAGCAACATCAGCAGCTGCAAGTCCGAACCAAATAACCCAAAAACAACCCAAACGATTTGTAAGTGTTTGTAACTTATTTTGAAGCATATTTAAGCATTGTTACACATAACCACACTTAACCCACACCATAAATCCAACCTTTAACATCAAAATCATACCAAATCGTTCCAACCCTAATCAAAACCCTAGTTATACCCTAAATCGTCTTTTGACTCGATTCAAGACTTGTAATTGTTCCAAATCAACTAGAAACATATAAACAAGCGTAAATAGATGAAGATGGGATGAATTTGACTTACCAATACTTTCTTCTTGTGTTCAAGCCCAAATTTGACCTAAATGGGTAAAACCTTTTACTTGAAATCTAAACTTGTAGTATGATGGAGATGAGAAGAAAAGGATGATGATTCTTGTATTAAAGCAATTCCAAAACACAAATTAGATGCAAGTAAGATGAAAACTAGAGATGGGAGGGAGGGCTCTTTTACTTGAGAGAAAATTAGAAGAGAAAGATAGATAAGAATGAAATGAGAGGAGAGAAAGAAGATAAGGGAAATGGGTCAAGGCTGATGGGTCGTGGATGACCCGCGGGCCGACCCGTTTCTCTTCTTAAGCCCAAAACACAGACGTTTACACATTTAAATGCCGATTAAACACACTAACGACCCGACTAACATACCACATAGTCATAAAATCACAAAATGAACCCAATTATTTCATTCAACAAGATTGTTAGTCAACATACACATAAAGTCAACGGGTCAAAATTCACGGATGTTACAATTACTATGGTAGGATATTTGATGATGGAATGACATGTTGTTTTGTATGATTGAGTAACTTGTATGTTATGCATGTGTGACGTGTATGTATGTATAGCCGTAGTGGTCAAGTTGATGTGTAAATGCTTTTGTTGTGGTTTGACTTAAACGTGTTGATAGACGGTTAGGATACAATGTGATGAAAGTGTCGATATGCACCTTTAGAGAGAATCAATGTTGTAAGTACCCTAATTCTCATATATTATAAACGGTTAATACCCCAACACTAACGATGTTAATTGTAATCGGTGAACAATGGGGATACGTTGCTTAATGGTATGTGAACTTGAACATGTATGAGACATTGTTAAACTTGGTTGTAGGCATGATATAATGTATTTGGTGATGCATGCGTAAAATGTATTAATTAGCGAAGAATTATATGGAATGATTTAACATACTAGTTATATTGCATGAGTTTGAGAAACTATTTTGTTAAGCGTGATTTTATGCATGATGTGACAGAAATAGATAATGCATGTGTAGGTGTGTTAATCGGAGGGCATTTTCATGAATGGATTAGTGTACTAGTTTGATGCTTTTAGCATGTATAAATTTTGTTGTTAAGCTAAACTGTATACATGAGATAAGCGAATACAGTGATGCATGTATAAATATTTACTCAATGGACAATTATATGAATAAGAACGGTAGACATGTTTAATAATTTGAGTATGCCCAAAACCTTATTTCTTAACTTAGTTATAAGAACAAATTGGTAATGATTGAAATTCATGCATAGTTATACCCAATGTATGAGAGATCGTATGTACGACTTAGTATGCGAGATTAGATGATAGGCATGCAAAATCTTACCTTCTAACTTGGTTATGTGGATGAATTGTTAGTATATGCGGTAGAATAAGTATGATTGCCATGATATTTTAATTGATGAATATGCTTGAATTTCGTTGCCTAACTAATATGGTGAGATAAATTGTTAGGACTTGGTAATACATGCGTAAAGGTAATTAAAGTCTTGGACAATTATGTGTATAGGTTGTCATGCTAGCCTAATTATTCGAATATCTCGGAGTCTTGTTGCTTAACTTGTTTATTGGATACATTTTTAGGAATTCAAGATGTATGCATAGATGTAAATGGTTTCGTGAACAATTGTATGTATAAATTAGTAGGGCGATTAAAGATTACTTGGCTGAGTTATCCCCCCTCCTGTTACTTTATGACTTAGTCAATAATGTAGAGATTATGAGTATAGTTGTATTATGAATTAAGAGAACTTTTGTTGTAATATACACCCTAAGATTGAACCTTAGGACAATGCCTGAGTTAACTAGGGTGGGTTGATTAGAATAAACGAATGACAGTAGAGTTAACTGCGAAGACAATATCGATGGCGAAACAGGAGGTGATAATGTCATTTTGAGCTGTTATACAACTAGGAACTTTATAGAGTGAGGAGGAACGACCTGGGTTAGGCTAACCATAGATCTGAACAAATAAATTGAAATCTAAAAGTCTGCCCAACACGTAAAATTTCGCAAACACGAACGTCGCAGAGATGAAGTTGAGGTGTTAACGATATTGGGTAGTACATACACGCGAATACGATTGGTGGAAGTCGATCTAATTGAACACCTAGCTTAACACGGAACCGAGAGTTCATAAGTGTAACATCCCAAACTTTTATTTAATATTTGACCAATGCCGTTAAGTCAACTTTATGTGTGTCGTTAAGTCTAGTTTTGATTTAATGCTTATACGTAGTTAATGTGTGTTATGTGTGAGGCTTGAAAGCCTAAATGTTAATGTAGTATAAATGTGTGTGAAATGTAGCTTAATGTCTATGTAGTGACATTTAATGAAGGATTAATGTTGTCTATGGTCATTAGTGAAGTTTGTGACTAGTAATGAAGCATTAGGAAGTCTAGGGACTAGTTTTTACATGTGTGGAAAGTCAAAAACGGGATTAGTAGCTTAGGGGCTGTCATTAGGAGGTTATTTACAGATTTCACTTCTTCTAAACAAGCCCTAACTGATCCTAAGCCATCCCATAGTCTTCTCCCATCAATTGCAAGCCGAAAAGTCCTTTTGTGTGTGATTCGGGTGTGAATTGTCAAGAGATTTGCATTCCTTTTGTCATCTACAGGTAGTGGAGGTATAATTTCATTGTTTTCTGGTCCTTTTGATTATCTAGGTCATTAGGATTAATTGTGGGGTTTTGAGAAATCGCTTAATGATGATTAAAGGTGGTTTTAATGGATTAAAGTCATGTAGGATGTAATTAAAGGTTGAAATGCTTTGCAATGGCCTAAATATGAAGGATTTTGATGTTGGAAACCGGTAATTGAGACCTGGAGTCGTATAGGGTCGTGATGGATTGGAAAACGATTTTGTAAAAGTGCAGGTCGAAGAGGAGTTGCGGCGCAACCAGAAAACAGAGAAGATAAGTTGCAGCGCAACGAAGTGTGCTGCGGCGCAACGAAAGGGTTGAGTTGCGGCGCAACGTGATGTTGCGGCGCAACCCAAATGCAGACAAAGTTGCGGCGCAATGAGGGGCATTGCGGCGCAACTCAGGCTGTTTTCAAAACGTTTATACTTTTGAACTGTTACTTCGTTTTGACACGTAGCTTAGACCTGAAACTAAAGTGGGTCTTTAAAGTGTGTGGGGTCTAGTTTATGACTTAATAACGTGAGTATGTAGTTGTCTAATGCTTGTTCACTAATAATAGGTAGACGAGCATAGTTACTTGCATTGTAACTAGTTGTTGATTTTGTGTGGACTTCAAGGAGGTAAGATACACTACTTTGACACGCTGAGGGGATTCAACGAAAAGCTGGTTTCAAATCATAAATACTTCCATTTGGTATCTTTATATTGCATGTGGGCATATGGGATTACTCGGGAGGTATTATGGGTAATGTAGTTGACCATGAGACCTGAAATATAGTCCCTAATGTAGTGTAATGAAGTATTGCTTAATGTAGTGATCTATTATGCAGCTATGTAGTATTACGAAGTATCTTATTATGCATGAAATGTAGAAATGTAGTTGATGTGTGATACGTGGCTTGTTCACCTAGCTCACTAGACTTGCTAGGTTGCCATGTCACTTGCACGTTTAAGGATCCAAACGTAATGAAGTAAAGTATGTAAAAGTCTAGGAATGTGTGTTATGTTAGTATGTGATCACGTAAAATGAACGTATGTCTAGAAATGATTTAAGCCTATGGGGTCACACGTCTCGATTCAAATATAGTTAATATTAACTGATTTATTAATTAATATGGATCACGAATAAGTTAACGAACGGTCGTTAATATTTAACGGTTACTAGCTAACGGTCGTTAAAGTAAGGAGATAAAACGATTAGGGAAGATTCTAGAAAAGCATAAAGGGGGCCGACCTCCCTACTAGGTTTCCTAGTGAAACCCTAAACTTGATAGCCAAGTTTAATTCTACCTATAAATACATATAGGTAGCCTTATGGTTTTGTTGAACAAAAACTACAAAAAAAGAGAATTGTAACTCCCTAAACCTCTCATCTCCTCCTCATCCTCTCTTCTTTGGGACGGCCAAACCAAGGGAAAACCCTTTGGTTTCTTGGTTTTCGGTTTTGAAGAAGGAGATCAAGCCAGGGGTTGCTCGGATCGTGATCAAGTGCTAGCACACCTATATCGGTGGATCGAGTGTGCAATCGTAGAGGGATTTACTTCAAATCCTTTTAAAGTTTCTTTACTTTATCATCTACATTAAGAGGTATTCCTTAATCCTATTTCAAGGTTGATTATTTGATTACATGGTTTGATTTGTTTCCGTTGTGTACTTGTTAATAATGATATTTAGTTATTTATTCCAACAGTGGTATCAGAGCCACCCATGTGATTTTTAATTACCTAAAAATCAAAACTTGAAGGGGGATTAAGGTTTCATATTTTTCGAATTTTTTATGTAATTATTTTGATTATTTTATTAATTAATTGGTTTAATTGTAATAAAATAATGAAATAAACAATAAAATTATTTTTTTTGATAAACCCCAATTCGAAAATCTGGAAATAAAAAAAAAAATTTAGGAAACCCAAATTGCAAGTTTTGATTTATTGCATGATTAATGTGTTAATTGCATGCGTTTATGGATTACCTCTATTTTAATTGTTAAAAAGAAGTAATAATCATGAGTTTTTACATGCAATTGATTCATGATTATTACTTAGTTATAATGATTAAATTACTTGATCACTAGGTCTTTTAGGTGGATAATTAAAATAATTAATTGTTTGACAATGTGATAATTATATATTAATGTTGCTGCTTGACACCAGTCCACTAAAACGATCATATCTTTTAATCCGTAAGGAGTTAGAAGTCGTCCTTTGAACAATAGATACTTGACTCATAGGGCTACAACTTTGTAGTTCTGTGCTAAGTCCAGTTCGGCCATCCTCTAGGCCTAAATGGGTCGTGAAGCTGCTGGAATTTTCAAATCTGCACCTTATGTGTTTATGTGATAAATTTGTTATTAAATTTTGGCTTACGCAATCAAGTTTACTTGATGTATGTGGTCCTTTTCCTTGAGAAAGGGGAGCCAATCTTAAACCATAGTGGCCTAACCGAGGATGGATACTTAATTGTTACGTGTTTATATTTAGTATGTTTAGTTTTGCCCTTTAAGAAAATTGTGTGCAAAATTGTTTTTCGAAAATTAAACTTGACTAAATTACATTGAAATAATGATTTTGTTTATAAAATTGGTGCCCTAAAATCAAAAGATACACCGGCTCACCCATTTGAACAAACTCTAAGAGAGGTATAAGTCGGAGTGCGCTAGCCTCCTAAAAGGGCGGGTTTTTAATTGCGTCCATCGCAAACCTTTGCCCTTGCGCTTCTTTGTGCGTTCAAATGGAGCTACCGAGCTCTTTTGCATTTAAAGGCAATACAAATGAGTTTTATAAACATATTATGTTTAGAAGATATGCATGAATCTTCAAACATAACTTTTTGATCACACATCAAATTGATTGACCCAATAAACTTAAGTCATTGCCATCCAACTCGTAAAGGACACTTGTGGCTGTTGTTTTACTCACTGGTACACAGTGGTGAAATGGCAGTTGCATGGCAGATCCCACTCACTGGTACACAGTGGTGGACAAATTTATGCGTTCTTGGTTGGATAACTTAAAGCGAGTTAAGCGGTGAAACCTTTGACCCGTGGCAAAAGATGGGACAAAACATGACTACAAATCACTTGATGAATCAAGTGTAATTTGTAGGTCCCATTCTTACTAGGAATTGCACATGTAATGCAATTACTGCTCGTCACTTACCTTTTGAGTACAATCATTTCTAGCAGATCAACCTTAATGAAATTAATTGTTTATTTTATAAATATTGGGTAATTAATTTCTTAAGGATTTATTATCGAAAATACCGATAATTGAACTTGAATCTGTTTTGTAAAAGGCAACAAATCCTTCACAAAACATACACCAATCGGCTTTTAGGTCGATGCTAGAAAGGGAAAACTTTCTAAAACCAATTTCAATGGTTGTTTTGTCAATAGAGAATTGTTCTAAAAGTTGAAAAGAAAACCCGTGTCATTGAAACTCAGATATCGCTATTCCTAATGCGAATGCCACTGCTTTGCAGTTGGAAGCATAAAATACTCAGTACTATAGACATATTGAGGTTGCTTATTTGATGCTAGAAGCATGTCTCCCGAGCTTCAAAAAGCAATTCGGATTGCAAAATCCATGTGATATGATCAAATAACTCAAGTCTATGTACGGAAAAAAAGTTGGAGTTGAAATTACTTGAGCTAATTGAGTAACTCCATAACTTGAACACGAGTATGGGAAACCGGTGAATGCACGTGTACTCAAGATGAAGAGTTACTTTGAGCATTTTGGAAAGGTTAAACTATGCGTATCTTCTGCCGATTGTTATTGGCATAAGAGACTTTGAGAAGTTTGTGCACAATTACAATTTGCATATCATAAGTTGGACTTCATAATCAAGTTGATTGAGTATGAGGAAAACCTTCCTAAGAAATCTGAGATACCCCAAGTTCTTATGATCAAGGGGGGAATGGTTTAGAAAGCAAAACAACCGTAAAGCTAAGGGCAAGAACTTTGGTAAGAGAAAACAAAGTATTTAGTCTCAAAACCTTAAAAGACCCCTTGGAAAAAGGAGCATACGGCTAAAGACCAGTCTTGTCATCACTATGCTAAAGTGAGACACTTGAAAAGGAATTGTCCTAAGTATCTAGCTGAGTTGAACAAGAAGAAGAAGCAAGTTGGTTTAACCAGTTCTTCAAGTATCTTCTTAACTGAATTATAAGTGTTGATGAGATTCAAATGATAATTCAATAGCAAAAGAGTCAAGTTAACTTGGACTCTATCTATATTTGACATTGTCATCTTGTTTAATTTTGTCAAGAAACGCATTTAAAGACTTCAACGTGAAGAATTCTTACAAATCAAATGATGAATCATTTGAAAAATGCGTGGTTTTGACAAGAAACGCATTAAAAGTCTTCAATGTGAAAAAATCTTACAAATCAAATGATGAATCATTTGAAAAATGCGTGGTTTTGACAAGAAACGCATTAAAAGTCTTCAATGTGAAAAAATCTTACAAATCAAATGATGAATCATTTGATAAATGCGTGTCTTTTGAATTGTCGTTAGCAAGAAAAGCATTGAAAGACTTCAACGTAAAGGGATCTTACAATCAAATGATGAATCATTTGAAAAATGCATGTCTTGTGTTT
Source organism: Erigeron breviscapus (assembly GCA_034093135.1). Lineage (NCBI taxonomy): Eukaryota > Viridiplantae > Streptophyta > Magnoliopsida > Asterales > Asteraceae > Erigeron > Erigeron breviscapus. The sequence goes on from CM067173.1 coordinate 71,393,343, forward strand.
TCGGCAAGATGACAAGAATACCTTTTTCGCATAAAATCAGAAAAGGCTAAGGAACTACTTTGACTAATACATTCGAATGTATGTAGCCGATTTAGACATGAGTCAAGGAAAGATGCTAGCTACTTTATCATTTTTATGAATGATTTCAGTCGTTATGGTTATGTTTACTTGCTTAAACATAAACATGAAGTGTTTGAAACATTCAAACAGTTTAAAAATGAAGTAGAAACTCAACTCGGCAAAAATCATCAAGATTCTTCGTTCGGATCGAGGTGGTGAATACTTAAGCCAAGAGTTTAAGGATTATCTAAAAGCGTGTGGAATTGTCCAACAGCTTACTCCTCCATACACTCCTCAACATAATGGAGTGTCTGAAAGGAGAAATCGAACCTTGCTAGACATGGTGAGATCTATGATGACCCTTACGACTCTCCCATTTTCGTTTTGGGATTATGCTCTAGAGACTGCTATACGCATTCTCAATATGGTTCCAACCAAGAAGGTTGACATGACACCATATGAATTATGGCATGGAGATGTCCCTAATCTGTCTTACTTAAGAGTCTGGGGATGTGAGGCACTTGTGAAGCGCGATACACCTGACAAACTTGAATCCAGAACTACTAAGTACATCTTTGTCGGATACCCTAAGGAAACGATGGGTTACGACTTCTATGATCCCGTCAAAAACACTGTTCGCGTTGCTTGATATGCTGAATTCTTTGAAAAGAACTTAGCTCAACCGAACAGTGGGAGGGTTGTAGAACTTGATGAGACTCAAGAGGAAGATGTGTCACCTTCTGAAGCTCCTAGCAATCATCAACTTGGGGGGGAAAATGTTCAAAGTGATGAACCTTAAGTCGATGATAATGAAGCGATTCCACGTCGTAGGTCCGAAAGGACAAGACGTCCTACTGACAGATTATGTCTGATAGTAGAAGAAAACATTTTAGGAGATCTCGATGAGCCTCTAAATTTCAAAGTTGCATTATCAGATCCGGAATCTGACAAATGGCTTGAAGCTACGAAGGTGGAAATGAAATCCATGAAAGACAATCAAGTCTGGAGCTTGGTTGATCTTCCACAAAATGCTCAAACTGTTGGGTGTAAATGGATCTTCAAGAAGAAGACGGACATGGATGGAAATGTACACACCTATAAAGCTCGTCTCGTGGCGAAAGGTTATACTCAACGTTTCGATGTTGACTATGATGAGACCTTTTCTCCAGTTGCGGACATTAGAGCTATTAGGATTCTCTTAGCCATAGCTGCGTACTATGACTTTGAGATATGGCAAATGGATGTTAAGACTGCCTTCTTAAATGGTTACTTGGATGAAGAAGTCTATATAGATCAACCTGAAGGTTTTATTGATCCAAAACATCCCAACAAAGTATGTAAGCTTTAAAGGTCTATTTATGGACTAAAGCAAGCATCAAGAAGTTGGAATAAGCGGTTTGATGAAGAAATCAAAAAGTTTGGTTTCGTTCAAAATCTTGATGAGCCATGTGTATATTACAAAGCTAGTGGGAGTAATGTTACTTTCCTTGTCTTATATGTTGATGACATATTGATCATAGGAAAACACATTCCAATGTTGCAAGATGTTAAATCCCATCTTGGAAAGTGTTTTGCCATGAAAGATTTAGGAGAAGCGGCATTTATTCTTGGAATCAAGATCTACCGAGATAGATCAAAGCGGTTAATTGGACTAAGTCAAAGTGCTTATATTGATAAGGTCACTCATGCAAGGACTTAATTTATCTAGCAAGAACGGTGCTTCTACACCTAATGAGGTGGAGCGTATGCAAAGAGTTCCTTATGCTTCGACGGTAGGATCTATCATGTATGTGGTAAGATGCGCTAGACCTAATATTGCGTTCGCGCAAAATATAGTTAACCATTATCAGCAAAATCCTGGAGAGGATCATTGGATTGCGATAAAGAATATTCTTAAGTACATGTGTGCTACTAAAGAATTATTCTTGGTGTATGGAAGAAATTCTGATCCAGAATTCAAAGTGAATAGATACTGTGATGTTAGATTTCAGACTGATAAAGATGATTCAAAATATCAGTCGGGATACGTCTTCATTATTTAAATGAAGGCACGGTGGAATGCTATGAGCTAAAAGCAAACCACAGTTGCCAGGTCTGCAACAGAGTCTGAGTACATTGCATCCTCAGAAGCTGCAATGGAAGCAGTCTGGATAAGGAAGTTCATTAGCGGGCTTGACGTGATTCCCTCGAGTGACTTACCCACTGATATGTACTGTGATAACACTGGTGCATTAATCATTGCCAACGAGCCCGGAGCTCATAAAGGTGCCAGACATTATGCTAGAAGATATCACTATGTTCGTGAGCAGATCGAACTAGGAGAGATCAAATTACTCAAAGTTCACACAGATTTTAACTTAGCTGATCCTTTCACAAAGCTTTGGCTAGGCCCAAGCTTGAAAGGCATGCCGAAGGCATAGGACTTAAATTAGCTAGTTATTTCATGTAAATCTGTTGTTTCGGTATTTAGATAAGGGATGTTAAACAATTTATATTTTTCATAATGAAATAAAGTACTTGATATGTTTGATTTCATTTAATATTAATTGTATCCTATATCTGCATGTTTAATCCTTGAATATTTTATTAAATTCTCTAAATTGTCCATTGTCGATTAATTATATGGGAATATTATTAAATTAAGACAAATCTGAGCGATTGGTTATATTCTTTGAATATATAATGGCTGGTCCCACCAAACTCACATTGGTATCCATATGATGCATATCGGACTACCCCACTAACGAATTTATCACTTTATGGATCGGCGTCATTAAGTGAAATTCGTAAATGGTTACTTTATTGATCCTTTGACTTGAGATACAAGCAGGTCAGCATGTATGGATTGCACTTACTAGATATAGTTCTAACTCTCCTGAATAAGGGGGTACATAAAGGGCTATTTTCAGAAAGTGTAGTGAAGTATGATGACTGACACGTGTAGTCAATACAGGATTTGTTCCTCCAACTAATAGTTGCAGAATGATACCATTGGGCCCCTCATTGGGATTATTTAAGATGTTTACATGGCCATGTCCAAATGAATCCAGATGTGTCTGGATTATGTTTGGTAATCTTAAGTAGTGATGAAATGAGAAACAGAATCGTTAAATCATGAAATGACATTGATCCATATTCATGTTTAACACGGTATCTGAACAAAGGGATAATAAATGCCTCAACCATTTAAATATACTTTAAGAAACTATACTTAAATATTTCTTGGAGCATTGGCGTGTTGCTAGACGCTAACCAATGTTATTACCTTCATTTGTTACGAGCTCAAGTGGGAGCTGTTAGTATGTGATCACGTAAAATGAACGTATGTCCGGAAATGATTTAAGCCTACGGGGTCACACGTCTCGATTCAAATATAGTTAATATTAATTGATTTATTAATTAATATGGATCACGAATAAGTTAACGAACGGTCGTTAATATTTTACGGTTACTAGCTAACGGTCATTAAAGTAAGGAGATAAAACGATTAGGGAAGATTCTAGAAAAGCATAAAGGGGGCCGGCCTCCCTACTAGGTTTCCTAGTGAAACCCTAAACTTGATGGCCAAGTTTAATTCTACCTATAAATACATATAGGTAGCCTTATGGTTTTGTTAAACAAAAACTACAAAAAAAGAGAATTGTAACTCCCTAAACCTCTCATCTCCTCCTCCTCCTCTCTTCTTTGGGACGGCCAAACCAAGGGAAAACCCTTTGGTTCTTGTTTTTCGGTTTTGAAGAAGGAGATCAAGCCAAAGGTTGCTCGGATCGTGATCAAGTGCTAGCACACCTATATCGGTGGATCGTGTGTGCAATCGTAGAGGGATTTACTTCAAATCCTTTTAAAGTTTCTTTACTTTATCATCTACATTAAGAGGTATTCCTTAATCCTATTTCAAGGTTAATTATTTGATTACATGGTTTGATTTGCTTCCGTTGCGTACTCGTGAATAATGATATTTAGTTATATATTCCAACATGTTATCTAGACTATATGTGTGTGAAAGTTTAGGAATGTAAGGACCTAAACTATATGTGTGAAACTGAGCTCATAAACTAATGCAGGGAAAGTGTTAAGCTTAACCCGTACTAGCCTTAACCCGGCATGTGCGTTAACGTAGTTGTTGCTTGGGTGGCTCCTTGCAACATGGTCATTATAATGCAGGGCGAGTAATACGAGGGGTTTGACCAACCTCCACATACGGATTACTCTTGGATTGGCTTTCCATTCCTTAACGACGAAGTATGACTAGCCTTTTGGTGAAGCATCTAGTCGGGTGTGACTTATGTTACACTTATATGCAGTTAACGAAGATATGTGTGATAATGTGTGAATTTAATGAAGGATAGGCACATTGAGGGTGATTCATCCTAATTGAGATGAAGTTGATATGCAGTCATGTGTGAACGTGTGATGTGTGATGTGCCTAAATAAGCTTGTCTAATAATGAAGAAATGTTTTAATTGGACAAATGCTTTTAAATTAAGTGTTATCTTACTTAGCTATTCTATTAGCTAACACTTGTTTCTTAAATGTGGTTGTTCCCTCAGGTTTAGCTTGATGGAACTAGATGCAGGACGTGTGAGCTTGGGTAGATGCAATGCAGGAGCCTTAGCTACCTATAGATGATTCTTTCTTTAGACATTTATTTACATTTCGTATTTAATGTCGAATTTATGTAGTGACGTGTGAACGGTTGTTTTATGTTGGGCAACCGTTGGGTTTTCATTTGACCTATTGTTTGATATGGCATGTAACACCAACTAAATGCAGAAACCGAAATGTTTTTATCGGTTTTGACTTTTACAGTCTTTACTTCCGCAATTTAACACCGTTAGGTGAAAGATTTTTGAAAACCCATATTTTTAAATGTCGGGTGTTACAAGTTGGTATCAGAGACAGGTTTAAGTGAACCAAAATTTGACCTTAACCGTAGGATTTTGGACTTAGACCGATGTGGAGTAGGTTAGGCTTAAGTAGGATGCCTAGCCAATGAAGTGAAATGCTTTAAGACGGGTTAGGGAGTGAGTGAGAGTGTGATTTAAGGCTTGATTAATATGTGTGATAATGTAGTTAAATGAAGTATAGCCTTAATATATGTTGTCTCACTTTAACTCTCGCTAACCGTCATCATTGCCTTGTAGAAAGATGGCAAATACTCGTTCTAACAGTCAACGGGACGGAGCTAATGCTAGTGGTGCTCCGCGTATGGAAATGGGGAAGGAAATGGAGTTAACCCAAGTCCTCCTTGAAGGCCACTTCCGGGTGCACAACCCACAAGGTCAGAAATTTATAGGGCAAACCCAGTGATCGAGCAGATTCCTACACAAGCTGAAATGTTTGAGGAATTGAGGGTTGTTCGAGCTCTTTTAAGGAGGAACGAGGAGGAATTGGCTCAGGTAAGGGCCGAAAGAGACGCTGAAAGAGAAGCTAACTTGCGTAGGGATGAGCACACGGAGGGAAACTATTCCAATCCCCCTAATGAAGCCGAGCCATCAAATGTGAGGTCTCAGGTTGCTCCTGAAAATGTTGTTGCAGGTGTGAATGGTGGTGGAAATGTAGTGGAGCCTCGTGTGGTGATTGCTCCTCGTACCACAAATTTTAAGTATGAGAGTTTTCAGAAATGTGGTGCTAAAGATTTTGATGGTACCCAGAATGTAGTTGGTGCTATGGAGTGGATTGAGGACATTGAGGTGGTGTTTGCCTCTTGCTACTGTCCTGATGACATGAAGGTTTTGTGTGCAAGTAGAATGTTGAAAAAGAATGCCCGTAATTGGTGGAGGGCTAGTACAGTTTCTATGGCTCCTGAGGTACTTGCAGTTATGCCTTGGGGTACATTTAAGGAGAAGTTTCTAGAGGAGTATGTGGGAACTCGTGAGTTAAGACTGATTGAAAAGGAGTTTAGATCGTTGGTTGCAAAGCCCGGTGTAATTTCTGAATATGCACATTCTTTCATGGAGAAATTGAAGTTTGTTGGGCATCTAGTTCTAAGTCAGAAGATGAGCATCGTGAGCATTTGAAAGCAGTTTTGGAGGTGTTAAGGGAGAAGAAGTTGTATGCCAAGTTTTCTAAATGTGAGTTTTGGCTTAGAGAAGTGCAGTTTCTTGGTCATGTTATCTCTTCAGAAGGAATTAAAGTAGATCCTTCAAAGATTGAAGCCGTTTCAAAGTGGGAGCAGCCAAAGACTCCCACGGAGATCAAAAGTTTTCTTGGTTTGGCTGGGTATTATAGAAGGTTTATTCAGGATTTCTCCCGAATTGCCAAGCCTATGACGGAATTAACAAAGAAGGGTGTGAAGTATGAGTGGACTGAAAAGCAGGAGAATGCATTTCAAACATTGAAGAAGAAGTTGTGTGAAGCTCCTATCCTTGCCTTGCCTGAAGGTACGGATGATTTGGTTGTGTATAATGATGCTTCTATTACAGGTTTGGGCTGTGTCCTAATTCAGAGGGACAAGGTGATTGCATATGCTTCACGCCAGTTGAAGCCACATGCGAAGAATTACCCGACCCATGATCTTGAGTTGGCGGCGGTAGTATTTGCATTGAAATTGTGGAGACATTATCTTTATGGCACTAAATGCACTTTGTATACCGATCATAAGAGTTTACAATATATGTTTACTCAGAAGGAGATGAGTGTGAGACAAAGAAGGTGGATGGAACTACTTAAGGATTATGATTGTGAGATCAAATACCATCCGGGTAAAGCCAATGTAGTGGCGGATGCACTAAGTAGGAAAGTGCAAAGTTCTTCTTGTAAGATGATGAGTATGCAAGTTCAAGCCAAGTCGAGGCTACTTGATCGAATTAAAGAAGCACAAGCGAGGGCGTTAATGAAGGATATCATTGATAAAGAGAGTATTGGAAAGAAGAAACGCCTTGTAATGGAGACAAATACCCGTGGGTTCAAAACATACAAGGGTCGAATTTGGGTGCCATTGCTTGGTGGTAACCGAGAATTAATCCTTGAGGAAGCCCATAGAAGTAGATATTCGATTCATCCCGGTGTCACCAAAATGTATGCAGATTTGAAGCCGATTTATTGGTGGCCGGATATCAAAGGAGAAGTAGCTCATTTTGTAGCAAAGTGTTTGACGTGTGCACGTGTGAAAACGGACAATCAAACGCCGTATGGTTTGTTGCATCAATTAGACATTCCCGAGTGGAAATGGGATCATATTACCATGGACTTTGTAACGAAGCTACCTAAAACGCCGAAAGGGAATGATATGATTTGGGTGATTGTAGATAGATTAACGAAGAGTGCTCATTTTCTAGCTACCCGACAAAATGTGCCACTAACGAAGATGGCTAAGATCTATATTGATGAAGTAGTTTCAAAGCATGGAGTTCCTTTGTCTATTGTTTCGGATAGAGACTCTAGATTTGTGTCTAATTTTTGGAAGGGTCTTCAACGGGAGTTGGGTAGTAGGATAAATTTGAGTACCGCCTATCATCCTCAAACCGATGGGCAAAGTGAGAGAACCATTCAAACCTTGGAGGATATGTTGAGAACGTGTGTACTTGAATATGGTGGAGCATGGGATGATCACTTGAAGTTGATTGAGTTTGCTTATAATAATAGTCACCATGCTAGTATTGGTATGCCACCATTTGAAATGTTGTATGGAAGGAAATGTAGGACTCCAAGTTGTTGGATGGAACCCGGTGAAAAGCAGTTAACCGGTCCTGAAATTGTTGAAGTCACCGTGGAGAAGGTTAATGTAGCTAAAGAAGCTTTACGTGTGGCGAGAGAAAGGCAGAAGACATATGCAGATAAGAAAAGGAGACCAATGGAGTTTAATGTTGGAGATTTAGTGATGCTTAAAGTGTGACCTTGGAAAGGAGTAATCCGATTTGGAAAGAAGGGAAAGTTGAGTCCAAGATTCATTGGACCTTTCAAAGTGTTGAAACGCATAAAAGATCTAGCATATCAGTTGGAATTGCCTCCAGAATTGGATGGAATTCACAACACATTCCATGTATCCTACCTAAGGAAGTGTCTAGCCGAGGAGTCAAGTGTGATTCCAATTCAAGATGTGAGCATTGACCCAATAAAGAGAATGGTTGATAAACCGGTGGCGATACTTGGAAGGAAGCAAAAGTAGTTACGCAGGAAAGTGATAGATCTTGTCTTGATAAAGTGGAAGCATAATCATGGAGAAAGCTTGACTTGGGAAACTGAAGCAGTAATGAAGGAGAAATATCCCGAGTTGTTCCTTAATGATGAGATTCCGGGGACGGAATCCTCTTAAGGGGGAGGTAATTGTAACATCCCAAACTTTTATTTAATATTTGACTAATGCCGTTAAGTCAACTTTATGTGTGTCGTTAAGTCTAGTTTGGATTTAATGCTTATACGTAGTTAATGTGTGTTATGTGTGAGGCTTGAAATCCTAAATGTTAATGTAGTATATATGTGTGTGAAATGTAGCTTAATGTCTATGTAGTGACATTTAATGAAGGATTAATGTTGTATATGGTCATTAGTGAAGTTTGTGACTAGTAATGAAGCATTAGGAAGTCTAGGGACTAGTTTTGACATGTGTGGAAAGTCAAAAACGGGATTAGTAGCATAGGGGCTGTCATTAGGAGGTTATTTACAGATTTCACTTCTTCTAAACAAGCCCTAACTGATCCTAAGCCATCCTATAGTCTTCTCCCATCAATTGCAAGCCGAAAAGTCCTTTTGTGTGTGATTCGGGTGTGAATTGTCAAGAGATTTGCATTCCTTTTGTCATCTACAGGTAGTGGAGGTATATTTTCATTGTTTTCTGGTCCTTTTGATTATCTAGGTCATTAGGATTAATTGTGGGGTTTTGAGAAATCGCTTAATGATGATTAAAGGTGGTTTTAATGGATTAAAGTCATGTAGGATGTAATTAAAGGTTGAAATGCTTTGCAATGGCCTAAATATGAAGGATTTTGATGTTGGAAACCTATAATTAAGACCTGGAGTCGTATAGGGTCGTGATGGATTGGAAAACGATTTTGTAAAAGTGGAGGTCGAAGGGGAGTTGCGGCGCAACCAGAAAATAGAGAAGATAAGTTGTCGCGCAATGAAGTGTACTGCGGCGCAACGAAAGGGTCGAGTTGCGGCGCAACCCAAATGCAGACAAGATATGTTGCGGCGCAATGAGGGGCATTGCGGCGCAACTCAGGCTGTTTTCAAAACGTTTATACTTTTGAACTGTTACTTCGTTTTGACACGTAGCTTAGACCTGAAACTAAAGTGAGTCTTTAAAGTGTGTGGGGTCTAGTTTATGACTTAATAATGTGAGTATGTAGTTGTCTAATGCTTGTTCACTAATAATAGGTAGACGAGCATAGTTACTTGCATTGTAACTAGTTGTTGATTTTGTGTGGACATCAAGGAGGTAAGATACACTACTTTGACACGCTGGGGGATTCAACGAAAAGCTGGTTTCAAATCATAAATACTTCCATTTGGTATCTTTATATTGCATGTGGGCATATGGATTACTCGGGAGGTATTATGGGTTATGTAGTTGACCATGAGACCTGAAATGCAGTCCCTAATGTAGTGTAATGAAGTATTGCTTAATGTAGTGATCTATTATGCAGCTATGTAGTATTACGAAGTATCTTATTATGCATGAAATGTAGAAATGTAGTTGATGTGTGATACGTGGCTTGTTCATCTAGCTCACTAGACTTGCTAGGTTGCCATGTCACTTGCACGTTTAAGGATCCAAACATAATGAAGTAAAGTGTGTAAAAGTCTAGGATGTGTGTTATCTAGACTATATGTGTGTGAAAGTTTAGGAATGCAGGGACCTAAACTATATGTGTGAAACTGAGCTCCTAAACTAATGCAGTGAAAGTGTTAAGCTTAATCCGTACTAGCCTTAGCCGGGCATGTGTGTTAACGTAGTTGTTGCTTGGGTGGTTCCTTGCAACATGATCATTATAATGCAGGGCGAGTAATACGAGGGGTTTGACCAACCTCTGCATACGGATTACTCTTGGATTGGCTTGCCATTCCTTAACGACGAAGTATGACTAGCCTTTTGGTAAAGCATCTAGTCGGGTGTGACTTATGTTACACTTATATGCAGTTAACGAAGATATGTGTGATAATGTGTGAATTTAATGAAGGATAGGCACATTTAGGGTGATTCATCCTAATTGAGATGAAGTTGATATGCAGTCATGTGTAAACGTATGATGTGTGATGTGCCTAAATAAGCTTGTCTAATAATGAAGAAATGTATTAATTGGACAAATGCTTTTAAATTAAGTGTTATCTTACTTAGCTATTCTATTAGCTAACACTTGTTTCTTAAATGTGGTTGTTCCCTCAGGTTTAGCTTGATGGAACTAGATGCAGGACGTGTGAGCTTGGGTAGATGCAATGCAGGAGCCTTAGCTACCCTTAGACGATGCTTTCTTTAGACATTCATTACATTTCGTATCTAATGTCGAATTTATGTAGTGATGTGTGAACGGTTGTTTTAATGGGGAAAAAAAAAAAAAAATATATGTAATAATGTGTGAACGGTTGTTTAATGTTGGGCAACCGTTGGGTTTTCATTTGAACTATTGTTTGATATGGCATGTAACACCAACTAAATGCAGAAACCGAAATGTTTTTATCGGTTTTGACTTTTACAGTCTTTACTTCCGCAATTTAACACCGTTAGGTGAAAGAATTTTGAAAACCCATATTTTTAAACGTCGGGTGTTACAAGTTGGTATCAGAGACAGGTTTAAGTGAACCAAAATTTGACCTTAACCGTAGGATTTTGGACTTAGACCGATGTGGAGTAGGTTAGGCTTAAGTAGGATGCCTAGCCAATGAAGTGAAATGCTTTAAGACGGGTTGGGGAGTGAGTGAGAGTGTGATTTAAGGCTTGATTAATATGTGTGATAATGTAGTTAAATGAAGTATAGCCTTAATATATGTTGTCTCACTTTAACTCTCGCTAACCGTCATCATTGCCTTGTAGAAAGATGGCAAATACTCGTTCTAACAGTCAACGGGACGGAGCTAATGCTAGTGGTGCTCCGCCTAATGGAAATGGGGAAGGAAATGGAGTTAACCCAAGTCCTCCTTGAAGGCCACTTCCGGGTGCACAACCCACAAGGTCAGAAATTTATAGGGCAAACCCAGTGATCGAGCAGATTCCTACACAAGCTGAAATGTTTGAGGAATTGAGGGTTGTTCGAGCTCTTTTAAGGAGGAACGAGGAGGAATTGGCTCAGGTAAGGGCCGAAAGAGACGCTGAAAGAGAAGCTAACTTGCGTAGGGATGAGCACACGGAGGGAAACTATTCCAATCCCCCTAATGAAGCCGAGCCATCAAATGTGAGGTCTCAGGTTGCTCCTGAAAATGTTGTTGCAGGTGTGAATGGTGGTGGAAATGTAGTGGAGCCTCGTGTGGTGATTGCTCCTCGTACCACAAATTTTAAGTATGAGAGTTTTCAGAAATGTGGTGCTAAAGATTTTGATGGTACCCAGAATGCAGTTAGGTGCTATGAAGTGGATTGAGGACATTGAGGTAGTGTTTGCTCTTGCTACTGTCCGATGATATGAAGGTTTTGTGTGCAAAGTAGGATGTTGAAGAAGAATGCCCGTAATTGGTGGAGGGCTAGTACAGTTTCTATGGCTCCTGAGGTACTTGCAGTTATGCCTTGGGGTACATTTAAGGAGAAGTTTCTAGAGGAGTATGTGGGAACTCGTGAGTTAAGACTGATTGAAAAGGAGTTTAGATCGTTGGTTGCAAAGCCCGGTGTAATTTCTGAATATGCACATTCTTTCATGGAGAAATTGAAGTTTGTTGGGCATCTAGTTCTAAGTCAGAAGATGAGCATCGTGAGCACTTGAAAGCAGTTTTGGAGGTGTTGAGGGAGAAGAAGTTGTATGCCAAGTTTTCTAAATGTGAGTTTTGGCTTAGAGAAGTGCAGTTTCTTGGTCATGTTATCTCTTCAGAAGGAATTAAAGTAGATCCTTCAAAGATTGAAGCCGTTTCAAAGTGGGAGCAGCCAAAGACTCCTACGGAGATCAAAAGTTTTCTTGGTTTGGCTGGGTATTATAGAAGGTTTATTCAGGATTTCTCCCGAATTGCCAAGCCTATGACGGAATTAACAAAGAAGGGTGTGAAGTATGAGTGGACTGAAAAGCAGGAGAATGCATTTCAAACATTGAAGAAGAAGTTGTGTGAAGCTCCTATCCTTGCCTTGCCTGAAGGTACGGATGATTTGGTTGTGTATAAGTGATGCATCTATTACGGGTTTGGGTTGTGTCCTATGCAGAGGGACAAGGTGATTGCTTATGCTTCACGCCAGTTGAAGTCGCATGAGAAGAATTACCCGACCCATGATCTGGAATTAGCGGCGGTAGTATTTGCTTTGAATTGTGGAGACATTATCTTTATGGCACTAAATGCACTTTGTATACCGATCATAAGAGTTTACAATATATGTTTACTCAGAAGGAGATGAGTGTGAGACAAAGAAGGTGGATGGAACTACTTAAGGATTATGATTGTGAAATCAAATACCATCCGGGTAAAGCCAATGTAGTGGCGGATGCACTAAGTAGGAAAGTGCAAAGTTCTTCTTGTAAGATGATGAGTATGCAAGTTCAAGCCAAGTCGAGGCTACTTGATCGAATTAAAGAAGCACAAGCGAGGGCGTTAATGAAGGATATCATTGATAAAGAGAGTATTGGAAAGAAGAAACGCCTTGTAATGGAGACAAATACCCGTGGGTTCAAAACATACAAGGGTCGAATTTGGGTGCCATTGCTTGGTGGTAACCGAGAATTGATCCTGAGGAAGCCCATAGAAGTAGATATTCATTCATCCCGGTGTCACCAAAATGTATGCAGATTTGAAGCCGATTTATTGGTGGCCGGATATCAAAGGAGAAGTAGCTCATTTTGTAGCAAAGTGTTTGACGTGTGCACGTGTGAAAACGGACCATCAAAAGCCGTATGGTTTGTTGCATAAATTAGACATTCCCGAGTGGAAATGGGATCATATTACCATGGACTTTGTAACGAAGCTACCTAAAACGCCGAAAGGGAATGATATGATATGGGTGATTGTAGATAGATTGACGAAGAGTGCTCATTTTCTAGCTACCCGACAAGATGTGCCACTAACGAAGATGGCTAAGATCTATATTGATGAAGTAGTTTCAAAGCATGGAGTTCCTTTGTCTATTGTTTCGGATAGAGACTCTAGATTTGTGTCAAACTTTTGGAAGGGTCTTCAACGGGAGTTGGGTAGTAGAATAAATTTGAGTACCGCCTATCATCTCCAAACCGATGGGCAAAGTGAGAGAACCATTCAAACCTTGGAGGATATGTTGAGAACGTGTGTACTTGAATATGGTGGAGCATGGGATGAACACTTGAAGTTGATTGAATTTGCTTATAATAATAGTCACCATGCAAGTATTGGAATGCCACCATTTAAAATGTTATATGGAAGGAGATGTAGGACTCCAAGTTGTTGGATGGAACCCGGTGAAAAGCAGTTAACCGGTCCTGAAATTGTTGAAGTCACCGCGGAGAAGGTTAATGTAGCTAAAGAAGCTTTACGTGTGGCGAGAGAAAGGCAGAAGACATATGCAGATAAGAAAAGGAGACCAATGGAGTTTAATGTTGGAGATTTAGTGATGCTTAAAGTGTGACCTTGGAAAGGAGTAATCCGATTTGGAAAGAAGGGAAAGTTGAGTCCAAGATTCATTGGACCTTTCAAAGTGTTGAAACGCATAAAAGATCTAGCATATCAGTTGGAATTGCCTCCAGAATTGGATGGAATTCACAACACCTTCCATGTATCCTACCTAAGGAAGTGTCTAGCCGAGGAGTCAAGTGTGATTCCAATTCAAGATGTGAGCATTGACCCAATAAAGAGAATGGTTGATAAACCGGTGGCGATACTTGGAAGGAAGCAAAAGTAGTTACGCAGGAAAGTGATAGATCTTGTCTTGATAAAGTGGAAGCATAATCATGGGAAACTGAAGCAGTAATGAAGGAGAAATATCCCGAGTTGTTCCTTAATGATGAGATTCCGGGGACGGAATCCTCTTAAGGGGGAGGTAATTGTAACATCCCAAACTTTTTATTTAATGTTTGACTAATGCCGTTAAGTCAACTTTATGTGTGTCGTTAAGTCTAGTGTGATTTAATGCTTATACGTAGTTAATGTGTGTTATGTGTGAGGCTTGAAAGCCTAAATGTTAATGTAGTATAAATGTGTGTTATATGAAGATTAATGTCTATGTAGTGACATTTAATAAAGGATTAATGTTGTATATGGTCATTAGTGAAGTTTGTGACTAGTAATGAAGCATTAGGAAGCCTAGGGACTAGTTTTGACATGTGTGGAAAGTCAAAAACGGGATTAGTAGCATAGGGGCTGTCATTAGGAGGTTATTTACAGATTTCACTTCTTCTAAACAAGCCCTAACTGATCCTAAGCCATCCTATAGTCTTCTCCCATCAATTGCAAGCCGAAAAGTCCTTTTGTGTGTGATTCGGGTGTGAATTGTCAAGAGATTTGCATTCCTTTTGTCATCTACAGGTAGTGGAGGTATAATTTCATTGTTTTCTGGTCCTTTTGATTATCTAGGTCATTAGGATTAATTGTGGGGTTTTGAGAAATCGCTTAATGATGATTAAAGGTGGTTTTAATGGATTAAAGTCATGTAGGATGTAATTAAAGGTTGAAATGCTTTGCAATGGCCTAAATATGAAGGATTTTGATGTTGGAAACCTATAATTAAGACCTGGAGTCGTATAGGGTCGTGATGGATTGGAAAACGATTTTGTAAAAGTGGAGGTCGAAGGGGAGTTGCGGCGCAACCAGAAAATAGAGAAGATAAGTTGTCGCGCAATGAAGTGTACTGCGGCGCAACGAAAGGGTCGAGTTGCGGCGCAACCCAAATGCAGACAAGATATGTTGCGGCGCAATGAGGGGCATTGCGGCGCAACTCAGGCTGTTTTCAAAACGTTTATACTTTTGAACTGTTACTTCGTTTTGACACGTAGCTTAGACCTGAAACTAAAGTGAGTCTTTAAAAGTGTGTGGGGTCTAGTTTATGACCTTAGTAACGTGAGAATGTAGTTGTCTAATGCTTGTTCACTAATTATAGGTAGACGAGCATAGTTACTTGCATTGTAACTAGTTGTTGATTTTTGTGGACTACGGAGGTAAGATACACTACTTTGACACGCTGGGGGATTCAACGAAAAGCTGGTTTCAAATCATAATACTTCCATTTGGTATCTTTATATTGCATGTGGGCATATGGGGTTACACGGGAGGTATTATGGGTTATGTAGTTGACCATGAGACCTGAAATGCAGTCCCTAATGTAGTGTAATGAAGTATTGCTTAATGTAGTGATCTATTATGCAGCTATGTAGTATTACGAAGTATCTTATTATGCATGAAATGTAGAAATGTAGTTGATGTGTGATACGTGGCTTGTTCATCTAGCTCACTAGACTTGCTAGGTTGCCATGTCACTTGCACGTTTAAGGATCCAAACGTAATGAAGTAAAGTGTGTAAAAGTCTAGGATGTGTGTTATCTAGACTATATGTGTGTGAAAGTTTAGGAATGCAGGGACCTAAACTATATGTGTGAAACCGAGCTCGTAAACTAATGCAGGGAAAGTGTTAAGCTTAACGTACTAGCCTTAGCCGGGCATGTGTGTTAACGTAGTTGTTGCTTGGGTGGTTCCTTGCAACATGATCATTATAATGCAGGGCGAGTAATACGAGGGGTTTGACCAACCTCTGCATACGGATTACTCTTGGATTGGCTTGCCATTCCTTAACGACGAAGTATGACTAGCCTTTTGAATCTAGTCGGGTGTGACTTATGTTACACTTAAATGCAGTTAACGAAGATATGTGTGATAATGTGTGAATTTAATGAAGGATAGGCACATTTAGGGTGATTCATCCTAATTGAATGAAGTTGATATGCAGTCATGTGTAAACGTATGATGTGTGATGTGCCTAAATAAGCTTGTCTAATAATGAAGAAATGTATTAATTGGACAAATGCTTTTAAATTAAGTGTTATCTTACTTAGCTATTCTATTAGCTAACACTTGTTTCTTAAATGTGGTTGTTCCCTCAGGTTTAGCTTGATGGAACTAGATGCAGGACGTGTGAGCTTGGGTAGATGCAATGCAGGAGCCTTAGCTACCCATAGATGATTCTTTCTTTAGAAATTTATTTACATTTCGTATTTAATGTCGAATTTATGTAGTGACGTGTGAACGGTTGTTTTATGTTGGGAAACCGTTGGGTTTTCATTTGACCTATTGTTTGATATGGCATGTAACACCAACTAAATGCAGAAACCGAAATGTTTTTATCGGTTTTGACTTTTACAGTCTTTACTTCCGCAATTTAACACCGTTAGGTGAAAGATTTTTGAAAACCCATGTTTTTAAATGTCGGGTGTTACAATAAGCATGGGAACAATGAGCCGATTGAGTGCTATAGTACGAGTCACATGTAAGATGTAAGAAGCTCGAGTGCTTATAGAGTGCGATTCTCAAATCTTCTCGACCTTAAACGGATCGCTAGATCGTTGTCTATCACACGAATGAGGTACCGTCAGGATCAGATGGAAGACCAGAAATGAGAGGAAAAGTTTAGCTTCAGTGAATGAGCCGCCAACTAGTGGACGCAACACGTCACGAGTGCGCTGACTATATGTCAAATCGTTACAATAAGTGTTACCTGTCTACAACTAATTTCACCTAATATTATTCCGAGTGGGAAAGACTTAACCGCAATATGACTAGTTGAATAAATGAATACTTGGGGATGACGTAAAACTCGTTCAAGAAAATGGGAACGAATCACAATGAACTTCATCACGAAGTTGCCAAAGACAAGCAAGGGTCATGATACTGTTTGGGTGATTATGGATCGGTTGGAGAAGTCAGATCATTTCTTAGCCATTTACGATACCGATAAAATTTGACACCATGGCGCATTTGTACATTGAAGAAGTGGTGTCTAAGCAAGGAATTGCGGGTTCTATCGTCGTCGATGGAGATACCCGATTCATCTCAAATTTTTGGAAAGCCTTTCAACAAACTATGGATACTCAACTCGACATGAGCACGACATTTCATCCTCAAGCGGAGGAACGAAATGAAAGTACCATGCAACGCTTGAAGTCATGCTGAGAGCTGGTGCGATAGATTTTGGTGGTATTTGAGAAGAGTACTTACCGTTGGTTGAGTGGTATATCGATAGTAACATGCGCGTACTCCGATGGCCCCTTTGGGCGCTTCATGGTAGGAAATGTCACCCTCCCCTCATTGGAGCAGAGATTGGCGAGAACCATCTTATGGGTCGAGGATTTTAGTTGAAACGACAAAGATGACTTCTCAAATCAAGGAGAGATTTCAAGTAACTCGTGGACGACAGGAGTAGTACACCGATGAGAAGCATGGACCATTTGGAGTTCAATTTAGCGGTCATGTGCTTTAAAAGTATCCCGTTAGAAGGGTGTTATAAGTTTTGTGGATTCAGGCAAGCTTGAGCCAAGATATGTTAGACCCTTCAAGATCATTGAACGTGTTGGCAAGGTGACATATTGATGGGAACTTCCTCAAAAGTTTAGTGGCGTGCATGACATGATCCATGTCTGTAACTATGCATGGCAATCTAAACCCGTTGAACTAGATTTGGGTTCATTTGGGTAAAATTTTATCTTTGCGGGTTTTGTTGGGTAGTATGTAATTTTGAGAAACAGGTCATGATGGGTAATATTAACAAACTTAGAAAGATAGCAGCGGGTCAAGCGGGTATGAGAAACAGGTCGTGATGGGTAGTGATATATGTTAAGTTGTTAAAAATTTTGGGAGCATATGGCAAGTAAGAAACACCTGTAGCTGAGAAGTTAGTTTCTTTTTTCAACAAAAAGTTAGAAGGAAGATAAGGTTGTGGAGGTGATGCACATGCTTTTCCTGTTGTCAGACATTTTGTTTTTACCTCCTATTTTATTTAATTTATTTCATTAAATGTATAAATATAAATTATTTTAAATATATAATTATGAATTAAATTGTGATAATAAAAATAGGACATGTGTTTTAAGAAATGCAAGAATGACGGTTATCTACTATATTTTAAATTTAAATAAATAAAATTTTTTTAAACGCTAATAATATCTCGACAATTAAATATTTATTTATGAGTTAAAAGCTCAACATTATTAAAGTTTGTATTGTTATTTAAGTGAAAAAGTAAATATACTAACAAAATTGTTTGTTATACCTATTATTTACATATCTTTTTACTTTTCGATTTGAATTCTATTATTTTAACTTCAAAATATGTATCTAGGTATATTTAATACAATACAATAAATAACCTTATTCGAAGTTCTTTGGATTCCAGTTTATTAAAAATATAATATGATTTTAATATTTTAAATTTTCCATCATATAAAAATTACAGTGATTATAAATAAAATTATAATATACTGATAATAAAAATTAAAGTGAATTTTACAATTAATAATTGATGTTATAGTTTCGTATCAACTTTGTCTAATGAATTATATGAGTGGGAAACACAAGGAAAAAAAATTGAAACTTTTTCTACGGGTTGACCCGCACCCAACCCGCTTTGACCCGCACCCATTTGACCCGCATTTTTGAAATGACCCGCTTGGACCCGCACCCGTTTCGACCCGCACCCGTTTTGACCCGTTACCCAAACCCGCCCGACCAGCCCATTTTGTCAGGCCTATCTGTAACCTATGAAAGTGTTCGGCGGATATTACTCTTCAAGTGCCTATGAATGAGATACAAGTAATCGAGAAGCTCAACCTTGTTGAGGAGCCGGTAGACATTTTGGATCGAGAGGTCAAGGAGTTAAGGAACAAATACTATACGATTGTCAAGTTAGGTGGAATGCTAGATGTAAAACCGAGTTCATTTGTGAGCGAGAAGACCATATGAGATCTAAGTACCCTAACTTATTTAACAACTAGGGTTTTGTCGAATTTCGGGACAAAATTCCTTTAGCGGGGGAATGATGTAACATCCGTGACTTTTGACCGTTTGACTTTGCGCGTAATTGGACTAACGAATTTAATTAACGACTTAACTGAGTTCATTTTGAGACTTAATGACGTACAATATGCTTAACGGGTCGATTGACCATTTGTTTGGGCGAAATGACATTAGACGATACGACGATACGAGGTGACGCATGGATAAACCATACCCATTTACCCAACCCATGACCCAACTTTATCCCAATCTTTCCCTCACCCTCCCTTTCATCCATTCATTCTTCCTTCTATCTCCCTCTTTCTCCTTCTCTTTCTATGTTCTTCCAAGAACACACACAAACATATATCTCTTACTCTCTCTAGATTTCTATCTCATATATTGAAAATTAAGCAAGATTAAAACTAGAATAATAATCATCTTCATCTTCTAAACAACATATCAAAAACTTAGGTTTCAAAGTGTAAGAAAACATCACATTCGGGTCAAATTCGGGTTTAAGAACTAGGTGGAAGATTTGGTAAGTTAAACTCCTCCCTTATTCATAATTTTATGTTTATTTACATGTTTCTAGTTGATCCCAAGTTGTTTTGGGTCACAAAATCGGGTTCAAGCTTCAATTAGGTCAAAATTAGGGTTTTGGTGTTCCTGATTTGGGTTTGGGCGAATTAAGACATGTATTTGATGTTATGATTCAAGTTTATGAGATGGGTTATGTTTGTTTATGTTTATTTATGTCTAACAATGCATAAAAACGGGTTTTGGATCATCACAAATCATTTTGGAAGTCAAAAATGGTGTTTGGAAGGTTTTTGGGTCGTGTTTGAACTGATATGGGCAAAATCACGCCGCGAGTGGGCTTCCTCACGTCGAGAAGGGCTGAAATTTGAGCAAATGAGTGTCACAGGGGTCTGAATCGCGGCATGAGGTCCTGGGGTCGCGCCGCGCCGCGCCAGTGCTTCTTGCGCCGCGATTATCGCTTCTCGTGTCGCGATTTTAGTCAGGTTTCGCGTCAGTTTTCAAACATCAATAACTTTTGAACCTTAAGTCCGCTTTAGATGTATGACCTATCGTTGGAATCTTGAGAGAGTCTACTTTCTCATGGTATCATCGTTTTGTGCTGAATCCTTGTCCATTTCTAAAAATATCGAATTAAAGTGTCTTTGTTCTTACTCGAGAAACTCATTGAAGCGTTTGTGGGTTTGTGACTTGACTTAAACTTGCTAGACCAACTTGTTTAGGGTTATAGAGTTGACTTGGATGATATTATGATATACATTGATAGGTTGTGGACACGTGACGGTCATGGGACATTCTAGGTCGATATTGACTTGTCGCTTTGCTTGGAAACCAAGGTGAGTCTCGTAGCTCCCTACTCAATTGAGATTCGGGCTGAAAAGTGTACACATATGTGCTTGCTTTTTAATGGTTATTGGATTGAGTTACGATTTGTCATACTACTTATTTGATAGCTTGATTGGTTTGCTTGACGGTTTGATGGAATTATTCTTTGCTTGATTGGTTGTTAACGGTTTGATGGATTATTGATTGTATGATTGTTGGATGGTTTATGAATATGCTTGTGATATTATGATTATTTAGGATAGACGTACCTACATGGAAGTCGGTTATACCTTCAAAGGGTTTTAGATGTGGTGGGAAGGCTACGGGTGACCCTACATATAAGCATTTGGGACTCGTTGAATGTAGAATCCTTCGAAGTGTAGGTACGCTGTAACACCCCGCCTTACCACAACACAATATTGTCCGCTTTGCCCGCAGGCTCACGGCTTTGTTTTTGGTTGCTATGGCAAATTTCCTAGAAGGGTCACCCATTTGGCATTACTGCCGCCCGAGCACGCTTAACTGTGGAGTTCTCCTCTCATCCACAGCCAATACGGCCAAAACGCGTTGTGTTATGTAAGACCATTGATGTCACTTATAGCCAGGATCCCCCTTGTATGTCAGCGATGTATGCTTTCACACCCCCTCAACACAACTCAACGTCCTCGTTGAGTTATGCAAGTACGCCATACACTCCCCACAATCCCAAGGGTTTCTCTGATACCACTTTTAACACCCCTCCTTACCACAACACAATATTGTCCGCTTTGCCCGCAGGCTCACGGCTTTGTTTCTGGTTGCTCTGGCAAACTTCCCAGAAGGGTCAC
This sequence comes from Erigeron breviscapus, assembly GCA_034093135.1. Lineage (NCBI taxonomy): Eukaryota > Viridiplantae > Streptophyta > Magnoliopsida > Asterales > Asteraceae > Erigeron > Erigeron breviscapus. Next base: position 71,414,606 of record CM067173.1, read on the forward strand.
CCATTTGGCATTACTGCCGCCCGAGCACGCTTAACTGTGGAGTTCTCCTCTCATCCACAGCCAATACGCCCAAAACGCGTTGTGTTATGTAAGACCATTGATGTCACTTATAGGCAGGATCCCCAGTTGTATGTCAGCGATGTATGCTTTAATTGTAACATCCCAAACTTTTTATTTAACAGTTGACTAGTGTCGTTAAGTCAACATAGTGTGCTGTTAAGTCTATTTTAGAATTAATGATTATATGTAGTTATTGTGTGATATGTGTGAGGCTTGAAAGCCTAAATGTATAATGTAGTATATATGTGTGTAAAATGTAGTTAAATGCCTATGTAGTGGTATTTAAAAAGTATTAATGTTATATATGGTCAATAGAGTGGTTTATGACTAGTAATGAAGGATTAGAAAGCTTAGGGACTAGTTTTGACATAGGAGCAAAGTCAAAAATGGGTTAAGGGGTTTAGGAAGTGTCATTAGATGGTTATTTGCAGAATTCCTTCTTCCTAATCAAGCCCTAACCGCCCATAGAGTTCCTCCGTCAATTTGCAAGCCGAAAAGCTTCCCTACGTGTGATTTGAAAGTGTTTTGTCAAGTGTTTTGCATCCCTTTAGTGATCTACAGGTAAAGAAGGTATCATGTTACTGATTTCAGGTTCTATTAATTGTATAAGTCATTAGGATTAATTATGGGGTTATGGGGAAATTGTTTATCGATGAATTAATGGTGGTTTTGTTGAATATAAGTCATGTAGGGTGTAATTAAAGGTTGAAATGCCTTTCAATGGCCTAAATATGAAGGATTTTGGTGTTTGGAAACTGTATTTTAGACCTGGAGTCGTTTGGGGTCGAATTGGGGTTGGAATCGTGTTTTACAAAAGTGCAGGTCGAAGGCAAGTTGCGGCGCAACCAAAAAACAGAAAGATAAGTTGCGGCGTAACGTAGTGTGTTGCGGCGCAACGAAAGGGTCGAGTTGAGGCGCAACGGGGTGTTGCGGCGCAACCCAAATGCAGACAAGATAAGCTGCGGCGCAATGAAGGGCATTGCGGCGCAACTCAGGCTGTTTTCAAAACGTTTATACTTTTGAACCGTAACTTTGTTTTGACACATAGATTAGACCTGAATCTTAAGTGAGTCATTAAAGTGTATGAGTCTAGTATATGACTCTAATGACGTGAGTATTTAGTGTGTCTAATCATCGTTTACTAATTTTAGGTAGACGAGCATAGTTGCTTTACACAGTAACTAGTTGTTGATTGTTGTGGACTACTCGGAGGTAAGATACACTACTTTGACACGCCTAAACTAATATGTGTGAAACCGAGCTCGTAAATTGATATGCAGGAAAGTGTTATGCTTAACCCGTACTTGCCTTAGTCGGGCGGGTGCGTGAACGTGTGGTTGCTTGGGTGGCTCCTTGCAACATGGTCATTGATATGCAGTTTGAGTAATACGAGGGGTCTGACCCGCCTCCACATACAGATTACTCTGGGATTGGCTTTCCATTCCTTAACTACGTAAGATGACTAGGTTTTTAGTTTTTCATCTAGTCGGGTGTGACTTATGTTACACTTAAATGCAGTTAACGAAGATATGTGTGAAAATGTGTGAAATAAAAGAAGAATAGGCACATTTAGGGTGATTCATCCTAAGTTGTTATGAAGTTTATATGTGTGTGTTTAATGTGTGATATGCCTTAAATGTTTTGTCAATAAAGATGAAATGTTTTAATTGGACAAAGCTTTACAAATATAGTGTTATCTTACTTAGCTAATTTGTTAGCTAACACTTGTTTCTTGAAATGTGTTGTTCCCTCAGGTTTAGCTTGAAGGTAGACGAGGATGGATGAGCGAGGATTGGGTAGATAGCTGCTGATGACTTTAGCTACCCATCAATGCTTTACCTTATGAGACATTATTTACATTTCATTATTTTGGCTGAATTTATGTAGTACTTATGAATGGTTGTTTTGTGTTGGGCAACCGTTGGGTTTTCATTTGAACTTATTTTGATGGTATTGCATGTAACACCAATAAATGCAGAAACCAAACTGTTTTCATCGGTTTTGATCTTTTAAAGTTTTTCTTCCGCATTTTAACACCGTTAGGTGAAAGTTTTTGAAAACCCATGTTTTTAAATGTCGGGTGTTACATACGCGTTGTGTAGTGGAATGGATGTATATTAGATTGTGATTGAAATGTACATATACGCATTATTGCATGATTTACGCGCTTACACGCAAATCATACTTATTTACGCGCTTTACACGCAAACATGCTTATCTATGCGCTTTACACGCAAAGCATACTTATTTACGCACTTTACACGCAAACATTCTTATTTACGCGCTTTACACTCAAACATGCTTATCTACGCGCTTTACACGCAAAGCATACTTATTTACGCGCTTTACACGCAAACATGCTTATCTATGCGCTTTACACGCAATGCATACTTGTTTACGCGCTTTGCACGCAAGCATACTTATCTACTCGAATTACACGCATGCAAACCCTTTATGTGTCATGGTTGGCCTACATTTGACATTCATCATTGCACATGCATACATACGATACATGACTTGGGTATTTATACCACTTGTGCTCATTTATTACACGTAACTATTTCTACTCCATATGACCTCATTGAAGTTTTCTTATCTTGGTTGACTCTGAGCCTTGTAAAGGCTACTTGTAAGACATTACTTATTTTTCCTTATTCATGTTGTGATTGTTGACGATGGTTCCTTGTGATCCATTACTACGAACTCACCAACCTAGTGTTGACCTTGGTTAGTACACTTTTCAGGTAACCAAGTGAATTCAAGATGTGATGGTTGATTGATGCTTGTGCTAGAGCTTACATGGATGGGCTTGGACTTACATGGATCCATGATTCATCTGCCCCTCATTTTGTATTATGCATTATGTTCTTGTTGTCGATGTTGGATTCACCGAATCTTTTTATGTCATATAGTTCATGTTCTACGATAATTCCATGCATACGCTATATCTTTTCAGTGGCATTCTGAGCCTAGCTCGGGGTGTTACATCGTATGACACTACGATAAGCGCCCACCGTCAAACTTATCAAAATATGCCTAGGACCGATCCATGCGCCTCCTATCAAAATATAATATCAAAGTGCACATAACCACTCGGTGGTCATCGCTACGGCCGGTGCCACGCCATCGGTGTCACAATAACGCGTCCATGGGACCTCCATGGATAGGTTACTCTTATATGCACATCTTAAGAAACCGTTTTGACCGATTTATATACTTAAATATATCAAACACGTTTTGAAGAGACAAAAACTAGATTTTGAGCCCGATAAATAACTTAACATTTTAAATATTGATTTAAAACCATATCTCTATCCACCCAATTCATACAAAATTCTAATAGAGTCATTATGACTTATAATATGCGACTGTATTAAATTATCGGGTCAATGAATATTCGATGGACATATCATAAATCACAAAGTGCGACTGTATTAATCTTTCGGGGCCAATTAATATAATTCATAATAGGCAACTGTATTATCTTTCGGCCAACGAATATTCAATGGACATATTGTAACATTCATGATTTTTACCGTTTGACTGTGCATGTAATTTGATTAACTATTTCAATAAACGGAAATTTGGACATAATTGTGTACATTTATCTGTAAATTGGGCCAATTATAATGTCATATTTGAACTTCTAGAATTAGGGCCATATTAGCAGACTATGAAATTGGCCCAGTACATGTTATGGAAATTATATGATAGATGATAATTGAGTAACTGTGGTAACAGGAAAAATGTATATACGAAACCTTAAGTATAATGTACGGTTCCAATAGTGTCGGTGGAACAGTGTCGGTGGAACAGTGTCGGTGGCTAGATGATAATTCCATTAATAGGACAAAAACTGACACAACCTTTATATTATATGAAATGATTTATCCATATTATGGATTTATAATAATTTATAAAAGTTGTACGCTCATGAATATTTTGTTTGTGTTATTAATTTCGGAATCATTAACTAGCTAGATATATTGTACATACTAGTAAAATAAATATGCAATTGTGTACTTGAATTAGATAACTAATAAATATATAAATACATGTAATTGATTTATAACCACATAGATAAAAGTAATTATACTTATATAAACTAGTTACTATACTTAATTACACAAATAATAATCAAGAATCAAAGTTTAGAGTCAACCAAAGTCAATAGTCAAGTCAAGCTTGTGTTCTTGACATAAACCCCACACAAACTAACCAAGACTTGGATTATAGCTTGTAATCATGCAATGAACATGTTCCTATTGAATTCTAGTTTGTTTTAAGGCCAAAGTTTCAGCCATTACACTCAAGGATGAGTTGTAAACACATGATGAACACCTCATGGCCAAGGTGTGTGTTCTTGGCACTTAGTTGCAACGCTTGGGCTATATAAGCAAGCATTTGATGATCATTCTATCATCCATCTCTGCTCTTTTCTGTTTCTTTCACATTCATAACACAAAACAATCAAGTACATAAAGTCTTGGGTTCATCACTTGAAGTTTCAAGTTGAATTTAAGGACTCTATAAGACTGAAATTTTCAGTCATCTTGCAAACATCATAGAAGATTTATCTGGACGAATTAGGAGACGAATCTTATATTTTTGGAAAGGTCCAAGTTTCAGTAAAATTTGATAAGAACGAAGTTTCTTCTGGTTTTGCTCAGAAGAGTGCCAAAAACGACGATTTTCAGAACTGGTCTAATTTTTGACGAGGCTACAGGTTTGTTTTTGTAAAAATCATAACTCTTTTATTAAAGCTTTTCAAAAGCCAAACCTTACATTTTTTAAAAGGCCTTTGAGTGCCCAACAAATGTCTAGAACTAAGTTTTGTTGTATCTGGTTTTCCTGATTTCCCAAAGTCATTGTCAAGTAGATAGCGCAAAGCTGGGAACATGCTGAAATTTCCTTATTTTGCACTTAGGCTTTGTGGTAGCTTAAAAATTGATCTTATACTTGTTCTAGGTACCCGGTAGTACATTTTGAGCATAGTAAAGTACTTTGCAAAGTGTTTTGAGCTGTACTAAGATTAACTTGTCACGAGGATTATCTGCTATTCTGATTTGCCACTACAACTAAGGTGAGTTTCGTAAACCCTCCCTACTCAATTGAGATTCGGGCTGAAAAGTGTACATGCTTGTTGATTGATTGTTTGTTTAATGTATTGACTTGTTGCTCGGTTAACTTTGACTTCGTTATGAATACTTGTTGTGCTTTAGATAGTTGTACATACATGAAAGATAATTATACTTTTTATGAATAGTAGATGTGGTGGGAAGGCTACGGGTGACCCTATATATAAGCATCGATGATTCCTTTAAAGTAGAATTATAAGAAGTGTATGTGCATCGTATTTGTTGGTTGATTCACTTGTTATGATATAGACCGAGATGTTAATTCTTTATTTGTTGATTGTTGATATGGACATGTTAGCGCATTACTTATTATATAAGTCGCACCGTTAGCGCATTGTTAATTATTAGCTATGTAAGCCGCACCGTTGTTGAACGTTATTGATTGTCATGGAACGTTGTTGAACGTTATATGGAATCGTTGTTGTTGAACGTTGACTTATATTGAATTGTAATAATGTGAAACCTTATAGGTTTTCCTTGGATGTGATTAGTTCTCCTAATCCTCACTTATTGTTAACGGTTGTCATCCCGATACGGTTATTCCTTGTTACTTGTCCCTACGAACTTACCAACTTTATGTTGATGTATTTTAGTACACTTTTCAGGTAATCAGGTTAATCAGAGACAAAATGGATGATTATGTGCTTGCATTGCTAAGATTGGACTTGCTTTGGACTTTCTGGATCCGTGATCCTTATTTCCCTTTAACGGGTTATGCTTAGGATCAACTACTATCATTTAAACATTTCCATTTAATATTGATTGAGTGTGTATCTTTGATAGATGTTGATTATTGTATACATTTGAGTGAGTTTGTGGATTGTTTCAATCCTATGAATGCATATAGTTTGACTCTACATAATTCCCATGTCGTGCTGTGCTTTTCTAAGTTTTACCCCATGATTCCGCCATGTTGGGGTGTTACACATATTATTGTACAAATCATCCCATCAAATGTAACACAACAAACCCACCTTTTTCAGGACAGTTTTTGAATCGGGTTTCTAGAGATGGTTTTGACACAGCTACAGAGAATAAAATATTGTAATTCCTCAATTAATAATCATGAAGGCAACCTCGTTAGTACATCAAAATCAAGGATATCACAATATTTATACAAGGATAACAAATAAATAACTTTTCAAATAACACGTGATTTTCATAAAAATTACACATTTAATCAAAGAAAGTTTTGAGAGGAAAGATAATACTGAAAGGATCCTAATAACCTCTAGATTATCCGTACCTTATCGCCGTTCACAAACATCGCAAAAAAATATGGAGAACCACCAAACGAATGCGATCACCGAATCGAATCTAATAAATACAAAAGGTATAAACACAAAACATATTCAATTAGGGGTATGTAATATCCTTTATTTTTTTGATAATATAATATATATATATATATAGGAAAAGGTTCAAATGAGAACCATTTGAATTGGAAGAACCATGAGAACCTTTTAATTATAACTTGGTGTTCATATGTGAATAGTCTATGTGAACAAATTCATGCACATATGAACATGTCAAGTTATAACTAATATTACCTATGTTCATATATGAATTATTCTCAAATGAACCTTACCCTATGGATATATATTTATATATAACACTTAATTTGTTTAAATCTTGTCATTGTAATAGTTTTGAATTAGTATGGACGTATATTACAAATTTTGAGAGTACTAATTCACTACTCTATATAATGATATTTTATCAATCGCGTTCAAATATACCTCTTCACATGAAACTGCCATCACCAAATACTAATTATTTGTCATGTTAAATCTTATAATAATCAATAGTCTAGATATAACCATTTCGCATTTGTTTCTAGTCATCTGTTCAAAAGAACAGTAACATAAATGTCTTGATAAAAACAATATATACTATCTCGTTATTTATCTATGAATTAGCTTAACAAATATGTTGACATGTATTTAAAAATATACATTTAAATAAATATAAGAAACTCATATTGCATCTAAGTTTTAAAAATTAATTATTCTATATTTATATAATGAACTTAATACGTAACTAAGTTTGGAAAAAAAAACAGTTTTGAAAATGTAATTTGGCTAGTTATCATAATAATCCATCAAACAACCATAAAACTAATTTATTTAAAATAACAAAATTAAAAATGGCTATCATGTTTATGAAAATATTATACAGATTATTATATCTATAATATAACTAAAAGAGGGGGTTGGGGGTACACTTGGCACCTCTAATCCCCCTCTTTAAGCCTAATCTTCCCTTCTTATTAATCCTCTATTTTTTAATATTTATTTAAATTAATTTACACTTTTTGGTTTTCCATCACCAATTTACACTTTAACCCCAATCTAAAATAATTAATTTACACTTTTTGGTTTTCCATCACCAATTTACACTTTAACCCAATTTAAAAATAATTAACTTACACTTTTTGATTTTCCATCACCAATTTACACTTTAACCCAATTTAAAAATAATTAATTATACTTTTTGGTTTTCCATCACCAAGTTACACTTAAAAATAATTAATTTACACTTTTTGGTTTTCCATCACCAATTTACAATTTCACCCAATTTAAAAATAATTAATTTACACTTTTCGGTTTTATTGTTAATCTATAATATAACTCACGTACGACAACAAAAAAGAAGCTACGATCAACTACAAAAGGGTTTTTCTTTTTATATACTTTACACATAATTAATCATTATTATTATTTTTTAACATTGAATGCTTATGTTATTGTTATTATTATTATTTCTTTTAATTTAGTTTGTTGTCCATTATAGGTTCGTTATGACTTCTTATTCAACAACAAAAAATATGAGCACATTAGTTCATCTTGAAGATCTTAAGCCAACACATGTTAACCATCATTTACGACTCCGTGTTGTGCATGTATGGACTGTTTCGGAGTGGAACAACCCGAAGAAAATCAAAATGTTCGAGATGGTATTTGTTGATGAATTGGTATGTATTTTTAAATTATATAGTTTACACTTTTAGAATATAAGAAACTGTAAATTTTTTATTTAACTTAAGTTGGAAAAAAGGGTAACCTGGAATCAATATTTATATGGAGTTAATTTTCGTATGTTTCTTCTTTAGTTTTCGTATTGATTAAGTTGTGATATATGACTTAACTAATCTAAATATTATATATTAAACTTTGTATTTGTAACCTATATTAACTCTTAGGATTTACGATAAAATTTAGGAGTATTTTGACCGATGTAGTGGCTATTCAGGTAGCAAATTTCCAAGTTGATTTCAGTATTTAATATATTTGAATTCCAATGTTTTAGCTTTGATTAATATATTTTGAGACTACCCGTACATTGGACGGGCCTGAACACTAGTAAATATATAAAGGCTTGATAACTTACCAACAAATATGATACCAGATGATACTTGGAGTCTTGATATTATGTAGACTATTCTATAATCACCCAATCTTTTATTGCCTTGCTATATGCAAATTAATTGACAATTTCTCCCAATACTATACCCTTGCTATCCCCTTTTTCCTCATAGCCTCACTTGCAAGATATTATTTTTCTAGTATATATATATATATATATATATATATATTTGTCGGTAGAGCTGAGATAAATAATAAAATGAACTTTTAATCTTAACAATCGAAAATAAAATTAACTTTCAATCTTGTAAATCCAAAATAAAAGTCAACTAAACATAAGACCATTGACTTTTTTATATTTTTAGTTATGTTTATGACAATTTCTCACTTTCCAAATTGATTCCTACAATTACACACTTCATTTAACTATGTTACATATTTAAAAACATATGTAATTTGTATCCTAATCACGTTAATTCGATTCAACAAAAGTCCAAAGTCAACATTTATATTAAATGATTAATTAATATGATATCTTTATAAATACAAACAAGATTTTCTTATGCCATTATAAAATCACAAACATTTTCTATTCATTTCAATACATCACAACTTTCAAACAACAAGATGTAAAAGATAATATGTTTTACATTTATTGTAACACCCCAAGCCGAGGCTCGAAATATCACGAAAATCATATGGCGCAAGGTGGAATTACAATAGAACAAGAACTAAATGCAAATAAGGATTCAGTGAATCCATACAATACGAAACAGGTACCAAAATACATAAGGAGCAAATAACCATCAAAGTTACAAAATAACATCCAGATGATGGCAAATCGATCCTAAGTATAATGCAAAAGAGAAGGTCGATGAATCCTTGATTCATAAAGTCCAAAGCCCGGGTTAACAGAAAGCAAGCAACTAAACTCCACGTCCGGGGAGAACCTGATTACCTGAAAAGTGTACTAAGCATAGTCAACACAAGGTTGGTGAGTTCGTAGTAATGGTCCATAAAAAACCAGCGTCAATAATCACAATATACGAGTAGAGGCTAGACATGACTTACAGCGAGCCTCTAAGTAACACAATAACGTCCAACAACAAGATACACAAGACAAGTAAATGTGTAATATGAATGCACAAATGAAGTACGTAACAATGCCAGTGCCGAATGCATAAATAAACCAACATGCCTATCCTATGCGTGAACTCAGTCACCTATGCAACGATACCCTTCTGTCATAACAATGAACAAGGTTGTATCTCAAAAACATCGAGATATATATGTCTATATACTCGGGGTCAGGAACTTCATCCATCAGATAGTGTATACATCTATACACTTGGATATAGCCACTCCTCAACCGAGGGATTATGTACAATGTATGCATGCTTACCATCAATTGTATATGCATCAATCACAATCGTCTGTCATGAACTAACAATCAATATTCGTCAATCATAAACCAATAATCACAATACGATGAACATGAACCAACAATCGATAATCGACAAACATGAGCCAACAATCAATATTAACACCAATTCTATACGCACATACACTTAAGAGGGTTCTACTTTCTTCAAGTCCCAGATGCTTATATATAGGGTCACCCGCAGCCTTCCCACCACATCTAAAACCCAATGAAGGCATAACCGACTTCCATGTATGTACGTCTATCCTAATATAATGAAATACTTAACAAACACATAAACCAAGTCAATCAAACGAAATGAACCGTCACATCAATCCAACAACTATAACAATCAATCAATCAATCAACGAATGCAAGTAAACACGCAAGTTTACACTTTTCAGCCCGAATCTCAAGCGAGTAGGGAGATACGAAACTCACCTTGATTGGTTAAGAAAAGCTAAGATTGATATAGAGTCAAGTTATTGTCGTACAATGTTCTCCTCGCGTCCAACACCTAAATATCGATCGTATACAAGCACATTAACATTGTTAGGTCCAGAATTAGTCCAGATTTATTGGACTGGTTCAGACTGGACTACTGGAACCTTATCGAATATAAGTCAAGAAAACATGTTTTGCTGGACATGCTCCAGACCCGACTTCTGGAGCCTCAC